>OU015497.1:84388306-84900806 GCA_907164885.2 Dolomedes plantarius | reverse complement strand
GGATTGCAAACTACATGTTTCAACGAGATATTGAAGAACCATGCTAAAAATTCAGAACTGGGTACCCTGGTATCGCTCGGATTTGAACAATACGCGAACAAAACATTTGCTCTAAATTAGGGGTCTTCAAACTTTCACGTTCGCAACTTTCAATTCGGAAAGTTCCGCGGGTCACATATTTGGGAAGTATGTAGTATAGGCAGAGGAAAAATGTATTATTTGCAAACGATAGTCAGCCTTTGAGATGATTGCTTGATTTGCTTTTTATAACAGAACTAGCTGAAAACCCGAACTTCTCTACGGAGTACATTCAAATTAAATACAACGGTCAATGTATGCAATTAATGCCAAAAAAATAATAAATATATATATTTATAATAAATAAAATGATCAATGTATGCAATTGATGTAAAAAAAATTTAGAAATGTATTTATAAAAAATAGTAAGGGATATTTTTATAGACAAAATAATGTAGAAGAAAATATTCAAATTAAATCTAATAGAACATACTAAAGAATATAGAATTGTTAATATAGTACAGTTTGGGGAACATTTGTTTTACTGTATGTTAATATTTTTTTGGATAATGTCCAATCGTCTGCTGCATTAGCAAGAATTTTTTTTTTTGTTGTCTATTTCGTTGTTATGCACGTGACGCAAAATTACTTTAATGTAACACAAAAGAAAAGAAACCACGTGATCAGCATTTAATAAATTAAATTCTAAAAATTAATCTTTAAAAATTCACCAAAAATCAGAAAATGAAGGTAAAGATTCGAAAAAGATTTCATTTTAAAGGAATTGTTATGATATTTCTCGTGATGTAAATTTTATAACCCTCAAATAATTATTTTAAATGCAAACTTAATAAAAGTTACTACAACAGCTTAAAAATTTAATTTAAAAAAATCTAAGAAGAATTTTTCAAAAATTTTTCTTTTTGCACCCCTACATTATAAGAAGAATCGCCATACAAAATTTCAGCACTTTAGGTCCAGCGGTTTGCTCTGTGCGTTATATGTCAGTCAGTCAGTCAGTCAATCAATCAGTCACTCAGTTGCGAAACTGTTTTATATATAGAGATGATGAAGGATTAATTCCTTCAAATCACGCCACTGAAGTTTTGTGTGTATGGTGTGCTTTAAAAAGTATTTTGTAACTTTATAACGATTTTTAATAAAAAAATGTTTTTATTTATTATTTTCTGCAAACAATAAAACATCGGATTCAATCAATGTATTTCATACTTTATATTGCATGAAACAGGATGAATGCCGGAAGACGAGAAGCATGTGAGGTTCTGGAAAGAAATAGCCTTGGCATGCTGCTTTTTGTGTTTATTTCCTTTTACGATTCTGAATACAATCACCAGTTTATTATTTTGATAAGCCTATGTGCCAAGGGCTACTTTTCCCCGTGCATTCTCGATCTTTTTTTGTGTGAGAGAATATACCGTTCTAAGGTTTATTTTTTCAAATTTATATCAAACTTTCATTTTGCATGACCGAAATGTTTCGGTAGGGCCACAGGTTGAAGACCCCCTACTCTAAATGTCAATGAAAAAATATATTTATTTATAGTGTAAAGAATTTTAGTTTATTGCATAGGTAAAAAATATATTTGCTTTACTTTATTTTAATTTAAGTTACTTTAGGGAAATGGGTCGTAGAACCCGAAACTATGAAATTCTGTATTGTTTTTTTCTTTATGAAGATTTTATGTTTTGGCTTTCAGTTTGCCACTGGACTGGAAATTCATCGAAGACTAGATTGCACAATTTAAAATAGCATAAAATACAATACATTTTTGCTGCTTATAGATGCAGTAAATAAAATATCTTTTGAAAAAAATTTATGGAATAAATCAATGCAAATGACACCCGATGGCTTATCTTTTAACAGCAGGAGATGACTCACTTCTGAGATGGCTGATAAGAATCTAGTAGTTAATACTGTGGATGCGTTTAAGACAAAGGCTTCGAAAGATCTAGATCACTGGTTCTCTTTTGCCCTTAATACTGCATGAATTCTTCTTGGCATGGATTCTATGAGATATTGGTAGGTGGTATGAGGAATTTGAGACTATATTCGATGAACTGCGCTTTCCAATTCCTTAAAGTTTGATGGTACTGTATCCAGCTTCCCGATGCGCCGTTCGATCTCATCGCACAAATTCTCAATTGGATTGAGATCTGGTGATTGTGCAGGCCAACGAAGCAAGGTAAATTCTCCTTCATGCTCTTCGAACCATCTGAGGACAATGTCAGCTTTATGACAAGGAGCATTGTCCTGCTGGTAGTATCCATCCCCGACAAGGTACACCATTAACATAACAGGGTATACTTGATCTGCGATAACACTTAAATACCCTTAAGCACTGAGACGTTGTTTCGCAGGAATCAAAGGACCCATACAATGCCAAGAAAACATCCCCCAAACCATAAAATTGCCTCCACCAGCTGGAAGTGTTGTGGCAAGGCAGTTGGAGTCCATGCTTTTGTGCTGTTTTCTCCATATTCGCACATTGCCATCTGCATGCATGGTGTAATTGAAAACGCGATTCATCGGACCATATGACCCTTTTCCAGTCATCTACTGTCCAATCCTTGTGCTCCTTTGCGAACTGGAGACGTCTGCTCTTGTTCAAGGCAATCAATAGAGGCTTTCAAACAGGTCGTCGGCTTTTATAGCCTATACGGTGTAATGTGCTGCGATCAATTCGTTCAGAGACGTTTGCAGTTGCTCCTTGATTAAGATTCCCCGCTATTTGACGTACTGTTGCTCTTCTGTTGGACTGAACAACTCTGGCAAGTCTCCTTCAGATCGAGCATTCAGTAGCCTGTGACAACCACAAGCCTGACGTTGAGACCCGCGTTTCTGCTTGGTAGTCCACTCTCTGTAAACATAAATAACTGCTGCTCTTTAACACTTCACAAGTGCAGCCGTTTTGCTGATAGTCGTTCCAAAGCTTCGAGTGCCTACAATCATCCCGCGTTCAAACTCTGTTAAAACACGTATTTTGCCCATATCTTCGCAAGCAACACAGTGCAATTGATCTTTCACCATAGGACCATGGGAACATGTGATTAACTGTGTTATCTAGGCCATCGCCTTCTAACCCAGATATTTCATGAGATTGACAACGGAGAGCGAAAGTTCCACCGAAATGAGAAAAGGAATGTTCGTTTTTTAATATCTTCGAAAGCGTAAATTGCAACACAAAATTGATGGTTCACTTGCCCTGCATTCCCTTTTTATAGCTATCTCGCCCTCCAGCGGCAACACTGTAACGCAATAGCTCATTTACATAAAACTGTCAGGTGGTCATAATAAAGTGACCTCTCAGTATATATATATATTATTGTTTATGTATATATATTGTTATATATATAAATATATATATATATATATATATTATTGTTTTCAAATACCTGATTATACAACCATTGGAACCGAGTTTTCGGTTGTAGTACTTCCGGGTACCTGGTTTTGCAATCCGTAGTTTCTATGATGATTACAGGACCAGATACGACATCTTTATCCTGTAATGTCAATGAGTACCTTACTCTACAAATGTACCTTACAAGTCTATCTCGAAATATAAAATCTCACTTTTTATTTTAAATAATAAAAATAATATGGCATCATTTAGAGGATCTGTCTTAAATACCTTGCGAGGTATTTAGTGAAATTGTGTACAGCGTTTGATTGATCCATCCTCATCACACCTGTCTTCAGAATTTTTGGATTTAGGAAACACTGAATATATTTTCTCGGAATCAAAAACTACCCTTAAAAAGGATATTTTTTTACCCTTTAAAGTGATAAAAAAAACTTATAATTTTTTATAAATCCTGAAGGAAATTATTTTGAAATTTTTCGTATGCGTTTAAGTGAAAAAAAAAATATGCAATAAGAGCTATTGATTAAGGACATGTAGATTCAAGACGTGCTTTTTTTAAAAAGAAAATTCTCAGTTGATCAGTTGTTCTCAATAGTTTTTTTTTTATGACTACAACTATCGTTATCAGACACATTTGAAGAAAAAATATTACAAAGTGGACATAAATAAAAGAAATAGGATTTTCTGTATCTCACTTAATTTAAATATCCCCCTAATTTAAATATCTGTACATTCACTAATAAAACAAATACAGGAATATTATCAAATAAGGGAAAATCACTTGCAAGGTTTTAAGTGTGGTAATACATAGAAGGGAGGGGGAGTCTGGAGACAGGGGATTGCAAAAGCTAACTTTTACCTCACTTTTAACGATTTATGACTGGAAAGAAAAACCTACAGTGTGCTGTTTTGCAACAAGTAAATAATTCTCAAATAAGGAAAAAGTCTCCTAATGTAATAGACTTAAAGTTGCGTTGTCTGTAACATTTGAAAGTGACTTCGAGGAAAAAGTGAAACAGAAATTTTGAAATGAATATAATTTTCAAGTCCATCTACTTTCCACCTACTTTATGTCTATCTACTTTCTTTATTTCCCAAACTCCCCACTCTAGACGGTGTTTTTAATCAATGAACCCCATTTAAGAAATCAGAAGAGTATAACTGATCGAAGTTTCATGAAGGTAATGGGAAAGCTAATACCTGTGAGGGATGGATTTATTTTCAGGTTTTGTTTATACTTTCTTACTAGTCGAAACCTTTGATAAACATTTTGCAAAACATTGTACTCGTCTAGCCTTAATGAGCAAAGAAAGAACTAAAGTAGACAGTCTTAAACAAATAAGATTTCACTTCGTAGCAATCATAAAGATGTTCGTTAGTTGGTTGATTGAATTTTTATGCGTTATGGTAGTTGTAGTGATATCAGAATTGCGTTCCTCTCCCAGCGCCTGCTTCGTGTTTCCAGGAACACTGATAGCCACCCTCTGTAGCGCATTCCTCGTTGGAAGGGGTACGAGGGAGTAAGTTCAACGACCCCAAGGAGTGGTCTGTACGCAGAAGATTTTTAGCCAAGAGACGGCAAGGCCGTGTTGGTGCATTTGTCCCGTACGCATATTTTGAAAGACTAGCGATCTCGGCACTCGCTTGCTGGTTTGACGAAAGCATCAGTTTCGCCATCTGTTGACTTATATAGGAATCTTTTTATTATAAGTTTTTTTTTTTACTTCTACGTAATTTAGTATGTTTTAAAATCTGAATTACATATATAACACATGATTTAAAGAGATTTTAACAAAATAAATAAATGAATAAATTGAAATAAGTATATTATTGAATTTTAAATTTACTTTCTTCAAATATCCACAATAATTTTGTGAAAGTGAATGAAAGTCTAGTACTGTATGTGCTGAAGTATATACAATCTGATAAAAATGGTTCTAAATCTTTTTCAAAACAAATGTGATTACTTTCAATTATACAAAGAAAGTACGATTACTTACACATCTTACATTTTTTTTCTAATTTTCTTGGCTTTAAAACATATTGTATTAAGTAATTTCGTGTTTTCAAATCAGGAATACTGTATTCAATGCAATATTTTAACATGAACCCATACAGATCCCACTTTCAAACTTATACAATCATTTCAGTTCTATATAAAGTATTATTCAAAAAATTTGAAAATTTTTGAAGCGGCGCATTTTGAAAAATTCAAATTTTAAATTCAAGTAAAATAAATTTTTCTAAGCCCTAATTGTGTTATATATCATTGAAAAAGGTCTTGAAAATTGCTTTAAAATTCCACCAATCTTAGCTCTCTAGCTCTTATTGTTGAAATTTCTTTGGATAATTGAATTAAAACACAAGGAGTGCGGTAACGAAGAAGTGAAAACATTCTTTCACTTCTGAATGCATTTGATTTCGTAATGTCTGAATGATTATATTTGGATGTAAATATATTTATACATAGCATATTTATACATGTATATAGCGTAATACATGAATATATAATATATTTATATTAAATTGAAATAGATTGAATTTGATTGTTAAATTTGAATTTATTCTTATTTATTGAAATTGACTTGCAAAAATTTTTTGCACTTGAGTAATTTGTATGATTTTTTAATCTGATTTTCTTTAATTTTAGTGACGCTATCTACTGGAAAAACAAACTAATAACATAGGTTTATAATTGAATCATCTTTCCTTTTTTCGTTGGCTTTGCAAAATATGAAGTAACAAATTTAGCATTTTCAAATTATTAATTAATAAATAAATAAAAATTATTGTGGATATTTGAAGAAAGTAAATTTAAAATTCAATAATATACTTATTTCAATTTATTCATTTATTTATTTTGTTAAAATCTCTTTAAATCCTGTGTTATATATGTAATTCAGATTTTAAAACATACTAAATTACGTAGAAGTAAAAAAAAAACTTATAATAAAAACATTCCTATATATTCAACAGATGGCGAAACTGATGCTTTCGTCAAACCGGCAAGCGAGTGCCGAGATCGCTAGTCTTTCAAAATATGCGTCCCGTACGGAAACAGGCACGGGGGCTGTTAGTTGAGATTATTTTAGGGAATTAGTGGTCAGGAAAGTTTAATCGAGGAAAACAAAGAATATTGTGTTGAGGGTTTAATACTCGTAGATATAGATATTGAAGTTAGAAATCTTACAGTTTGAGCTTCCCACCTTATTAAGTCAGATTAAAGTTTTGTTTTTGTGTTTCATCAGTTATTTTTCCAAGTGATTTATTTCTTGCACTAACCAAACTACGAATCTTCCAGGAGAAGGTAGAGGATTCGTTACAGTAGTATTTTGCAGTTTAGTGCTGAACAGCCCGGGAACTACAGTTAAAAGCTGATTTTGAACATCCACGAATACCCATACTTATGGAAAGACTTTATAGCACGGGAACTGGCCTTAAAGCCAGTATCCATGACCAGAATGGCGCTTTAGCCATTTGACCATCATCCATCGCTCCAGTGTTTAACACTAGAAAGACATCTGCCGTCATTTTGACGGTTTCGGACATACTAGTGATCGTTATGTCTGTATTTATGTCCCCAGGCTTCTGAAATTTTAAGAATTTTTCTAGTTTTACGCGAAATATGCACACACATTTACAAAATTATATTCGATAGTAAAAAGGGGGAGAAAATGTGTTGTATACCTACTAAGACTGAAAGCCGTCAATTTGAAGGCAATATAGAAAACAGGCAGAAATCTTTCAAATAATACCAGGAAAATGTTAGATACTTTTTACCCTTTTGCAAATAACAGAAATATTGGTGTTGAAAAATAAAGACTGCACAAACTATGCATATATTTTTACGGATAAACAATACCAGGTTGTCAGCTCGGCCTACCTGAATAAAAATATATCTAAATATATACTAATTTATTGTATATTGGTATGAAATAGTTCAAAATTTAAAGTATTTAACGATTTTTTTAAAAAAATTAAATATATTTTTTAATTTCTTGATTTTATTTTTAACCGTCGAAATGATGGCGTGCATTTTTTTTAGTAAGAAAAAAATTCCCTTCTTTCTAGTGTTAACAGATTATTTCACTGTAAATGTAAGCTGAGACAGTTCTGCTTGGTGGCACCCTGGACAAGATCGTGTAACCAAATAGTTAGCCAAGTTGTTGAGCTTTTGGGTTAGGATAATGATTTAAAATGAGTGATAGGATCTACGAGATTAAGAATGTACAATTTTTTTCATTTGATAATTATTTAATTGTACATTCACTACAAGCCTAATGATACTTGAAGAAAGGGTAAAATTTCCTAAACAGATAGGATTAGGGGTCCAGGCTAGCCCGTTAAAGAAGGCCCAAAATAAAACCTCCGCTCCCAGTTAGAATTCCCCCCCCCCCCCCCCCCGTGTTGCCTTTGAACGCTCCTAACTGCTCAAGTGAGAAATAAATATAATTTTACTTTAAAACCTTAGCAGATTTTTTTAATCTTATTTTAGGTCAGGATATTGAGTAAAGGAACGATAACAAAGAAAAATTCGCTATGACCAGCTACCACTGTACTTAGGGGTTGTACTTCTCTACAAAACTAGGACATGCAAAACTGGGCATCTTACAACCGGAACCAAAATTTCTTCTTAGCAAAATAACAAAGTTGACAATATGTTTAGAGCTGAAATAAGCTTTCGTGTTTTTGAAAATTCTTGGAAAAATCTAGAAGAAAATTAAATTTCTTTTTTTATGTGTTATATTTTCTTTTTGAAAGTATAACTGTAATAATTTTAGACTTAAATGTAAAAATAATTTTACATTTAAGCAAGTTATAACTAATACAGCTTTTTTGCAAGTTATAACTAACACATTTTTTAACATTTTTTTTTCTAAAATATGAGACCTCAATGTTATAATTTCAATTTTCGTATGAAATTATTTCATTATCTTCTTGTTTTGGCTCGAACTTATTTTTAAACGTAAAATGCAGAAGAATTCAATAAACTCTTTAGTATTTGTTAATCCTTAATCTGAAAACTTTATCTACTTTCTGAAATTCAGTGAATTTTTTTTATGTCGTTTCTAGTTTTAAATTACTTATTTTTGCTTGTCAGCAGTTTAAAAACAGTCAAAGCAATTTGAAAAACTATTTAATAGAAAAGATAAAATTACTAGGAAATTTTGCCCAGAGAAAGTTCAAACTCTATTTTCAAAGTAAATGCAAGCATTAAATAATTTTCTAAGATTTTTTTCCTTTTAGTAATCCTAAATCCGAAAATTGCAATTACTTTCTTAGATTTGACTATTTTATTACTATTGATAATAGTTTTAAATCCCGTATTGATTTGAATTACGAATAGACATGAATTACGCATTTACTTTTTTCAGTAGGTTTAAGGCTGTCAAAAGAAGTTCAAAGCTGTTGCAAAGAAATGATAAAACTTATCTAGAATCTTCTAAACATTGTTTGGAAAAAAATACAAGTACTTGATACATATCCTGAGTTTTAACTAAAATGCTAAATCTGAAAACTAGATTTCAAACTGGACTATTTTTTTTAATTGGATTGTAGTTCTTAATGCTGTATTTACTCTTCTGAGTAGCTTGAAAGAAGACAAAACAATTTCATAACGTGTATGTTCGAAATGAAAAAAAATTATCGGGTATTTTTACACAGTATAGACTCATTTATTAAATTTATATTAAAAAAATCATTCTTGCCTATTGGGTTTAGGTGGGTATAAATCAAAGAAACAGTGTGGATGTGATCTGCGGAAAACCCCTCCACGACCTGTTTGGTTAAGATAAAACAATATTAGATTGGGAGTTTTAAGAAACTTTAAAATTTATCGTTTGAATAGTAGAAATAACAATTCAACTTCACATACATCAGTACTTGAGTAAAGACGATTTGGTGGTTCCCATATAGTGATAAAGAACTCAAGCCCTCGCTGCAATAAATCCCCACGGTTAGCGAAAACGAATGCCTGGAGCATTCTCACCACTGGACCCGTTAGTAGCACGAACGGGGAGATAATATTAAATAAGACCATGCTTTCCCGTCATATTTACACAGTTATCGCAACGATTTTTCTCCCTTCAAAAGCACAATAGATTGTCTCCTTACAAGCAAAACACTCCTAAATAGCAATCATTACACTACTTTCCACCTTATCGGTGCAAAACTGTGACCACCTCGAGTCTGCGAAATAGCAGGGTTTGGGGCCTGTAATGAAGATTCAAATACCAGGAAAAGATGATAACAGCCCGAGGTTGTGTTTTCCAGAAGTTAAAAAACAACGAAGGGAAAAAGATTGCCTCCAAATGGAAGGGAGAAAACCAAAAAAAGTCATGTGATTTTTCAAAAAAAAAAAGGAAGTTTCTCGATTATTCGTGCATGAAGATAATAATGCCAGTTATTTAAGCCTATGCTTGAAATATTTTTCAAAGCTGTATCACGTAGCTAAGCTGGCTTCTGGGGATTACTATGGAAAAATATATGGATAAGTTCTTTATTAATAAAGAACGTCTGGACGGGGTTGTTGAGTTTGATTAATGATGTCTAGAAGTGATATTAATGTTCTCTGACATCACTGTTGCATGCTTTGATAAACGTATCCATGTACTCTGTTCGCACAGATCAGATAAACCCGTAAAATCTTCTTAAAACACGAAGTACATATTAATTTCGTTTCTTGATTAATGAATATTCAATTTCATTTGTCTGAAATAGGAGCTTCAAAGAGGACTGAACATTAACTTCTTTAACTGCCGATTGCATTTTATAACTCCACGGTTATTTCCCGAAAGTTAATAAGGAAAGCAAAAGTTCTGTAACATGGAGAAAATGTATCTTCCTTCCTCGCTCTCTCTTCCATGAATTCCATTATTACTAATGGAAAGTTTGTAATTGTGATCACAAGCTTGAAATCGATCTTTCTGAAGGCAGAGGTATTTTGGATCTTACAAGAGTATTAAATTGTCATCTATGATCTCGTCACCTGTTTGTCTGACTGATTCTTTGTCAGTAGCTCTAATCGCTTTAAGTCTCGAAGAAACAAAATTTGATTTTTTTTAAAGGCAGAGTCTAATTATTCGGAGTCAAGTCAAACCGTTCTTTATTTCTTCTGTCAAATGGGCATTTTAATATAAACAGGAATGCTTATCAGGCCTCTAATATACATCATCAATCGACTCATTTTAAAAGTGACACCTTTATAGGCTTAGCCAAATAATTTTCGATTCTTATAACTTGCCATTTAGCCGTTTATGCACAATCAGATTTGTTATCAACATACACATTTGAAATTTTTTACATACCTTTATGTTGCTGGGCCACAGAACATTTGATTTTGATAGTCGCTGCACAGTCGTTAACACAAGTTCTTGCCACACTAAACTATTTTACAGCTACTTTCGCCCATCTTTTTATTAGAATAAACTATAAAAAGGGAAATAAATTTAACTGGTTGCGAAAAAAAATGACGCTACTGAATATTTATAAGATCTCGTCTAGTACATGATTCCTACTTTAAAAGATATCCGTTACAAGTTTTAATGATGAGGCTCATTTGCTTTTTAAACACTCACTACCATAGTCTCTGCCCTCATAACGTCTTTAACAAGGCATTTCCATGAGATTATATTGAATATTTGTTCAGCGTCAAAAGAAGGGTTCTAAAAGAAGGGATTGGGACCTCATCACCATATTCACAAAGAGTAAGTAACTACACATTGTAAAGCCTTCCACAAATTAACTGAGGTTTCGAACAATATCCCTTAGCTGTTGTAATAATGTGGTTCATTTAAGGCAAAAGATTTACTACCATTGTTTAGCGTTCTGCTGCGTTAAACTGAAGCATTATAATGAAACAACAGGATGCGCATCAGGTGTTTCAGCCATGCGGTGCATTTTAAGGGGAATAACACCCTGCAAAATTTGTCTGCCATTTGTCTAGACTGCATTTCAATGAGCAAAAGGATGCTATAGATCGGAATTTTTTTCTGTTTGTTTTTTAATCGATATCGGTTAATCAACACAGGTTATGAAATTGTTTTCCTCCATGGGGGCTCCAGACACCCCGTTACCATGGTTTTATAAACCCCTGGATACTTAAACTTCTTATATTTCCGGACATGCAACATTAACCATCTTCCTTGATTCACTTCTCCCAATCTATCTGTGCGTAGAAAAAAGGAATTGTGTAATGTGCAAGGTTAATGAGTCATGTTGATCCATCACATCAGGAATGTGATATAATTTTTGAATAACCAGTCGTTATGGGAAGTTCATTGAAACTTGCCAAGAGGAAAAATCTTACAGTTCCATTTACCTAGAATCAACAAATGGTACTTTCCGAGAATGGCCAATGTCACAGATTCAGAAGTAAACAAAGTAATTTTTTAAAATATTGACAACGTGTAGGTAAGGAGGAAAAATATTTCAGAATTCGGCGTTTTCGTGCATGGGTTTCGGGCGAATGAAACAGGGATTTACTTGGAGCATATCTCGACTACGCCATGAACACGGGAAATCTTAACCGGAGAATCTGAACTTATTTATGTAGTTGACAAATTTATAGAACTAGGACTCAAGAACATGTAAACAGAAAATTCAGAATAACGGGAGAAGATAAAATGAACTTATATGCGATCAGTATAAATTTGTGGGCGGAATAGAAAAGAAATATTCTGTTGGAAGTGTGAGATGAACACTACCAAGGAGTTCGAATATAAATCCAAAATTTGTAAATCTGCTGAGAGTTTGCTTAGAGGAAACTCGCAGAAAATTCAGGCTATGATTACACCAAAACTATTAAAATATCCAAACTTGCGAATCGCCTGGTGATTGGAAGCTGAAAAAGAAATCTAAATCAATGATTCCCAATCTCTTTTTCTCTCTTGTGTTCCTTGAAAACTCATTTCCACAAAATGCACCATTCACACTAGTAAAATATTTGCTAATCATACATTTTCTATTAATCGTAATTTATCTGTTGTACCGTTATAACTGCGAAAGAACAGTCAATTGAAGTAGGGTTTAATAGCGATAAAGTAAAAATATGGATCATTAAGGCGTATATTTGCATTCAAAATATACAATGAAGTAAGCATATGCAAGGCATATTACACGGAAAACTACATTACGGTTGATTTCTGTACCTTTATCACCATTATGCAATCTTTTTCGCGAAACTCAGGTTAGGAGCCACTTAGCTGAACCATTAGTAACGAATGAATGAAAGCTTACAATTTCAGAAGTGGTTGCATCCAAACCATTAAAAACAGAAATCGGGAATATCCCGGTGAACTTGCTCAACGGGAACTTGAAGAAATGCTTACGTCTAAACCAGGGGTGGGCAATTTGTGGCCCGCTAGATATTTTTTTTTTTGTGGTCCACCAAGACAGCCAGAAAAACTGCCAAAGACAGCCAAAATCTTCAAGACAGCCAGGAAAACTGCCAATATTTTATTTTATTTATACACTAATGGACAAAAAAATTAGCGCACCAAGAAATAATTGCGGGATCGTAACGAAACTTGAAATGAAGGTACATGTCGGGGAGATATGCAAATGATTAGAAATGCAGCGTGATTGCACATTACGTATAGCCGGTAGAGGGCGTTGAACATCGTACTCTGTGGAGTATAAAACAGGTAACCAAAGCTTGTTTGAGTGTGCGGAATCATTTACAACGGAAGAGCTGAGATAGACATGCCATTACGCCGTGTTCGAAAACAATATAAGCAGTTGTCGCAGTTTGAGAGGGGGAGAATCGTCGGGATGATGGAAGCTGGGTGGTCAGCTAGGCGAGTAGCTCGTCAATTAGGCCGCTCTGATTGTGTTGTGAGGAGGTGTTGGGACCAGTGGACCCGAGAGATGTCATGTACACGAAGACCAGGCTCAGGACGCCCTCGACAGACCAGTCGTCGAGAAGACCGCCACATCGTAAGAAATGCACGCGTACAGCCAACTGCTTCATCGACCGCCATCCAGGCACAGGTAGCACCTTCACTAGGGGCCTCTGTGTCTTCTCGAACCATACGAAGGCGCCTGGCTGAAGGACAGTTGGTATCGCGGCACCCATTACGTGTGCTGCCCTTGACGCCCACCCATCGACGCCTCCGTTTGGAGTTTTGCCTCCCACGAGGAAACTGGACTGCAGCGGAATGGAACCAGGTCGTCTTTAGCGACGAATCCAGATTCAATCTCGGCAGTGATGACAATCGTGTTCGTGTGTGGAGAGCCCGTGGTGAACGCTTCAATCCTGCCTTTGCCGTACAGCGACACATCGCTCCCACAGCTGGTGTGATGGTATGGGGTGCCATTGCCTACAATACACGGTCACCCCTAGTATTGTTCCGTGGCACCATGACAGCCCAGCGGTATGTTCATGAAATCCTGCAACCACATGTGTTGCCACTCATGCAACGGCTCCCAGGAGCCATTTTTCAACAAGACAATGCTCGGCCTCATACGGCAAGGGTGTCACAAGACTGTCTCCGCACTCTTACTACCCTTCCTTGGCCTGCCCGATCCCCAGATTTGTCTCCAATCGAGCATATCTGGGATCATTTGGGACGACGAGTTGGGCATCCCACGAGTTTGAACGAACTAGAGGCAAGGTTACAGCAAATATGGAACGAAATGTCTCAAGACATCATACAGAACTCGTATGACTCAATGCCCGATCGTATCGCATCGTGCATTCGCACTAGAGGGGGTCCAACGGAGTATTAACTCCTCCGTTCTTTCGCCTTTTTCTCTGAAATAAATTATCCATTTTCTTTGATTTTCTTATCATTTACTTATATCAAAGTAATCATTACGTATGTAAAATTTCGTTTCATGTTGACGACTCCTTCTTGGTGCTCTAATTTTTTTGTCCATGAGTGTATTTATTGATTTTTATGATACCATTTATACTTTTTCTGAGGAGCCGGTGGGGTCATCCGTCGGGAGTTAATTATACTCCTTGACACGGCTCCTAAGGCCGAAAATTATACACCAACAGACGGACCCTCGGCTGCGTATTCAGGAATTGCTCCAGCGACTGGTTATCTGTAGCACTTTCGTTTATGGCTAAACGCTGGGTAACTTAACAGTTTCGAATCCTTATACCTTTTCCGAAATGCTTTTCTGAAAGTTAACTAATAAATGCAATAATATTAAAAGGTGCTGGCCTCCGCTAACCTCCGCTTCTACAAAGCGACCCCCGAACCAAAACGATTGCCCACCCCTGGTCTTAACTGTTAAAATTAATATTGAAGATTTACCCCATAAATTGAGATCTGTATTTTTTTTCCTTTTTCAACTTAATTATCTGTTGTTCTACACCGATCATCTCAGAGTGACAGCAATGGAAAATCGTAATTAGCCCTTTTATAACATAACTTATTTATGATGCTTGTTTCAGGAATAATGCATTTTTTTCTTGATAAAAGATCACAAAAAGCACTTAATTGGAGAAAATTTTACTTCTCCCTTTCTTTAAAGATTTAAAATTGGGCTTAAACCAACTTGGTATATATTTTTTTCTTAATCAGCTATATTTAGACTGTCTGTACCTTTTCCTTCGAACATGGTTTGTAGAGAGATTCTCCTAAAATAAAAAATTCTTTATAAAGAAAAAACAAATTTTCTTTGGGACTTAAGGCTTACATTATATATATCAGTTTGGGATACGTTTGAAATAACAGATGTTCTTGTATTTGAGAATTTCTTTGAATTTTGGAATTTATTTAAAACTTCTTGATGTTTATCATCATTCTCAGCAAACCACTATGATATAGCCTCATTATGAAAGTTTTCATGTTAATATACATCTCTCTCTTTCAGTCTTTTATTATACTTTAAAAAATAAAAATTAATTTTATTATCATGCCACTTGTCTCTGAATTCTAACACAATTACATGAAAATAATTGATTATTTAAACAGAAATAATTTATTATAAAGTTTTCTACTTCTGCCCTATTCTGATATTTAATAATATATGAACTTTATTCTTTATCTATAAAACAAACAAACACAACCACACAACTTAATTATCATTTTCACTCCCATAATATACCCTTTAGCCTTACTGCTGAGTCCTTATGCAATAGGGCAAGAGGAAAAAGAAGGCCTCTGCTTACAGACTGCAGTGTGAATACCGCAGACTGTAATGTGAATACCATTCCGAAGGGAAAATTTTAAAACAGAAATCTCTCTATGTTAAAAAATATTTTGAAAGCTACGTAAGAGGGATTGCTTAAGGATGTTGCCCTCAGATACTCAGCAGCTTAGCTTAGGTCTCGAGTCTTACCAGGTGAATCACACTTCATGTCAAGAACTAGGAAAACATCTCTTACAAACACTGATATCTCTTTCCTCTGTCTGCGGGGAATTCATTTCCAATATTTTCCACACACAGTATTACGACTCTAATCTCCCCGACTCTTTGGTGCTCTTTGCATTTTTAAGGGCCGAGGTTTCGGAATGTAGATTTTTCCTCCAAACCTATCTCCCGCGCATTGCCTATTTGCCTATTGCGAGCGCGGGTCGGATTTATCTCCTCCAAATAAGCACGGGGACGAAGAGAGGCCCCAAACACAACTTTTCTTCTTTGCACTGGAGTGCGGGAAGTAAGAAAATGTGAAGAATTTTTTGGGATAGAAACGGGAAATAATAATGCTAATAAAAAAAATATGAGCGGAAGAAATTTCTTCTCCCTTTTTTTTGTACGCGCGAGGTCTTGAATTAGGAGGGATTGCGCTCTCCAGTAGGAACAGGAGCAATATTCGAAAACAAGGGTTTATTGTGAATAGCGCGGTATGGGAGAAATGACTACGCGACCCTGCCGTACAGGGTTGTTGCAATTGAGTCGTGTCGCCAAAGCTTTTCGCAAACAGTGCCAAAAGATCCTGTAGATAAATAACGACTTGAAAAATTCTAGTTATACCAAGATCGCTGTTAAGGTTTACTAAGAACCAGCGAAGTGCAGAAAGCGAGACTGACATTGCAAGTGGGCTCTGAGATGCAATGAACGCAGAAAAGAATGCGTGATCAGTTGATCAGTAATTGTGACTGATCGATACACTTGTATCGATGGACTGGTGTTTAGAATGGAGATTGTATAACTAGTCTTCGATAAACGGGCAGCACTTTTAGAGCTACTGTGCCCTAAAATTAACTCAGAAATGTAATTCTTAAAGCAATATTTTAACACGTTTATGCAAGTAGTGAACACCTCAGATTTTCAATTCACGAAGGAAATCTACTATTAATAGGCGAAGAATTTTTTTTATGAAATGTTAACATTTGAGCCGAAACAAAAGTTTATATTTTGCCTAATTTAATTAAAAATGTTCATCCAATTGTGCTATCCACAATTCAAGAATTGCAATAGATTATTCCTGATTATTTTGCGAAATAACTTTTCTGCATTCACCAAACAATACTTCTGCTGACAACAGTAGAGGATACGTAAGCTTAGAAATCTTCGAACATTTCTATTTCTTTTAGCTCAGTTTGCAGTAACATAAAGCCTCATTACAAGGTTTAAAACTTTTTTATCAAAATAAAATAGGTGTACATCTCCTCCTACGGCTAACAGATGACAAGAATATTTAAAAGAAAACAATCATCACATTGATAGTCTAAACTTAATAACGTAATCTATGAAATGTAATTAAACATACCTGTAACTCGTTAATTTGTTTCCCGATTTTAATGGAAGTAATTTGATTTCAAGTCTTCTAATTACAAGGGAGACGTATTTAAGAAATTAGTTTTTGGTGGTTTCTGTTTCAATCGAGCTCAAAATTTTTATAATTATGTATATTTAATGAACATGTGTTAATCTTTGTTACCAAGAAACAAAACTTTTTTTTTCTTTTTAATGCTACGCCTACCGTTGGGTAATCGCCCTTGCGACGTCTTACTGTTCAGTACAACCTGGCAGTAGAAGCGTAAGTAGAAAGGAAAGCACAGTCAACGCTCTGCAGTCCTGAACAAGCAACCAGGTACTATTCATTCATAGCTTCACATCCACAAAATGGACAGGTCGAGGAACTGATAATATAAATTTTACAGAAATTCTGTCGGAAATTGTCCTGTCCAGGGAGCAATCTAAAACAGGCCACACTCGTTCTTCTTGGAGGGTAAGATGGCATTTTACCATTTTTGTTGTAGAAGAATTCCCTACTCATTCCAGCATGTCCTTCCAAGAAATGGTTATACCTTTTTTTCTTTACTTTTGAATATAAGAGATTTTTTTTCAAAGCAGTAAAACTACATGAGCTATAAGGAAAGATTCGGACGCAATGAAGATTAGTTTTTATTTACCCCCCCCCCCCCCCTCAGAATCTCGCCTTTCGAATTCCCAAGAAACCTCTCTTAACATTTAGCTTACGGTGTCCATTTAAGAACGGGAAATTTCAAACCCCCTATGTAAGAACGGACATTAAGGGATTTATATTTATATATATATATATATATATATAAGCTGTACCCGTCCCGGCGTTGCTCGGGTAATGCAATTACCAATTTTTTAGTAGCCTTAACCCTTTGTTAATGGGCGTCGCTGTCATCCTTTTCCTCACCACGATACATTATTTTACCCATATAAATTTAATCCTTTCTGGCACATTTTGACAAAATTTTTGACATAAGATTACTTAAAACTTTCCAAAACAGTCAGCGAGACGAAAAACGTTTTCCACAAACACACCACAAATTATATGATATTAACTAAGTGTTGGCCAAAAAAATTACGGCATTACTAAATGCGATTTTTTAATCGATTATCACTGCAATAGTAATCGATTTCCTTTAACCACCCAATCCCTCATAGAAAACAAAAGCCCCAACACATCACGTGCTTGACGTCGAAAACGACCGACGAAAACGGCTTGACGTCGAAAACCTGTTTTCCCCGCTTTACCTTCGTCCAGAAATGAAGAACGAAATCTCCAAAATGAGATTCCTCGCAACAGTTTCCGAATCATAAAATAAATTATTAAAAAATAACTACAATTTGTAAATTAATTTTGGTTCTGGATTTCGAAACTGTGATGTCTAGGGTCTCTGAGATAAAAATTTCGTAAAAATGTAACGACATTTACGTATCGATTCGACAATTTGGAAAAAAGGTCGCGGCCAAAATCGCGTTTTTTTAAAAAAACGGGTGCGTACAGGCGATCGAAAAAAAATCACAATTAATCGATAAATTAAGACAGACAATTTTAATTGTGATTTCCGTATAGTGTCATCTTTCCCGTATAGGCTCGTTCCCCCAAAAAAAATTCTTGGACGGATACGTTAGGATTTACGGAGCTTTTACTCGTCCGGGAGCTCCAAATCGCGACTAAATATTTAATTACGGAAAATCTAATTAAAAAATCGAAAAAAGGGCTTCGAGGTGCATAATGAGACCTCGGGGGGGCATCTTCGTGTCGAATCTCAAGACTGTCCGACCTGCCGTCTTTGCGCCGTGCCGCGAGCAGACAAAAACTCGGTCACACACACACAGACTTTGCCTTTTATATATAAAGATATATATATATATATATTGTTGGCGCTCCTGCGTGATCACTGGGTACCGTCTTCCCGCCAACCCTTGGCGACTGTTAGTTCAGTTGCCTATGGAGAACCAGTGAATAAGGTCTTAAAAAAGACCTCTCCGTATAATAAATAAAGGACTATGGTGTCCGTTGAAAAAGTCTAGTGCGGTTCTATAACTAGTGAATCAATTAATATAGTTGCCTCTGGATTAAGATTATAAGAAATTATTACGAAACAAAAAACAAAAGAAAATCTACAGTCCACAACGAGAAAGTATCGACCATATATATATATATATAAAGATTCGAGAAAAGATTATCTTTAAAGATTCGAGATAGATCAGAATTCAGAAAAAAGTTCAGAACCATAATATTAAATTATAATTGTAACTATGAAGTATTAAACATATTACATTATCATGCACTTGTTTT
Organism: Dolomedes plantarius; assembly: GCA_907164885.2. Classification (NCBI taxonomy): domain Eukaryota; kingdom Metazoa; phylum Arthropoda; class Arachnida; order Araneae; family Dolomedidae; genus Dolomedes; species Dolomedes plantarius. Next base: position 84,881,439 of record OU015497.1, on the reverse strand, counting down.
ACTTATTCTGATGATTCGGGACTCCAAACCGGTACCTCTTGTTGGGACTCTCGAATTCTGAAAATACCTAATTAATCCTGAAGAATTACAGTCATAATTAACTACGGGGCCACCAAGAATCTCACGTTCTTTCAGGAATCAACCATTTAAACCTAAAAATACTAAAAAAATTAAAGGATTTAAAAGTTTTCAAATCTTTGCAGTTTCTAAAATATTCCGTTGATAGCCACCTCAGCTGATGATAGTACGTAGAATCAGATTTGCCTAACCTTTCCTTATCTAATGCGGAGATAAAGATTTCGTTTATATCCTTACGGGCCCCGAAACCAAATCATTAAACTGTAGCCCGATGCACCAAGAGAGAGCCTCCTATACATTTGATTTCCAAGATTTTTATTTTATGCTATAAACTATGAGTAACGGTTATTCCAAAGGCACAATACGTTCCTCCAAAGTAATCATCTCCCACTGACCGAAATATCAGCAGTATATTGTTAAACTACGACCTTTTTTTTCGCTTCTTTTCCTTCTTCGGTACATCTAACTTTTATTTTTCTATTTCTTTGTTTGATCGCCCAACTTTTCCCCTTATCGATGTCACCGATGCATCGTATCGATTGTTGACCTCCCGTTTTATTTGCAATAAATCGCATGATCGGTAGCGCCTGAAAAGACGTGGGGACTTAGAATCGATTTTTCCCAGAGACCGAGATTGATTCTGCACGTTAGGAGAATTTGCCGTCATACCTCGAATTCTACTGCTCACAAAGAGCTTTTTGTCGGGACTGAAGAAACCCGAGACGGCTTTTTAAATAAGCATGGATTCGTTTACTATTTCTCATTGCGTGACTCTTTGATTCAGGAACTAGACGACATCTAAGTTTTTTTTATCAGTCATTGAACAGTATATCGCTCAAAACTATCATTGCTCTACAAGTTTGTCGAGTTCATTAGCGAAGGTTATTGAATGGGTTGAAAAATGTTACTGTACAGTACGCCTGCCTGGAATGCAAGAGGTCTAGAGTTAGATTCCCAAGCAAATTAATTGTGTTTTAAGGTGGAAGTTGAATGGGCTTTGGAACATTTATTTAATTTTTAACGTAGGATTACGTTCCTCCATAACTGTCCTCTGGAAAGCAAAATTTCAGACGCTAAAACCATCGGTCATCGAGGGTTATAATTTTGGCAGCGTGCCAGTTTGTATCGCTTGGGCAAGCAGTAAACAGTTAAACAGAAAAATACCAAAATGCGTCAAAATTTTGATATGTATATATATATATATATATATATATATATATATATATATATATATATATATATATATATATATCATAGAAAATCTCATAGATGTTGGGTAAGAGTTAGTTAAACAATGTGAGATTAAAAAAGAAAATCAGACTAATCTTCTTTTGCTATCTTTATAAGATCCTACACCCAATATTTTCGTGACTGTATCTCTTCATGCTGGCGTCACATATGAAGAGCTATGTTTCATCGTCTTCAGCGTGCTTCAAATTCAGTGGAAACAATTTAAAAAATCATAGGGTTTATATATATATATATTATACAGGGTGGTCATAAAAAATACTTTGCCTATATATGGACCTCTAGCGGCCGTTCCGTTCAATCTATCGAGATGAGATTTTAGATATAGTTATACAGAGGTATGAGCTCAGGATTCTGAATCAATTGAAGGCCCGTCCAACCGTAAAGGTATACGGGAAAACTGTTAACTAATCGTCCCGAGCGCAATCCTGCTCAACTGGGACACACTGGCTCAAGGACACCGGGGCCTTCAACCCCAGCCCCGAAGTTGAAGACCGTCTAATAATTCATTAACAAAATTGTTTTTGAAATTTAGCAGTTAGTGGCAACCATCATTCCTATGTTCACTTCTCCCTGTTTTTTTTCTTTCTTTTCCTTCTTCTTCCTATTATTTTTTGCTTACTTTTACAGATTGCATTATAATGCTTACAATATCATTACACAATTATTACTATTTCACATTATTATTTTTCATAATTACATCAAATTTATATAAATACATATCAACATGACAATACAATTTAACCTAACAATTACGTAAATACACCCATATAAAAACAATTTACTCTAATACATTCACATACGTACAATAATACAAATTTCAGTTGATACAAACTTAAATATTTAATCTTGACTTTCTATTAAAACATAACAATACAATTTAACCTAATTATTTACACAAATATACATTTGTATACACTAATGCCTATACACTAACTTTTGTGTAATATCTAAAACATTCCCAAATGTATAAACATTTTTGCAGCTACAGTGATTAAATAAAACTTTACCAATATAATATATTGTTTTTTTTTTACAAACTTATATTATTAACCATTTTACTTCTTACATACATTTATTTACTTGAAATACTGTGTAACATGCACCAAAAACGTGTACGTTATCTGCAAGCCTGCAACAGAAGAATACTGCTATGTGGCATGAGAGAAGGGGATACAAGTATCCATAAGAATACCGACCACCTTCCTAATAAAGCCTCTAGAGTAAAAGTCGCAATAAAACTTATGTTTCGTCTATGTTTTAACATCCACTGGCAATTTATTTCTTAGGTCCCTGAACTGCTGGCAGTCAAATAAACAGTGGTCTGGCGTTTGGATATCTCCACAGGTACACATATCTGATATTTGGTGAAATCTGCTTTGATATTTCCCAACACATCCATGACCCGTTATAAATTGATTAATCTTAAAGTCACCCATTAGCCTTTCTTCTGTTACTTCCTTGAATATTTCATAGACTCTTCTTCCTTTTAGACTTTCACTCCATTCTTCTTGCCATAGTTTCTTTTTATACTTTTTCATTTTAATTTTGACTGATTTTCTAGTTTGTTTATACTGGACTCCTATTTCCTCCATTTCTGTAGCATTTTTGGCTACTTGGCCTACCTCCCCATTCTCTGCTCAGGATTCTGAAAACGGCAACACAGTGACACTCACGGTTATGGTTATAGGTATAGAAACTCGAAATTTTCAAATAGCAACGCCCAATTTTTCCCGTCGCAAAATGCCCAGCGCATGCGAAAACCATAAAGAGCGTTGGAACAGTACATGTATCACAAAAAGTGGACGCGTTATCCAGGCACAACAAATTGCTCTGCGAACGGCCAACAAAATCACGATCGGGGCGCACGGAGGAAATTTGCATATGACAGAGGCAAGACACCAATCACTGATGACAACACAGATCGGACAAAAGAAACATTTTATTTGGATTACACATTTACCACATGGGTGCCATCACAGGCCGTTTGCAGAGCTGCTTTTTGTGCGTGCATAATGCGTCCGCTTTTTGTGATACACGTACCGTTCCAACGCTCTTTAGGGTTTTCGCATGCGCTTAGCATTTTACGGCGGGAAAAAGTGGGCGTTGCCTTTCGAAAATTTCGAGTTTCTGTACCTATAACCGTAACTGTGAACGCCACTTGGTTGTCTTTCATAGAATCCCGCGCTCATACCTCTGAATAACTATGTCTGAAATCTCATCTCGATCGGCTGAACGGAACATCCGCTAGAGGTCCATATATCGGCAAAGTTTTTTATTTCCATGTCTATTGTTGTATGTCTATTGTTGAGAAATTAAATTCAACGGTACACTTTTTCTCAAGGAGAGGCAATCTCAATAACTTCATTAGCTGAAAAAAAAATCAGGATTTCATACTCCTATGAGACATCCTGAAAAAAATTATTGAAATCAAGCCTTAAACAGGAACTTTGGTCCTGTAAATTAGAAAATGCTCCCACAGGTTTATTTTAGATAAGATAAGGCCGAACAGATCCCAGTGGAGTTTTTGTAAGTTAAGAAAAGAAAATTTATGTTGACTAAGCACAGAACCCTCGAATTTACTGGAATTCAGATGAAACAAAATAATAAAAAAAAAATTCCGAATAAATCATCCGTTTTTGGCAGATTTTCGGGGACATTAATCCTTATAAAAAAAAAAAACCTTTTTCTAAGCTGTAATTTCACGAACACAAATAAAATTCCGAGCAGATTTTAAAGAACTCTTTTTTTTTTTTTTAAGTAAATTCTCTCTGATCAGGAATCTTTCGTTTCTGAATAAAATTATGCTTTAGATAGACTATCGACTAACCAAAAGAAGAAAAAAGTAGAAGGATTGTACATTTTTGCATAGAAATATATAGGAAATCAGGGTGTAAAATTAAAAGTCGTTGGATTTTTGAAGCCTTTTTTTGCGACACGAGGGCTTAATACTAGAAAGACGACTGTCGCCATTTTGACGGTTTCGAACATACTGTTGAGCGCTATGTCTGTATTTATGTCCTCGGGCTTCTGAAATTTTATGACTTTTTCTAATTTTACGCGAAATATGCACACACATTTACAAAATTATATTCGATAGTAAAGAGAGGTAGAAAATGTGTTGTATACCTACTAAGACTGAGAGCAGTCGATTTGACGGCAATATAGAAAACAGGCAGAAATCTTTAAAATAATACCGGAAAAATGTTAGTTACTTTTCGTCTCTTCCCATATTGTAAATAACAGAAATATTGGCTCTTCCGAAATATTGTTGTTAAAAAATAAGGACAGCACAAACCATGCATATATTTTTACGGATAAACCATACCAGGTTGTCAGCTCGGCATACATGCATAAAAATATATCTAAATATATACAAATTTTTTATATATAGGTATGAAGTAGTTCAAAATTTAAAGTATTTAACAATTTAAAAAAGCGTTAAAGATTTTTTAAAAATTTCTTGATTTTATTTTTAACCGTCGAAATGATGGCATGCAGTCTTTTTAGTAAGAAAAAAAATTCCCGTCTTTCTAGTGTTAACGGAGATTCTTTCACTGTAAATTAAGCTGAGACAGTTCTGCTTAGTGGCATCCTGGCCAAGATTGTGTAACCGAATAGTTAGCCAAGTTGTTGAGTTTTTGGGTTAGGATAATGATTTAAAATGAGCGATAGGATCTACCAGATTAAGAATGTACAATTTTCTTCATTTGATAATTATAGGTATATTTTATATATAGGTAAGAAGTAGTTCAAAATTTAAAGTATTTAACCATTTAAAAAAATTAAATATTTTAAATTCTTTATTTTATTTTTAACCGTCAAAAATGACCGTGTTCAGTCTTTTAGCAAGAAAAAAATTCCCGTCTTTCTAGTGTTAAGATGTCGAGATATGCAATTTAAAGTCCAGTCCGAACGGGTACAAATACTCATGCTGATCAGGATTTGTAACCACGACCGGAAAGAACGATGCCTAGAGGCCTGAATAATTTATTATCCCCAGTCCTGAAAACTAAGTACAACATGTAATGAGAAAGAGATAAAAATTATGGATAAACGAACCCTTATGTAACACAAGAAAAATAGTTGCTATACATTTCAGATGCCAGGAAGAATTTGAGGGTAGGTTATCTTATTGTTCGCATATTAAACAAAGAAAATCAAATTAACCAAAACAAACCACTTATCAACGTGACGTTTAAAAAGCAATTTTTTAAAAATGACTTTACCAGCGAAGTAAACTGCATTTATCTTTTACGCATGGATGATCTCTTCCAAAGTGGATGATCTCAACCAAATGAACAAATTTTCAGTTTCAGGACGACACTACCAATTGCAAATCAAATAGCAACAGTTTTTGCTGTAATCTAAATTTATTGAAGCATACAACAAACAAAATATCCTTGTTTGTTGTCTGCTGTTTGTTGTTTTCTGTCTGATCAAGGAAACAAAAAGTTGTGTTAATTAATTTAAATAAACTAAATTTAAGAAGGACGAAAAATGTTTCGGAGAAGGTAAGAATATTGTCCTCTTAATACCCGAAATTAAAGTAAACCAAATAAATTCTATAATAGATTGGTACCATATCTCTCTCTCTCTCTCTCTCTCTCTCTCTCTCTCTCTATATATATATATATATATATATATATATATATATATATATATATATATATATATATATATATATATATATATATATATATATATATATATATATATATATATATATATATATATATATATATATATATATATATATATATATATACATTAGGGTTGTCCATGACATAATGTTAAAAAATAAAAGTGTAAGAATCTTCCTTCCACAAGCCCTATTTTGTTCCTCTGTATTCAAAATGTATGTAAATAAAATTTCAGGCTAATCCGATAATATATAGAGGTCGCTCAACATTTGTATTTTCAAAGAACATATAACATGGCAACAAAGAAGACAGAGAATTCTTTCAAAAGCAGAAAGAAGATGTTTTTTGTTGTTCTATGAGTGGAGATGACATGAAAACTACAAAAAAAAATAAATAAGAAACAGAAAACGGACAGATAATAAAGTGTCAACGTAAGAACGATATGAAGAAAGAGAAGGAAAATTACAAATTAGGGTAGAAAGAATCATGTCAGAATTATCAGACTCAGATTCTTCCCATTCGATAGAATTTGAAAGTGAAGAAGAGTACCTGTCGCTGTCATCTACATCCCAATCCGATCTCAATGCTACAACTACAGTTCCCGAAGCTGCTGAAAAGAAATATGTAAAAAATATATTTAAGTCTCCTGAAGTTGTAGGTGAACTAGATCGTGTTAATATTTCTGATCGGAAGGTTGTATTAGTGGCTGGAGCTGTTGCATGTACACATGGGAACGATATTTCTCCAAAAGCCATTTCTCGAAGCTCAATAAGGAGACATAAAAGAAAAGGGAGGCAAAAAACTGCAGAAACAGAAAAAAATTTCTTTAGATGAACTGCTATTATTACACTGGGATGGTAAGATGTTACCAGATATTGATGGATCAAAAACAAAAGTTGATCGAGTTGCCGTTACTGCTTCAGGAAATGGTCAAGAAAAGCTCCTTGGAATTCCGAAGATTGAAAGAGGAACTGGAGAATTACAAGCAAAAGCATGTATTAAGACAGTTCAGAAATGGAATATTATATCTCAAATGAAAGGATTGGTGTTCGATACCACAGCCGTTAATACTGGTTTACACAAAGGTGCATGCATCAGAATTCAAAAATATTTAGGGACAGATCTTATTTGGGTTGCATGTCGTCACCATATAATGGAGATTGTACTATCCAGTGTGTTTTCTGTTATATTCGGCCCATCTGAAGGTCCAGAAACTATAATATTTAAGAGTTTTAAGAATTTATGGCTGGTTATTGATAAATCTGTTTATAATCCAGCAAATAAGGAACTTTTTGACAATGTAAACTTTACTAAACTGAGAGAATATATGTTAACATTTCTACCAAAAACACTTAAATCTCCAACTATAAGGGATGACTATGCAATTATCATTGATTTTTCATGAAGGAGATAATAATAATCTGTCGTTTCGCGCTCCTGGACCCACACATCACGCTCGATGGATGGCTAAAGGTATTTATGCACTAAAAATATTCCTTTTTCGAAAACAATTTAATCTGTCATCTGAAAAATCTGGTAAAATTACAGAATTGTGCCTTTTTGTGAGCCTAATATATATAAATATTGAAATGAAGCACCGAATGCTATTAAGGCCCCTTACAATGATATTCAGTTTTTAAATGACCTGAAGAAATATCCAAATCCTTCTGTAGCAAATGTAGCATTATCGTAAATTTCCAGACATCTCTGGCATTTATCTGAGCACTTAGTAGCATTAGCTTTTTTTGATAACAGTGTCAGCATTACAGCAAAAATGAAAATGATACAAAATCTTGATCGTCCACCAAAACCTACCCGTGATTATCGACTGTAACTATAAAATGAAGAGCAAATTGTAAAGATCGAAGACCTTGTGACTGAAAAGACAAAACAATTCTTTGATGCCATGGTTAAAGGAGGTAAAATTAAATCACAAACTTTCATAGAAAAATCACCATCTCAGTGGGAAAGTGATCCTTTCTTTTGTGACTTTCGAGAAAGGTGCTTAAAAATGAAAGTTGTAAATGACAATGCTGAAAGAGATACAAGCCTAATACAAAAATATAATGAAACCCTTACAAAAGACGAAGAACAAAAACAATTCCTGCTTCGTCTAGTAGCAAACCACCAAAAGACCTTTCCCACGACTTACAAGAAATCTTTGTTAATCTGAACTTTTAAAGTTTGAGCTTGAGCGACCTGTAAATATTATTATTTTGGAGAAAAAAAAAATTGTGCGCATTATTTACATCTAAAATAATAAAATAAACCTTGTGGAGCAATATATTTCGAAAGTTAATTTTTTTGGACCATCCTAATATATATATATATATATATATATATATATATATATATATATATATATACCGGGTGAGCAAAAAATCCGTAGAAACTTTAAAAATTCACAAAATCTGGAAAAATAACCAAAATAAAAAAACGTTTGCAGGGTTAGCATTGCTAGTTCACGGGAATTTTTTTAAACAGGGAAAAAAACTCAAAAAACAGCCGACAGGTGGCGCTGACGTACACAAGTAAAAAATAAATACGCAAATAACGAAAAGAATGCTTCTAAATCGTTTATTACAGCAGTAGGTGTTCCACATGACCCCCAGCACAGGGGATAATACATTAAAGGCGAGTCACAAATCCAGCAACGGCGGAGTGCAGCAGGTCCGAATATATACATGACACTTCTCAGCGGATCGCATCTTTCAGTTCCAACAGATTGGATGGACTGGATAGATACACCCCTTTAACTTGTCTACCGCAGCGCCACCTTTTGGCTGTTTTTTTTAGTTATTTTTTTTCCTGTTTTAAAATTTCCCGTGACCTAGCGATGCTAACCCTGCAAACATTTTTTATTTTGGTTATTTTTCCGGTTGTTATGAATTTTTAAAATTTCTACGGACTTTTTACCCCCCTGGAGATTGCATTCCAAATTACATATATATATACATACACACACACACACATATATATATATATATAAATTGGATTCCCCCCCCCCTACACAGACACCCCGGAAGGTGACAGCCCCGGTACCTCTATTTCTAGAAATCGAGCAATGGTTAATACGTTATAATCATTGATGAATCACCTAAATTTCGGGGAAAGGGCCCTGGCCTGTTCATCCTCCCCCGTCCCTGAGTTTAGCATTAAAGTATTATTTATCGTTTCTAGCCACTTTTTCTGTAAATTCAACTTCCAGTCGCCATTCTTTGTATGAATCCCTACGTAAATATCCCACATAATCCTCAGTTTGTGTATGCAAACTATTCATGAAAGGTTAATTAGGGAAATAACACAACCAGCGACTAATATATTAAAGGAGTGGAAGAAATGTATTAAGAGCGTTTAGACTCGAAGAGGCTGACCTCTGTAGCCGAGAGAAAAATCGGCCACTTTCTAGGAGAATCGATTCATTGAAGAAATAAGACTGATATAGGACGTTTCAGGACTAAGTGTCAAGAAGTGAGATAGGTAGGGAGTTAGGATGAGAAACTTTTTTAAAATTAGTTTATATTGAGTGATTTTCGGTTAGCAGAACAGTGTAATTTTACTTTTTTACCTAGAAATTTTCGCATGTCTTCTTTATTTGGAGAAAGAGGTTGAGCGGAAATAAATCTTCTGTTTGCTATTTTCAGTTTTAGTTCATTGTCCTACAACAAAATCCTTAGAAGTCGCCAATAGGATAAGTGATGTAACTATGTTACACGGCCACGCCCGCCAACGTAGATTTGAATAGTGAATAACTAATAGTTAGAAAGATGAAAGCAGAAGTCGCCAACTAACATAAGCCTAAATTTAGATATCATGATCCATAAATGGCTTCTTTAAAGAATCCAATTTACATAAATGGGAAAAATGATCGAAATATACAAAGTAGAGATTTCTAATGAATACAAAGTAAATAGAAATACTTTTTCCAACCGAAAAGACAAAATTAAATTAGTAAATCTTTCAGAAAATAAGGAATATTTATTGGGATAGGTAAACAAAATAGTCTGTCTACTAAAGTAAAATAAATCCAAATTGCAGTGACACAAAGTTTTTTATACTCACAACTATTTCGTCCTAACCTCAAGTTCTGGGTTACGAATAAAACTTCAATATTAGATGTTCCATTAACTTTGATAAAAACCCATATAAAGCCAGCTTTAGCTATGTTGTAGGTTCTCTATATAACGAACAACCACGAAATCTTCTATTTAAGGAATGTTTCTACGGAACTTTTACTTTCATTGGCATTCGCGAACATATTAATTCGATTTTATAAAAACTTCTATGCTACGAAATTTTTTCCACCTTGTAATAAATTTGAAAATTTTTCTAATGAACCAGAAAATATAATAAATTTGAAAATTTTTATAGCCATGTTTTTGTTTAAAAAATTAGAGGATTTCAGCATATGAAATTTTTAGCAATTCGATAGATCTTGAGTGTGTGTTTGAGGAAATTGTAAAATCTTTTCGCTCAGAATTTTGTCCTTTTCAGAGCAAAATGGTTTTTATGAGAAAACTTTATAAAGTGAAATACCATTGTTTTGCGTGTTTCAAAGGCAAAAGTGCCGTAAAATCTTGAGTATAATGCGCACTTTTTTTCACATTTTAGTCTGCAAAAATGAGGGTGCGTATTATACTCGTGTACAAAATATGTAGTTTTAAATATTGAATAAACGACAAACAATCGATGAGCTGTATTCTAGTGAAAGTGATTAAGACTGATAATATGACAATACTCTTTGTTTTGAATTAAAAATATAAGTTTTATTTTGCTACCGAATTTGACGTTTTCGTTTTTTTTTATTACAAATTTTATTTATGGTAATAAGTATTTGTATAATTTTAAATAAAATATTGAAAAGTTATGGGTGCGTATTATAGTTTAATTTTAATTTATTCCGAAAATTTCAAGCAAAATCTAGCACGCGTATTATACACGTGCGCGTATTATAGTCAAGATTTTACGGTATGAGAATTTTCAAAATTTACCACAACTTGAAATTTCTGAAAATTTTCTAAGGATTTCACTATTCATCTTTCTTTACTGGGCTTGTGGCGGCCCAGTGGTACAGCGCGCTGGTTTTCGGTGCTGAGGGTGCTCGGATCGAATCCTGGCGTCGCGCCACGAAAAATGCTTCTGTTCGTGTCGTCCCTTCATAGGGAATAATGCTATCCGCCTATATGATACCCCTACAATGAAATGGGCAGTAAAATTGCTGAGCAGTATAGGCGAATGTTTGACGACAAGTGCCTCCGCATTGGAAAAAAAATCTTTCTTTACTTAATTTATTTTTCAACTGTTTTTGTGCACAGTATTTGTTATTTTATAATTTTATATCAGTTATAAATTGACTCTCACTTCATGTGAAAATAATTCATTTGAACCGCTGATGTGTCATGAAAAACAATTAACTACTTTAAGTTTTTCAAACTCTTTCATTTCACTAAATTGCAACTAAAATTGATTTCTATCCGAGTGTTTTTCATAAAGAAATTTTTCAGTAACATGATGAAAGTCAAACACCGACTATACCTAAGGGTACGCAGAAATTGGTAGAGAAAATCTCGAAGGACCAGAAACATTCCAATAGTTTAACATATTGCCTACGAATTCTGGCTGGTAGAAATTAAAATGCTTCAAGTCAAATCATACTCCGACTATGTCTTTTGGGAGTCCAATGGGCTACCAAATTCATCCGTAACCCCCTCCTACAAGATCATTATAAGCGTGATCTAATATGCGACTCATTTCTTATGCACTTACCCCGAAACAATATCTGGAAATTTAATCATAATACATCTCAAATATAAAACGAAAATTAAATATGAATGACTATTTCTCCCGCTTGGGCCCTGGTACTCTCTAAAATGTTATTAAAAGGAATTGTTTTAAAATGATGAAAAATATCTTTAATGACTCGGCACACGCGAGTCGACACACGCGCTGCGCATTCAGTTTGGTTTTTCTCGAGTCACGGAATCTTAAGCAAGCAGGCTCGAAACCATTACAAAGTCATGTAAATGCGAAAAGAGGCCTTCTAGAAATGCTCACAGTATTAAGCTCTACTGTTGCTCGGATGTTTCCTGTGGAGATCTTACGAGAAAAACGAAACAAAATTGCTGGTTTAAATGCCTTTTGCAGAGTTTAAAGCAAGTGAAGGCAAAATGTGGGTGAAAAGTTTTAAATTGTTGTATTCATATTGGGGGGGGGGGGGGAATTTGTCATTTATCTCTTTTTGTAAAGAGCAGGAAACACGTTTCTTACGTAAAGAGGTGAAGCTCAGATTTTCAAAATTTTAAGTGAAACAGTAGATAAAAATATGTACATAAGTATCCCGCACTCTCCAAACGTTGGATGTATGCCATTATAAAAGGCTCACGTGTTTGTTTGTTTTTTCTACTCTGGATATTAAAATTTTAAGCTTTATTATCCAATAAAACGTATTATTAATTATTGGTGTATTAGTCGACTGCGCAATTTTTTAATATCCATGTTACGCCGTGGGGAAATTTTGACTTCTATATTTTGCATATAACATTAGACTTTTAAATGAAGACATTAAAATAAAAGGCGTGCAGTTCTTAAAAATTTGAAAAAATTTTAGTAATTTTTTTTTCACAAAATATTAAACTTTAGAAGTCGATTTTTAAAATTAAAAAATATTTTTGAAAAAGATAAATTTATAAAAATAAAATTTTTCAGGAATTAATGCAGTGCTATAAATAAAAAAAACTTTGTTAATATGAATAAAAACAAAATTTTAAAATATGCTTTTAAAGGTTACCTTTTTTAAATAATAAAGCTAATTTTTTTACATGAACCATACAGAAAAACTCTGATGATGCAAACAGAAAAAGAACTCTCAAAAATAACATTTCATTAAGTCATTTACAATAAAACAGAAATTTATATTAAAAGATTTTTGAGTTGCTGCACATACAACAAATGACAATTTTTGAATAGTTTCACATAATTTATAAAACTTTTTTCTATTAATCGACAATTTGTCTACCAAGAGGATTAGAAAAATCACGAACAAACAAACAAAAGCAAACTCGGGTAATGATAATATTTTCTGAGAAACATATAAAATGTTACCTAACTGCCTTCTAAATTTTTCCTTCTCGTATAATACAATCATCAACATATTTGTGCTGAATGTTCTAGACTAGTGGTTCTGAACATTTTTCGGTTCATCGATCCATCTCGACCTTCAATTATATGCCATTGATCCAACATAAACAACTTCAACTTTCCCATAATAAAATAAATAAATATATATACCGTAAAATCTTGAGTATAATACGAACTTTTTCCACATTTTAGTCAGCAAAAAGTGAGGGTGCGTATTATAATAGTGTAAAAAAAACATAGTTATAAACATTGAATAAATGACAAACAATAGATGAGCTGTATTTTAGTGAAAGTGATTAAGACTGATAATTTCACTGTATTGTTTGTTTTGAATTAAAAATTTAAGTTTTTTTCCTACCGAATGTGACGTTTTCGTTTTTTGATTAGAAATTTTATTTATGTTAATAAATATCTGTTTAATTTCTAAATAAAATATTGAAAACTTATGGGTGCGTATTATAGTCAAGATTTTACGGTATATATATATATATATATATATATATATATATATATATATATATATATATATATATATATATATAATGTATATAAAATATATATATATGCATGTATAATTTAAACACCGGTACATTAAAATAAACTGATAAGAGTGATACAATGAAAAGGGTTTTAAAAAGCCTCTCCCACACATACATATCAATAATAATAATAATATTATTATTTGCAGTATTTCTTTAGTTTTTTATTCCAAATCGTCAGAACTATTTCACAGCACTAACTATCTCAAGGTATTAATTTTTTAAGTTTAAATATTAATAACAACGATAAACAAGCGTTAAGATTTGATGTGCGTGAAAAAAGGTTTGATTATAGGGTTCAAATTGTTAAGTTTGAAGATTTTACAAATCTATAGTGATAAAAACATAGTGATAAAAGCACTGTTAACCGACTTATACAAAGAAATATATTATGCTCTGAAAGTAATAAGGTAAAACATAGGAATAACATACAAAAAAAGGACTAATAAAAAAAAAATTACCCTGATAGTTTTAATATTCATCATTTTGTAAGTCTAGGTTTACGAATTAGTATTATTCAAATTTAATTTTAATTTTACTATCGTTAAAATTAATAATATTTTCCAAAATTGTAGGAAACAGGTAGTTTTAATTTAGCTAATAACATCCTTTATAACTCTTTATACTTATCATCTTAAAATATAAAAGTAAATAGGTAATACACAAATTTTATCTCATAAATTAGCTAAACACTTAGAATATCTTTTAAGTAATTTTAAGTAGTCAATTAAAATTGCATTATCTTAACAATACTATGTTGTAAAATATTATTATCATTCATTGTGTTTCATCTTTCATTGCAGCACCTCTAATTTTAACACTTCAAGTTGATTACAGTAATTTTAGACATTGTTTTAGTATTCTATACCTTTTCGGAAATGTTTTAGTACGCTGTATGTTAAAAAATTGCTGCTTGACAGCCTGAAGTTCTACTTTATGTTTCATTACAACAAACAATATCACTTAACAGCCTCCCTCACCATTCTGTTGTGCTAGCTGGGGGGGGGGGGGGTTCTGTTGTTGTCGTATAGCTTTGAGTATGTTTTTTCTTCTCTTCTAAATATGTTAGACAATAAAAATTGTGGCGGTCACTTTTCTGAAGATTTTAAAATAGAAATATTGAAATAATAAGAGGCATATTATACAAACGTATAAATTAAAAAATAATGTAATGATGATTATAGATTCTGGAATTGGAAAATAAACATTGCATATACAATATATAGTCTTCAAGTAATGAATCTCCATTTTATGAAAATTTCCTCCGAACGATGATTTTGAGTTTAGAATAGAAATGTTTAAATAATAAGAGGCATATTATGCAAACGCATAAATGCAAAAAAAATAATGTAATGATGGTTATGGATTCTGAAATTGGAAAATAAACATTGAATTTGCAATATATAGTCTTTAATTAATAAATGTCCATTTTATAAAATTTTCCTCCGAACCATGATTTTGAGCGATATATTTTGGTTAATAAATCCTTATATTGCGGGAAATAATTTCTTTCAAAGTTTTCCCCTCTAATCAAAATATTGAAATTTTATAACTACTTTTGAGTTTTAAAAGTTGTGCTGTCTAATTTTTAGTTGGTTAGTCTTCTGAGATTCAATGTGAGGGAAATTTATAATTTTTGATCATAAAAATTTCTACATTTTTGTGAATAAATGCTTTTATTATATAAAAAACTGTACACGATCAAGGTTACTATTTAAACCCTTTAAAAATGTATATGAAATGTAAAAAATGCTTGATACATTGCAATTTATAAAGTTTGAAATTTCTTAAAAAATAACTTTTGGCATTGCAAGCTTCTGTCTCCTTTTCCTTTTGAAAAGCTGCTTTTTAATTTCTCAAATAGTTTTGAACATCAAATGGATTTTTTCCTTCTTCACTCTTTTTGAATAGTATTTGTTATTTGTTCAACTTTATATTGTTTCTCATACACTCATTTTCCTGATTACTTTTTGATTTTTTATTTATTGATTTTTTATTAATAAAAAAAGTAATGAACGAACAAAAAAGTTCAGTAAGAGAAATCCGTATGCTACAATTTATAAACTATTTGTTTATAATTACACATTTATGTAGTATTTTTTTCTTGTACTTTGTAACAATATTTTGACCTTTTTCTTCGAAATCTATTTTTCGACAGACAAACAAAAGGAATGTTCTTTATTATCCTACAGTGAATTGTGAATATATCGCGCAAAACGTTTTAGCAATTTCGAGTTTAATTAATAATAAATGGACACATTTAAGGGAAAGTAAAGACTTTCAGTATTTACATTCACATCATAGTACTATACTGACAAATGAATTGGTTAAGACAGCTAATCTGAAACAACTGTGAGTACGGAAAGATTGAAACCTTCTTTCCATAAACGTAAGGTTTCCAATCACTCCATTAAATTGAGAAGCAATATCCTCACCCCGAAACATTATTTTATTGTAGGATAAAGTTTTACGGTTCTATCACAACACAGTCTATCAATTTTTCTCTTATGATATTTATTTTGGCTACGTGATATTGAGACGTAAATCCTTAAGGAGTAAAAAAGTGAAATATAAAATCTCAAATTTTTTAGTTCTTCAAACATACTTTAAAGATTAAAATTTAAAACTATTTCAATCAGTAAAAAGATTCAATGATATATGATCTCCCTTGAGTGAATTTTTTTTTAATAAATATAAATGCACAATTTATTTTAGAGTTTAAAATAGCCCAGTAACATTAGTATTCTTATATTTTCCCCATAATAATAGAAGATAAATTCAGATGCAATTTATAGGTATGACATCGAAAACTGTAGCCATTCCAAGACTTCGCTCATCTCCAGAGGGAAAAGGAATGGAGGTAGGTCAGCTTGGGTTTTAAGAACTATTTACGACTTATACGACAAAGCTGTGATTCGAAGTACTGAGTTGTTTACCATCACATAATTCCATTGCACAGGAATACTGAACACCACCTGTAAATATTAATGGCAACTAGCGCGCTGGTCGGGAGACTGAAATTAAACGTTAGGTGTTATAGTGATGTGACCAATGAGTAAGAAATGCTTGTATCAGGTAGGTGCGTTGTTACATTTCCGTTCAACCACTCTTAGCTTATCGAATTTCGGTCGCAAGCTTAAGTTTCGACAAATAAACTTAAGATATAGAAAGTTCAGTTTGAAACTGAATTGAATGAATTGTTTGAATCTTTTACAATTGTTTGAATCTTTTACAGATAGAACTTGGGCATTACATGCCATTAGTTTGTTTAGAGGGATAGTTAAACTCTAAATTACATCTTTTGCGCGAAACACGTATTAATGGACGGTAAGCACAATCATGTCCTGCTCTGCCTTAACTGGGCATTCTGCGTACAGACGTTATTGGGAGGCCCGTGATTGGGAGGACCGTTCCTTCATAACTGTCCTCTGGAAAGCAAAATTTCAGATGTCCTGCGTCGCGAGTTATAATTTTGGCAGCACGCCAAACCCAGTCTGTATCGCTTGGGCAAGCAGTAAACAGTTAAACAGAGAAGTACCAAAGTGCATCACGATTTTGACATACATACATACATGCATACACACACACATATATATATATGTGATAATAATCACATTTGGAAATTTTAGCACAAGGGTACGAGGAGTGATGCAGTCGGGCTGAGTGTTCATTCAGGAAAACACTTACGAAATTTAGGAGAATAACACACGCGGAGCCATAGAAGAGGAACACACATTTCCGACGATATCCAGGAAATCCTTTATTTAATTATGAAGCATCGCGAAGGCTGCAGCGGCCACAAGACTTATCCGGCGTCCATGCCAGGACGGGACGTAAAAACAGCAGTGCTTACATTGGAGAGTTAAGAGAAAAGCGTTGTAACCACCGGACTGTGGACAGTAGGTCCGACAGCAACAAGAGTTAGAAACGAAGAGAGAAAAGACTTCTGTTCATGCAATATTAAATGGGTGTTTTGTGATATTTACGCCAGAGGGCCTAAACTACTTAATATTTTAATTGGGCGACTTTAGATTCGTGGAGTTCACGTGTCCACTTAAGTTTCCCGGGGACTGATAGATCCCGCGCTTGTTGTCTCGAGCTGTGAACTGTTGACCTGGGCGTAGGATAAGTGGCCATAAAGTTCTTGCAAAGTGGGGGTTTTGACGTTATACAAGACATAAATTCAGAGTGTTTCGAGGGCTCTTCAAGAATTTTGACACTATACTGACATTCGGAATCTCATAAACTTCCAACATTCATATCTGGGGATGTTATTGAGTTCAGATACTTCACATGCCTACTTAATGATCTGCAGGGCTAATATAAATTATACTTATTTTACTTTTAGGTTGCAATTTTTGGAAAAGGGGTCGTGCTTTATTAACAATAGAATATGCTTTAAAGTAAAGTAATTTAGGAAGACGCGTTTTCTTGTTACATTCCCCCCCCCCCATCGAAATAAGAAAAGTTCTTGCTGAAAGGAAGACTTTTCCGTTGACATAAAATTTTACAAAATTTTAAGTACACTGTATGCAGCAAAGGTAAACACACATTATATCATTGACAGAATAAGAATTTCCTTGTGCAAATTCAATTTCAATATTCCATATTACTTGCAATAATTTAATTTCAATATTCAATATTCACTATCCAATGCAATATATTATCCATAAAAATAATAACCTCTAAAATAATAAGTCAAATAAATGTACTAAATTCTTTCTCAATATTTATCATATTTAATTTCTTATATAAACACTATAACTTCCGTAAGTAACACGATAATTTTATTTAATCTTACTACTAGCATTTTGGTATGAATCCTCCTGTTATATAACCAATTACCTCTTAAAAACATACATCTCTTTTTATCATATATGAAACATTACTTTTTTTTGTTTTTATTTATTTATCCTTTATCATTTTGAGAATTTTCTGGAATGGGCACTTCCTCTATAGCAGACGGATGTTAATATTCAACCGTGGCATATTGGACGCTTAATAGATTAGAAGGAACTCCGTTTCTAGTTAATAGGTAAACTGTTCCTTGAAATTTCTACTGTACCAGAAAATCTCCTGAAAAACATATTACTCTCCTACCATTATTTAACCTTCAACGATTTAATATACCCACGAGGATTCAAAACGACATACCTTTTTCAATTTACAATGTAAAAAAGTACAATGTTTAGGTAACTTGTGAAGAATACTAAGTTAGCAATGTTTGTACTTTCATACTTCAGTAAAATAAAACAATTTTTTAAACTCTTATAATTTCTTAAAATAGATTACAAACCGTTTACATAAGTTGATAAATATTTTGTGGATAAATTTAAAATTTAACTATTCATTACTTTAATTAATATTTATTCATCTTTATTCTCATCCATATCCAACGCGAAATTTAGAAACCGAAACCTATCTTCTTTCACCATGGGAAAGGAGAGAGAAAAAATATCTAATGATCAAAACATCAAAATAAAAGCTTCAGGTTCTACGCGCTTCGAGTACATCCAAAGCGATGAGGACTAAATTTATTACTCTCCTGTGGGTGAAAAGTTACCTTTGACCCTCCATATGTTGATAGCACTGCGCGGCACGTTAAGTTCGGAATGACCTACTTTTTCCATTCCTCCTTTTCGCGCAGATAACGTTACTAAAGGATTCTTTTTTGCGGGTAAAACTAATATTGAATTTATATCTTGCAACATATGATTAAATTAGATCAAATTGTCTTTAGAGTATCAATATTATTAAGAACACAATATTTAAACATTAAATGCAATTTTACCTAAAATTTTTATGCGCTTCCAACATAAATTTAATTTATACTTTAACAAAATTCGGTTTCACCACTTAATCATGAAGAACACATATGAAAAAAGTAATTTGATATACAATTTGTCTTACCTTTAACTCCTATTCATTTATTTATTTATTTATTTATTTTCATTATTTTTTTTCTCGTCGGCGGAAATTAATTTTAATTTTGTCTCTTAACAGATGATTACAAATTTTTTAACAAGGCAAAAGTTCTTGGGAATGAACTGTTGCTGGCGGAAGTGGCTGGCATATTTCTTCTTAATGCAGCACAACACAGGCACATATAGAACACAAGCCGTACATATGAACACCACATTGCACAACATAATTTAGTAGCAAAATTTTCACGATTGGAGTAATTCAAAACACACCGTGTCGTTGTGGGAAGCTGAAGAAAGCGGAATAATTTTATGCTGTAAAATTCACCTTACTGAAGATAGAAGAAACGGTAAATACCGAATTCAGCACATATATTTTTACAAGGATGATCCGTTGAGATGAAGAGGTAGACATCGCATAAATTTCTTGTACGTTTTTTAGGATAGACACTTGAAGTTTTCTTTTTCTGGAAGATATCCGCTGAAGTTAATACGTTGCATACGTAAAATTTTCATCGTAACACCATTATAATTAATCATTCGAAAATCGTAGGGCACCGCGGACAAGAATAAAATCCTGCCGGCTTTATAAATGTGATAATAATCACATTTGGAAAATTTAAAATTTAGCACAAGGGAATTGACGCGTAGAACTTTTGGGAGATGCAGTCGGCACGAGGGTGTTGATCATACAGTAAATCGCTGCGCACAAATTGGAGAGATGCAGTCGGGCGTAGTGTTGATCCAGGGAAGCACTTACGAAATTTAGGAGAATAACACACGCGGAGCCATAGAAGAGGAACACACATTTCGGACGATATCCAGGAAATCCTTTATTCAATTATGAAGCATCGCGAAGGCTGCAGCGGCCACACGACTTGTCCGGCGTCCATGCCAGGACGGGACGTAAAAACAGCAGTGCTTACATTGGAGAGTTAAGAGAAAAGCGTTGTAACCACCGGACTGTGGACAGTAGGTCCGACAGCAACAAGAGTTAGAAACGAAGAGAGAAAAGTCTTCTGTTCATGCAATATTAAATGGGTGTTTTGCGATATTTACGCCAGAGGGCCTAAACTACTTAATATTTTAATTGGGCGACTTTAGATTCGTGAAGTTCACGTGTCCACTTAAGTTTCCCGGGGACTGATAGATCCCGCGCTTGTTAGAGCTGTGAACTGTTGACCTGGGCGTAGGATAAGTGGCCATAAAGTTCTTGCAAAGTGGGGTTTTTGACGTTATACAAGACATAAATTCAGAGTGTTTCGAGGGCTCTTCAAGAATTTTGACACTATACTGACATTCGGAATCTCATAAACTTCGAACACTCATATCTGGGGACTCGAACACTCATATCTGACACTCATATGTTATTGAGTTCAGATACTTCACATGCCTGCTTAATGATCTGCAGGGCTAATATAAATTATACTTACTTTACTTTTAGATTGCAATTTTTGGAAAAGGGGTCGTGCTTTATTAACAATAGAATATGCTTTAAAGTAAAGTAATTTAGGAAGACGCGTTTTCTTGTTACACACACACACACACACACACACATATATATATATATATATATATATATATATATATATATATATATATGTGTGTGTGTGTGTGTGTGTGTGTGTAATATCCTTGACGGGGTGATGCCCAACAGGCTGTTGAACTCGAACTAATCCAGGTATCAGGTAGGAGACCTCAATTCCTATTATGAAGTCATAGTATTTGTAGTCGTCGGAGCATCAAGTAGTAGAAGTGGTCGACGAGTGGAGGCAATCCCAATGTAGTGTCAAATAAAATCCGACGCCAGAAAGGAAGAGGCGGTTTGGTCATTGTAGAGTTTTTTTATTCTTGGAAATATTGCTAGACATCTTTAACTCGAAATTACAATACCGCAGATCTACACATCTCAACACAGCGTCCAGAAATCGTCAGACATACGAGAAAATCTCGCAGTGCAAAAACTACATGCTTGTCGGACTAGAACCGAACACAGAAGACCCGTGAAAACCCTAGGTCCACGCCCTGAGTACGGGTGCGCAAAAATCCTAATTAGTTAAAAATTGACACCTGACCCAAGCACGTCTTATGGGGTGATGGTTTTTGAATGTTCCACGACATTCGACCTTATATAACTGTTGGCCACACGTGTCTTTTAGGAGGAAAACTAATAGCTTAATTTGGTATATCTAGATCAAAATCAAATTGAGGGATAATGTTCTGTTGCGGTAAGACAAAGAAAGTTAATGAAGAGAAAGGTTTATCGTTTCATATATATATATATATATATATATATATATATATATATATATATATATATATATATATACAGAGAGAGAGAGATACATATATACATACAAAAGAGGTAAGCAACGATAAGTAATCCTACATTATTAACCCGCGATAGTTTCGTTAGAAGAGACTACCTGGAATTTTTTTCTTTTCTTTTTGTTTTTATTGCGCAGTGCAATTTATTAACTTTTTAATTTTCAGTTTCGTTTCGTAATATTTCGTTTCGGTGATCTTATACGTCAATAATATCTTCGAGAAAGTTGCGTGGCACAAAATGACCTGGTAGCCTTGAATAGTTTACCTCCCTTTTTCATTATACAGCAGCGTATGATATTTTGAAAAGACGGCAGACTAACAACCAGATGGGTAACCAGAAAGCAAAAATAATTCGATGGATCATGTGATTGCTTTCAGGTAGTTGCTTCGCTTTTGTTTTTAAACTCGAATTCAGTTACTATTTTTAAGGTATCTGCCTAAATTCGAAGCACTTGTTTTCAAAAGTATACAGTACTGATTAAATACGTATAATTTCAATTCAAATGGGATATAAAATCATGAAAAGAAATATAATTTTGGTAAAAATTTCATAGCATTTTAAAATAGAGGGAATTTTTTATAAATTTTTCGTACAATTCAGTGATTACGCCAGAGACCCTACACTCAATTCAACTCAATAAACTTTAATTTCCTTTATACTATATGCTACTGTGACACTTGTGAAAGAAAAATTTTACAATATTTCCAAAAATCACTGAAAGAACACTGGTTTAGATCAGGTACCTGTAGAAAGATTAAATTAACACATATAGCTTAGTTTTTAGTTCAAAACATAGTTAGTAATATGTAAAACACTACTGCAAAATTTCATTGAAATATATTGAAAACTTTTTTTAATTATTAGCTTTCTCATTTTCAAAAGTAACTGAAAAAGGAGTTTTTTGGAAAATGCATTTATAAAGATGATACTTCCGATCATTTAATATAGATTTCGGTTTATTTATCTAGACATAAGTTCTCATCCAATGATCGTACGAATAAAAGTAAAGCAGTTTCAGAATTTTAAAAGATTGGCTTTTGAAATAGAGCAATAAAAAAATTCGAAATTTTGCACCAAAAAATACAACCATTTCAACGTTGGCAGATACCTTAAGATGTGTTGTTGTTGTTTGTCCCACTTGATCGACAGCAACATCAGATCAAGTCCATGAACTCATGAGTTTTCAAAAGATGAAGAACCGCGCTAGGATTGGAGTACAGCTGGCTACTCTGGCAACCAATACATGTCAAGATATGGGCAGGAGTGGCCTGAGCCAAACTGTACCTCGGGCATAGGGGATAAACTTTAAAGCTCGACACAAACCGTAGAGCACGAAAATGACCGCTACGGATCCTGGCCAGAGCTGTCTGATCTCCCCTACTGCTTGCCCCGTTCAAAGCTGCACCAGGACGGCCGCAATCATACCACTCATGGGGATATTGGCCTTTCTCCAAGAGGAGTTGATTTCAAGTTTGACTTGAGAAGCAAGTTCCGAGGAAGAAAGTCAGCCGCCGTCAAAAGAACCCTTAAGTTGTAGTTGTTTTTAATGTTAATTGTTAATTTTTGTTAATGTGCATTGCTTGTGTCAGCTAGGAGCGTTGTTAAATTTCTGTTCAACCACTCTTGGTACATTGAATTTTGGTCGTAAGCCTAAGTTTCAGCAAATAAACATAAGATTAATACAGGGCTATTGCAATTACAGGACTTTGTAGCCATCCACTTGCCTGCATAAAGATTTTTACACTTGTGTTCAAGTGCAATTGCTCGATTTTTTAAAATAAATTTGATTGCATAAAATACTGAAAAAGTGGAAACCAGATTTCGTTCTAAAATCAAGCACACTTACCATGTAACGATAAACATCCGTTTTTGGTTATCAGTCTGAAAGTAAAAAGAAAGATTAATAATTTTTCATTTGTTACACTAAAACAATATTCATATTTAAAACAAAAGTCATAAAGAGAGAAATGGCTTGCATAATAAAAGCTAACTATATCACCATATAACCAGAAACAGAGAGTTCTATTGAAATCTTTGACGTTCCATAGAAATCTTTAAAATGGCGAAATGAAAGCGAGCTGTTGCAGTTAATTTATAAGGGAAAAATGAACAGTTGCAGCCCTCCCCCCCTCCCGCAAAAAAAATTATCACTCAAGTCATACCATATGACCCATAAAACATAAATTGTCAATACATAGTATAATCACAAATATAGCCAACATAAAAAAGGCAATATTGTATGTTCAAAATAGTTGTTCCCTACAATGAAAGACAGCGAACACATTAGAATGTTAGGAGATGGCTATGTTGTGTTTTCGGTTTGAGTCGGCCAAATGTTGGAATGGTCGAAGGTAAAGGGATCCGAAGTGTAAGAAAAAGAGGTGAGAGTTATCTCTTAACATCTCTTCGTTATCTCAATCAATCACCGCAAGCAGATTATTAACTTTTACATCTTCTACGCTGCAAAGCAAAAACTGAACGCTGATTTCGGTTTTCGTTCTTTTCCGCACAAGCTGGTATTTTCTTATTTTTTTCTTTCAGCTGGCAGAAATAAATTCTAATTATTTTTCAAACCGAAATGATGGGAATGTAATTTCCAGACATCAGATCCAACCTGTATTCTGAATACTGAATGCTAAATGAATAAAGTTAGAAATTTTAATTCCCATTTATGTGTTTCACCAAAGGTTGTGAAACCTGTCCTACACCAAGAATAATTAGTACGCTTAAAAATGCAACCTGAAAAAAATGACCTTTAACATTTTCCTTACGGGGTGGGATAGCATATATCCCAAGAATACGGGCCCAAGAATGAATATATATATATATATATATATATATTTATTTATTTATATACAGTGCAACCTCGCTTAACGAGCAACATTTCGCATAACGAGTGACGTGGAAGGAAGTCCCCTCTTCACGTCACTCGGATCTTCACGTCACCAGGATTATCAACGGCCGAAAAATAAGTATTTAAGGGTAGTCATGGGTGGTTCGAGAAGCAAATATCATGAGACTGGAGGATAGCAATGATATTGAAGAGCTTGTGGAAGAGCACAACCAAGAGCTGACCACCGTTCAGCTAATAGAATTACAGTGTCTTTCACAGCAAGCAGTTGTAGAGGAGAGTTTGACAGTGGAGAAGGACGAAGAAACAGCAGAGAAACAATCTTCTGGCGCAATGAAATAAATGATGAAAACATGGGAAACTGTTGCATCGTAAGTGACAAAGCATCACCCTGATAAGACGGTGGCTATGCGTGCTATAAATTTATTCAATGACAATGCGGTGACACATTTTCAGCAAATTTTGAAGCGCCGAGAAAAACAAATGTCGCTAGATAGATTTCTAGTAAAAAATTAGATATGTGTCATAAATTCGTAAATAATAAATTGCATATGGATGATTTTGCTCCTTAAGAATTTATGTATAAAAATTTTTTTTTAAATAATAAACGTTAAGTCTAAAAAATTTCGAGTATTTTTTGGTATGGAACGCATTACCGTATTTTGCATCAATTTGTATGGGAAAAATTGTTTTGCTTAATGAGTGTTTCGCACTACGAGTAAGACTAGAACGAATTATGCTCGTTATGCCAGGTTCCACTGTAATATATATATATATATATATATATATATATATATATATATATATATATATATATATATATATATATATATATATATATATATATATATATATATATATATATATATATATTTATATATATATATTCATTCTTGGGCCCGTATTCTTACATGCTATCCCACCCTGTACCATCCTTACGGGGTGGGATACATGCTATCCCACCCCGTAAGGAAAAGGTTAAATGTCATTTCTTCAGGTTGTATTTATACGCGTAATAATAATTCTTGGTGTAGGACAGGTTTCGCAACCCTTGGTGAAACACATAAATGGATATATATATATATATATATATAACACCCTTAATGGCCATTCTTACAAAGGGGGTATGAAATTTCTCGTTCTGAAGAGGGAATCGGAAAAATGGGCCCCGTAAGCTAAAGGTTAAGAAATAAAGGTCATTTTTTTCAGGTTACTGAGAAAAACAAAATAAAACACGGTTTTAAAAAACTTCGCAACATGCAAATATATAAGATCACAGTAAGCAACGTCTTTAGCCAGTACAAAACTAATATTTAGCTCAATATTCTTGGTTCATTTCTCGGGATAGCCAGTTATAGTACCAAGGAAAAAAATTAAAAAAAACTGGAAAATGTGGTGGCATATACGGATCATTATAGATCTAACCCCACCCCACCCCTCATGCACGCACAAGTTAACTTTATTCGTATCGAGACTCTCCCTTGTCTTTCTCAGTAAGGGGTTCATGTAATGATCATTAATGATACTTATAACATGACTTTTTAGTGCAAAGATCAATCCATCTGGCCGAAAAACGGAAAATTCCCTATTCAGTCGGAACTCTAGGGATATCTAAGAGCATTATAAGCGAAAAAAAAAAACAAGGGTAAGAAAATTTGACAAAGTGGTCGTTACAAGCACATGAACTTAATTTTGGAAGGCCATCACTACGATTTACGTAAATTTTGTCACTACGCATGAAACGTCCAAAATATTTCAGAACGGCCTCTTCAATTTTATTATGTGAATATGGCTTAAGAATAAGCTCTTAAAAGCTACCATTAAAGGAAATCACGCTGAGACAATGCGCTTAGCATTAAATTTCAACCCTTTTAAGGGTTAGAGGAGTCTGAGACAGCGAAAGAAGGACTAAAGTGCTCCCAAAAGCATTGCGAACTCCACACATTAGTCTAAAACTTATGACGTAAAGAATATTTCGGATAGTACGCGTTGTCATAGCTCTTTAAGAGATAGTGATGGAATTATGAGAATCAAGATTGTTTTCACGGGTAACAAATAAATCGAGTTTCAAAGCTATAACAAAGTAACAATGTGGTGCATTCCAAGACTGTGTTTAAAAGGGTTAATTTTTGCATGACTGACGGATTTTTCATTTGTCTCCTACAATAAGAAAAGATATTTGATTAGAAAAATATATATATTTACAAAAGACCTAAACTGTTAGAACATGTCACATTTTATTATACAGATATTTATTCAGATAGGATAATTAACGGCATATTTCACCTTGCACATCATCATAAAAAATGTCATTTCCAGTGTCATGGATCAAAATAATTAAGATCCATATTAAATTGAGAGCGTGCCCACGATATGTTTCTTTGGAAGTCTAATAATCATTCCATATAGTGAAATGCAGAAATACATAGTTCAAGATAAAGTGTGAAAAATTAAGTCAAACCTCTGATGTTTCATTCCTGATATTTCCCGGAACAGAACAGGACGTGATATGCAATGAAGATATAAAAATACCGTAAGAACATTTACTTACATAGATTATAATTCCTTATTACAGTTTTTTTCTAAAATACAATGGTACCGTTTTCAACTGGCAAAGTCTCTTCTACATAAATATTCGAGTTAGAGCTTTGCACCACCGAAATTAGTGCAAAAAATATGAAAGATTAAAGTTAAACAGTCTACTTCTTAAAATTGGACTTGGTGCCTTTACCTCTGGTACACACACACACACACATATATATATACACACACACACATATATATATATATATATATATATATATATATATATATATATGTGTGTGTGTGTGTGTGTGTGTGTGTGTGTGTGTATTCTATGGGCATTTAGATATTTCTACATATGCACGTAAATACTACATACACTGAAACACTTAAGTAAACTTACATAATGAGAGTATGCGCCGATATCAATGAAATGCTCATGAGCAAAGCTAAATCAAATATAATGCAAATAATTGTATCACGCTATATTTTTTCAAGTTTGGTATAACGACTTTCCCATTTACATTTTCTATATACAATCTTATCTTTGATGACGTGTTTACTCTACCTACAAAAATCTGCGAACTTAACTCAAATTATCACTAACGGAAGAACAAATTCTCCCCTAAACGTGCTATAAAGAAAAAAGGCACATCACAGGCAAAATCCGATCTGGAAAATCTTTAAGCCGCTTAAAACAATTCGCCCAGCTCGAAATCTATTCTGAGATCGCGGATGTGCTCGTATTCGATCGCTCGTTCCAACACCTTTAAATACAGGTGAGGACATGAGATAATAAGTGAGCTCACGTCAAAGTCTGACACTTGACAGCTATTCCGTCTGACACGTGTCAACAAGCACACCAGTAGTTGGCAGTTCGACCGACAAGTGTTAGCTCCCGCTTATCATATTCTCCAATCTCCGAATCACGCTCTCCGTATTCGATGAAAGATCTTATCAGACGAAAACTTTCAGAGCTTCCAGACAGGAGGCGAGATAAAGCAGGTTGATCAGCGGGCACGACACTTTTCTATCTAAGAAAAAGGCATTGCGATTAATCTTTAAAAGTATTTAAATAATATTTTTTGTGTTTCCTAATTAAGTTAGCGTAAAAGAGTTTTTTATGTTAAATCAGGTACGTTTATTCCCCTCTCATGCGAATTTCAACAAATGAGGTAGAACATTTTGAAATTTTTGTAGCTATTTGTTGTGATATGTCGTAAATACACACACATACACACACACACACATATATATATATATATATATATATATATATATATATATATATATATATATATATATATATATATATATATATATATATATATATATATATATATATATATATATATATATATATATATATATATATATACATATACAGTGGAATCTCGATCGATCGTTTTCGGAATTATCGGTTTCCCGTATGTGTCGTTTATTTCACCCAGTCCCGAAGATCATATTGCTTTGTTTTGTTCCCGCATCTATCGTTTTCCCGCATTTATCGTTCAGTTCAGTCAGTCCCTTGAAAAATGATAGATCGAGATTCCACTGTATATGTATATATATATATATATGTGTGTGTGTGTGTGTGGTGTTTGTTGTTGTTGTTTCTAATCCTCTGGCATCCGAATTAAATACAGAATGAATATATATATATATATATATATATATATATATATATATATATATATATATATATATATATATATATATATATATGTAGAGGGAGAGAGAGAGAGCTTATTGTTTTATCTATATATCTTCTATATTTTATGTTTATATCTTCTGCAGCAACCACATTTAAAGCCTTTGAGACAATTTTGAGATTACTATAGGTAATTCACTCAATTAATATAGGTACTTCAATTATTCTATCTACCTAGAATACGTAATATAAATCCGTAAATGATTGTTTTGTCTTCCAAATAAATACTTGTACCCATAGGTTATAGATGTTTTGATATTCCCTTCAGATTTTAGTCTATTAACTTTAGTAAATTTAGATATTGCCCTCATAGTATAAATTTAGATTTTGTTAAGGTGGAGCATCGATTGATGGCTTTTCTAGTCCCTTATTAAGCTATGGGAAAATTTTCTCTTAGTATTTCTTTAGTCGAAGATCAGCTAATTTTTTTATCCCTCTTTCCAACATTTGATAATGAATCTTTAAATGCAACGCACGTGCTTTTTATTTTTTAAATTTATATATTTAAAAATTGTTTTTGAAAATTTTGTATTAATCATCAACAATTTTACCCCCTGTAAAAACTTCTAAAAATTTAAAATTTCAAAAACTACACGCTTTTCATTTAAACGTCTTCATTCATACGTAAAATTCATTTGCTAATTTGTGATCAGAAAAAAAATGTAGGCGTAAAATTCCTTATGAAGAACTGCCGTGTTAACGGATACGCCACCTTAATAGCAAAATGTATTATAAAAATGGTCCGTTTACTTATTTTGTTGAACAAATAAGTACCACACTTCATACTAAGCAACACATTCTAATTTTGGGCTCTCTAGTTTTCAAAGCTGAAAGGACGATTGCCGAATATCCAGGGCTCTGGCATTTGGCCCACATCCTATGGGATCGAGTCCTTTTGTTGGCATGGATATTTGTGGCCGTTTGGAATTCTCCTTAAACTGTAGGTCCCGGTTTAATTAGCCCTTGTGTAAAGTTGACCGAAAGTTGACTAACGTTCTCAACCAACCATTGAAACTGAAAATGCTATATGTCAGAGAAGAAAAGGTGTTTTTTTTAATTTCAACTCATAAAATTATAGTTATTATTAGGTTAGACAGCCGGAATTTCGACAGCTTCAAGTCTCAATCGTAGGGTCTAATAAAGGAACCCATGAGCCTGTTCAAGCAAGTCAAATAATGTGAATAGAATGAATTCAGTTTAAAAGAATAATACTTAAATTGCGAAATGCCGAACATTAAGAATGATGGTATCTGACAAAGCCTCCTTTTCCTTTGTTGATATTTTAAACTAATGTAAACGTCGTTCATAACTATTTATCAGTATATTCTCAGACCATGACTTTCACAATTTATTTTATAGGAGTTTCTTTCCATTTTTCAAATTTCTAAAACCGCTTTCTGTCTGTGGACGGAAGTCCCGATTTGTGGTTGGTTACTTGTCTGGTTACATTTCTCAGTATGAGAAAGCCGACGTTTAAAACAGTCAGAAAACTAGCTGTGACGAGCAGGTCTGTGGGTATAAGTGTTACATATTCTCCACGACAAGAGGTTGTGTCTACCAAGTTTGTAGAACTCCTCGATATGCAGGATGATTGATGAGCTCCGTCTACCATAATTTCACCACAACATACGCCACGCAATACATTTGTTACTATTTCATCAATAGTTTTAAGAACATGGTTGTTAAAACTTCTCAGATTGGCAACTTGGATTCTGATATGCTAATCCGTTACGGAAATATATATATCTATACTTAATTCAAATTTAAAAGTTGTGAAGTTCACTGTTTCCTTTACCCTTAAGGCAATGTATATACTAAACAATGAACTCACCAGTAACTAGATCCGACGAGGTTTTCTACACTAAATTATTTATTACAACACAATTAGACTACATAAATACCGTACTCAATTGCTAGCAGGCAACGGGGAATTATCTATCGCGCATGTTAATCCCGGTAGTTATATTACGGAAACCCTACCAGAATTCAGCCACGCTACTGCTTGTACGTACGCCATACTAACGTCTCTGTCTTCACTTTATCATCAGGTCGCTGGAACGATAGCTAGCTTCTAAACGCCTTCGGTAAACTTGATAATGTCCAGCTGCTATACGGCAAAGCGATCTTCACTCTAACTGTTTTTCGTTCGCCGCTCAACTCCGTCGGGCCTCGCCTCGTAGTGTTTTATCTCTCACTGTCGCACGTGTACGCTACTCACGGGGATTCCCGTCTAGTAGAAAAGAACCGCTCATTTGCATAAGACACTTCTTCTTCTTCAAACGGCAGTTTATTTAAACCAGGGGGGTTAATTTTGATTCAATACTTCACAAAGTTTTTGAAAGGAAATATTTTTGTGTAATAAACTATTGGAGGTACAATTGAAAATTGAGGATGGGCTTATTTTTTAATCTTTCCTTTTCGATGGGATTTAAAATTTCAACGATATAAGAGTTTCTACAAAGTCAAAACATTTAAGATGAGACTCAGAGGAAAACGAACACGTATGCCGTTATCAGATAAAAATGGTAACTTCGTTTGATGGCAACGAGCAAGAAAATCCCTGGTGCATCAACTTGGATATCTAGAATCCTTACTTATGAGTATAGCAGTTAGTGCCAGTGGTTCCGAAATTTGGAAGACCAAAGATCATTACCTCTATACTATCCTTGTTTTTTTAAGCCAGTTTTAATAATTTTTGCGAGTAATTAATAAGCGAAAATAACAAGGAAAATTTTACATTATTAATTTTACTTTTTATAAAATTTCTGCTTTCTTTTGTTACTTTAGTGAAATCAATTCACTATACCTGTCTCTGATTTAAAACAACCAAAATGACAGCCATAAAGGTATGCACAAAAGTGTTTGTTTAGTTTTATTAGTTACTGCGATGTAGATAATGTTGTTTCTTTGTCAATATATCAAATACCGCTAGGTTCAATATTTGAGAGATAGATTCTTAAGTTACATTTCACACATTCAGGGTTCGTTGTTTATATTTTAAATCTAACGACGTGGAAGATGCCTGCTTTCAAGAATATATCCGAGAGTGATTTTTGGGGATTAATCGAGCTATAGACTTTTTTTCTTAGGTAATTGTCAAATTTTTGACTAGTAACCATAATCCTCTTCTTCAAAGTATAGTTCTAGTTAAATAAAAACATGACCGTCGGGCAACTGATTGTTATGAGACGATCCCAGACGGTTTAGAAATTGCAATTTAGGAACTACAGCGTAACCCTTAAAGACATTCATTGAACTTTTACTGCTTCCCTTGATATTTGTTGCAGGTTGAATTTAAACTCGATTAGGATCCTCCTTTTTTTTACAATAAATAAACCTGTTATGAGAGAAGAACTATCCCATTTACTCCTTTCATATCTGTATGTCATATTATCTGAAACCTCTTGCAAATAAACCTTAGTTCCTATGTAATTCTGATGTTAAATGCTAGATTTATAAAATATCAGCGTCCTGGAATACCACCAAGTTTGACGCACCAAGTTTTATCAACATAAATTATGATGATAGGATAAATTATTAGGGTTTTTTTAACCACAGTAATTAGAAGGGAGCATGTACGCTTAGTTTGAGAACAGTTTGGGGAATTTACACTTTTAACGTAAAAATTTTCACTGGGTGATGTAACTATACTCAGTCTTCTCGGATTAAATTACATTGATGTGACAATTATAATAGAACAAGTTCTATTTATAACCGCGAAAATTGAAAGTGGAAATCAACCACATTCTATCTGGTTTAAAATTTAAAATGTTAAGGAAAGCAAATGTAAAGAGTTACTTTGAAGAGGTTAAACTTACGGCCTCAAAGCACGAGTTCAAAACCACAGAAGTTCTTTCACAATAATACTTAAACACAAATCATAGAAATTCTGGCCGCTTCTAAAACTGCTTGTTCAATAACGAACTAGGATAGAGATTAGAGATAAACTTGCAAGCACAAAAATAAAGTTTTTTTCTGCATGGAAGGCTCTCTAGAACGAGCTGTTCGTCCAAAGAAAACAAATGACAAATATCTCGAATGAACAGTCCAACGCACTTCGGCGGGGATAGAGGACAAAAGAATGATTAATGTTAATAATCTGCCACACAGAAATTCGGAGTCTCTTGCCACACAAATCAGTGATTGGAAATCGGCGGATCAGGCCTCGAAAATCCCTTCACTTGTCACTGGAGGAGAATCGCTGATGAAAGTATCGTGGATCTACATTCAAGTCAGCCAGCCAACCATTAAGAGGAACATTTTTACAGTTTGATTAAATATTGAACGGTGGGACGTGAAAGAATTTCTGGTTTATGATCAAAATTATGATGCGCTGAAATGATCAAGCGGTTTTGGCGAAATATCGTTAAAAATTGAGTAATCGTAGAGAGTCGCTGTACGTTTATGACTAAAAAGCAATGTTATGACAAAATTTATATTTGAGATCCTGAGGTTTGCCAAAGATATGAAAATCCTTTTACCTCGATAGTTTACTTAATCCGGTATTTAATTTTCTCCGAAATCTATTTAGAGCATGTAATTAAAGTGTAGTAAAAATTTTGCCATAATGCTAGGAACCAATTTTCTTGAAAAGAAGTGGGGGGATGATGGTTAAAAGGAACATTGAACTATGTCAGAGCCGCTGTTGAAATCAACGCATGTGATGATTATTCATCACGTGTTTTCTCAACGGTAATTAAAACTCGGCCACTCCCATTCTCTAGGTCTCATTAAATAACGAGATTTTTATTTCTCAGTTTTTTTTATGCTCTTCATTTTTTATTTGATGAATTTTAAGCGACGAAAGCTTGTCCGAGATCTATAAATAATTAACGTAAATGCAGATCTGGAGGTAGCTGCTACTTAAAAAAGCCTTGCGATTTGAGTTTTCAAATATTACGTTTCAAACCAAGTCTTTTGCATAGTCCTTTACGTCACTTTTTACCCTTTTTTTGCTTGTTTGGGTTAGCACTGGATAACTTTATTTATTTTTAAAATTTTTATTTATTTTAATTTCCGTTACCGTCATGTTCAACGTAACGGGTAAACACAGTTCATGCTGAACAGAACAGAGTTGTCTGAAAACATATTCTAAACCTTTTTTTTTTTTTTTTTTTTTTTTTTTTTTTTACGTTTTCCTTTGCACTAGACGTGCAGCATAAATCTCTAGTACCCTGCCAAAGGTTCTGTTCCAGGATGTGGGTGCATTACAGACAGTTCGTTTTGGTCCTTTTACTTTCGGTTCAGATATCCTCTCTTCAAGTTATTGATAGAATGAGAAATTCTGTCTAAACACAAGCATTGCCTTGACTTATTTCACAAAACTTTTCTGTCCGCAGACAGATGCTGTAACCGTTACGCTACCATGGAAATAAGAATGATCAAGCGGTTTTATTTTGAATTGTTTTCTTCACATTTACCCTTTCTCTTTCAGGATGGCGTCACGCGAAATAAGGCGATCATACTCATATTATATTAAACTTTGACTATTTTGTTAATGCTTCTAAAATTTTCATCATAAAAATACCTTTAATTTCCTCACAGTTCCATAATCGTTCTTTTCAAAGATTGTGCGACATTATAAAGTTTTTCTAACAGCGGCGGAACACGAACCCCGGATTTTCATGTATGCAGATGAATACTCTGGCTATTATACTACCCTGATTGTGTGGAGTATAATTTTAAAGGACTTTCTTGACTTCCTTGATGCCAACTACTTTTGTGTTTCCATTTTTCCTTCATCGACTAAATTATGTTTAAATCCGGTAAAAATTTTTTATTATTCACACCCTGTAACACCCGGTGCTGCTATTTATTATTTTCTATAAAATTTAAAGCATTTTTCTTCATGCTAATAATTGTTAATAGTTGTTCTTAAGTTATGCGGCCATTAATTTCCAGGACTGATCTAATAACTCCTGAAAATGTTACATGAAATACATACCTATTTAATATGTTTCGAAGTAACTCCCACCTGCCGTAATGCACTTCTGAGCTCGGCTGTATAAGTTTCGGAAACAACTTTTAAAGTCCTCTTTCGGAATGCTCTTTAATGTGGACGTCACCGTTTTCTTGATGGCCTCGACATCCTCAAATCTTGTTCACTTTAGCAAATTGGTACAGCATGAGGTCGTGTAGATGCAGCATCCTCCATACTCTCCGAACTTAGACCTGCAGACTTTTTCTTGCTTCCAAAACTGAGAGATTTGCTGAAGGGGACAAGATTTGAGGATGTCGAAGCCATCAAGAAAACGGTGACGTCCACGTTAAAGAGCATTCCGAAAGAGGACTTGAAAAATTGTTTCCGAAACTTATACAGCCGAGAACAGAAGTGCATTGCGGCAGGTTGGAGTTGCTTCAAAACATATTAAATGGGTATGTATTTCATGTAATATTTTCTGGAGTTATTAGATCAGTCCTGGAAATTAATGGCCGCACCTTGTATTAGTAACATCACCGTTGGCTCTGCATCATTTCAGTGTTAAAAACATCTCGAGGATGTTGAAAAATACATTAGCCCAAACATTAAAACGCTTGAATACATGGGATTCAATAACTAAAATTAATGGTTCTGAAACTTTAGTCCTCCCTCTTGGTGTGGTCGGAAAGAGGAATATCTAGAATTTACAAGTAATGAGGACTTTCTTTAATCAGAATCTATTACAAACGGAAATTGGTCCTATATAACTACTCAAAAACTTCCATTTCATATTTATAAACAGAATCGTTTGTTTCATAAATAATTTAAGAATTGGAAATTTAGCAGTCTCCATCAAGCAAAATAATATATTTTAGTTGTTTCGAACAGCGTCGAAAGGAAAGTCAAGAAAAGTCACGTTGAATTGTAAAGTAAAAACTGATTTTGACTGTCATCATTTAATACTTTTTATAAAATATGCCCAATTTATAGTTACTTTTTTATTATGTATTATATTAATAGTATTCTAAATATAATTACAAAAACTAAGCAGTTTTTTTATATTAATGCAAAATAGTTTCAGAGTAAAATAAGCCAGAAAATCCTAAATTGTGAAATTTTTTTTTTAATATATCAACGATAAATGAAAAACCTAGGTACTTAGGAAAGAAGACCTTTTATTTGTTTTAACTTTTTTTTGCAGTTCTTAAATTTTTCCAAGATATTTAAATTATAATTTTAAATTCATAAGGTTATCGTCGTTGTTAGCTTTTACAATAATTTGTTTTCATTAAAATGTTCTGAGTAATTCTTTTACAAGTATCTTCAAATTATTAAGGAGTTTTTAATCTTTAATTAACCGTCGATGTTATGCAGACCGATAGCTCCAGAGCATTACAAAAAACATTCCAGGCCCGGCAAGAGGTAAAAGAAAAAGCTCGAATCCGGCCTGGTGTGGGCAATGGGCCAGGATTTCAACTCTTAGTATCAGAGTGCAGCAGTTCGCAAGGGCGATTTTAGGCACTCGGAATTGACTTTAAACTATAAGCTCTGGTCTACTTAGCCCTCGTGTTATGAAAGGTGACCACAGTTGAAAATCTAACCGACCAACCGGCACAGGAATCTGCAAGTCCATCAGAAGAAAGAGTGGGTTCGCAGTTCATCGGGATAGGTATATCCTTAACATAAATATTTTAAAATCTGGATTAGAGAATTATTTTATTACGAAAAACGTCCGTAATTACCTATTAAAAAATTACTTTATACAAAATTATAGTAAATTTTGCATGCATTTATGATTCGAGCATTCATTTACTTATTCATTTTTAACAAATTTACCTTCGTGGGTGTTTTTTCTTCCTCTTGCCACACAAAGAAAGCTGCTAAGCAATAAATGCAACAAATTTTAACAATCTATAATTCCATTTGCTCAGTTGCTACTGCTGTCACAGAGTTTTTAAATTATTTCATGTAACTATGTCATTTATTCGCATCCTAAAATAAAAAAATATGCAACATTTTTTTCATTCTGCGATACTGTCATTGCTTTCTGTAGGGACATTCAAGTAATACGTAAGCATTCGAGGGGTGGGTGGGGGAAGTGTTCAAATTTTGCTTATTTTTCCTGAATGCTTACGTAAGACAGAAAATATGCACGCAAGAGACTGCGCTGCGATGTGTCACACCAGTACTGAAAATCAGCTGTTCTGTTTTTACCGTTAATAATTTAATATCTTTAGATTTTTACTTAGAAATATACAATAACTTTGTTGATTGAAAAAAAATCATTTGGCCTATGAAATAGCGACAACAACTTTGCCAAATCTTAGATAAGAAAAGGGAAGAGTTGAGAGGGATGACATCTACTTATTTTTGAATTTAAGGGGAGGAAGGATATCAAAAATGACAAAAAATATGTGCTTATGTAATACTTGAATGGCCCCTTTCCAAGGTTAACAATAAGGTATGTAATATATTGATTTTCAGTATTTGATAGATTATTTAAATCCTTTTTCGAATCGTTACAACAACTGGGACAGATTTTATAATTTTTTGATAAAATCATTTCATGCAAATTGACAATAATCGCTACAAATTTACCATTTATCTATGACTTTCGAAAAAAAAATGTTTTGCTATTTCAGTGCCTAACCGCAACAAATGCTACTCTTTTAGAACAATCTTTCCATTAATTCAGATCATAAATGCAACAGATTTCTTCAATGCAATTATTTTATTTGTTCAAATGAGTATCTCATCAAATGCAACGATGTAAATAATTCCTGAAATTTTAACGTAGTATTACGTTCCTCCATAACGGTCCTTCGGAAAGGAAAATTTCAGACGCTAAAACCGTCCGTCCGTCCGTCTGTCCTCGCGAGTTATAATTTCGGCAGTGCGCCAAACCCAGTCTATCGCTTGGACAAATTAAACAGAAAAGCACCGAGATGTGTGAAAATTTTGACATACATATATGTATATATATACATACGTACATATATATAGATACATTTAAACATACAAAAGAGGTAAGCAACGATAAGTAATCCTACGTTAATAACCCGAGGTAGTTTCGTTAGAAGAGACTACCTGAAATTTTTTTAGTATTTTCACAAAATCTATCGTTTATTATTTTTTAAGGTAATTTACAGGAATATTAAATAAATTTTTTTTCGTTTTTTGATGCAATAATTTTATTTATTTAGATGATATGGGCACAAGTTTTCTTACTTCTTTGAATCATCTCTTGGGATTAATCCCAACAAATAAAACAGATTTCCTCCTTCATTGGTGAAAAGTCATTTGCACAAAGATAATAGCGAGAAAAGAAATGATTGAAAATTCAGAAATTTGTTACATTTTTTTCGACTATATTTATGCTAAATAATTCTCCCTGTGCAGATAAATAACAACTGTTGTCGGAAATAACTAACAGAATTTAACTGCATTATTCTGAATTATTAAGAATTATTATGTATATGCTTTCAGAGATGTTAAATATTAAAAGTATCTAAGTAACAAATTCAATACCTTCAACAGTGCAATCATGAAGATATGCATAAAAAATAAAAGCAGACAGACAGATACAAACAAATAGCACAGCATGTCCCAATGACTGGAAACGCCTGCTCATAGAGTGAAACAAATGATAATCACTGGGCGCCAGGTTTCATTTCACTTCTCGCTCTCTGTAATTATCATCTATCACCCTCTGACAGATGGAGGAAATGTACAGATGTAAATCATTTGTAGAAAAAGGAAAAATGTAGCATTATAGGACACTGATAAGAAATTCATAACAATAATCTCATTAGCCGAAGGAGGGAGAGAGAGGTGTAGTCCGAATCTCTCATGCACAGGTGGATTTCTGAAGCAGGAAGGTCGTGGAAAAGAAACAAGTATTCGTATAATATTAAAATGCAATTTTATTTTATCGAAAAATTGCATGTTATTTTAATACTCTTATATTGCATGAAATTTTGTAATACATTTTAGTCTGTTTGTGTCTGATGTATAATTTCTTACGGCTGGTCCCTCGGGTTATATGTGACTTAGGCCTTAGACAACTTCCTTTGACTTAAAATAACTGTTTATTCCAATAGCACAGAATTTGTCACAATGTATGAACTTTTAACCTCAGTATTGCAATGTCAGTTATGGAATGTAGTGTTATCAATCAGGGGGTTAAAAAAATGTAAAACTATTTCTGTGTTTGCTGTGTAAAGGGTGTTAAGTCCAAAATGGGCTAAAATGAGTTTTCCAACCAGGCATGTTTGAAAAATCAAGGGCAACTACACGGTACAGAAAGCTAGGTCCAATTCCACTCCTAGATATTTTTATTCATCCGTGAAAATTTGGGATGTTAAGTACAAAATGGGCTAAAATGAGTTCTCAAACCAGGCATGTTTGAAAAATCAAGGGCTACTACATGGTACAGAAAGCTAAGTCCAATTCCACTCCTAGATATTTATAATCATCGGTGAAAATTTGAGATGTTAAGTCCAAAATGGGCTAAATGAGTTCTCAAACCAGGCATGTTGGAAAAATCAAGGGCAACTACACGGTACAGAAAGCTAAGTCCAATTCCACTCCTAGATATTTTTATTCATCGGTGAAAATTTGGGATGTTAAGTACAAAAAGGGCTAAAATGAGTTCTCAAACCAGGCATGTTTGAAAAATCAAGGGCTACTACACGGTACAGAAAGCTAAGTCCAATTCCACTCCTAGATATTTATAATCATCGGTGAAAATTTGAGATGTTAAGTCCAAAATGGGCTAAATGAGTTCTCAAACCAAGCATGTTGGAAAAATCAAGGGCTACTACAAGGTACAGAAAGCTAAGTCCAATTCCACTCCTAGATATTTTTATTCATCGGTGAAAATTTGGGATGTTAAGTCCAAAATGGGCTAAAATGAGTTCTCAAACCAGGCATGTTTGAAAAATCAAGGGCTACTACAAGGTACAGAAAGCTAAGTCCAATTCCACTCCTAGATATTTTAATTCATCAGTGAAAATTTGGGATGTTAAGTCCAAAATGGGCTAAAATGAGTTCTCAATCTAGGCATGTTTGAAAAATCAGGGGCTACTACACGGTACAGAAAGCTAAGTCCGATTCCACTCCTAAATATTTTTATTCATCCGTGAAAATTTGGGATATGTGACACTAAACACGAACATGTTAGTTTTCAATCTCGTTTTTCTCAAAACTATGATTTTGGACTTGACACGCTTTACACGGCAAACACAGATTTCTAAATAACAGGAGCACATAGATTCTGAATATCCATAATACAAAATACGTGTTTCAATTAGTTTTAAAACAAATTAATAGTTCCCAGTCTTATATTTTAATTGTGGATATTAAGATGCTGTGTGTTTCTGTTATGCGTTTTCCACATGTTTCATGTAAGTAACCTTTAACAAGTATCTTTTAGAACTCGTTATACTTGTGATAAATGATTACGACAAAGCCGAATAAACATAGGACAAGCGCCCAGTACCACTATTTTCCAAAACATCATACGAAATCATGAAATTAGTATCGACTTCTAACTGTTTGTTAAACATAAGTCTGTCCCATAAAGCAGATCATGGATAATACATATGATACGTTTAAGGCTGCATGATACCGCTATAGTAATATTGCTGATTGTAGGAAGATAAAATTTCCTTAATTGACTTGCCTTAAATATTTTACGCAAGAGAACAGTACTCAATTGTAAAATAGCACTATTAATAGAATTCAGTTGTAAGTTAATAGCAGCCTAAATATTGCTTTAAATCAATATATATATATATATATTCTAAAAAATAAATGGGATACAAAGCTTTAAATAGAAATTTTCTTTTGAAAAAGGAACTTAAATATCTAAATATACACAGAACTTCCACTGAACGTAAGAAAGAGTCTCCGCCTTGATGCTTGACTTAAAATTTAAGAATTTCTTTAAGACAGAGCATAATTAATTTGTGCTGCCTTTGCATGCAAGCCGATATTTAAAGGGAAACTTTTCCTTACGTTAAAACAGAATTTGACTAACGTTATTCAGAGGGATAACAAACAGTCTTCAACGGATAGATGTTGTGGATAACTTCAGCCAAGCAAACTGACATTTCAGCCATGGTTAAAACGTAACTAATTTATAACTTCACAGAAAAGCTGTTATTTGATGCGCATATGAAATTGTTTTTAAATCAATCTTAAGTTTCATACCACAAAACGGAAACTTTGCTTCTTTAAGTTTTATTGATTGCATTCTGACCTAAAATAGAAATAATCGGGATTTAGTCAGGAATGATATTCTGTAACTGTTTACTCTTTCATATTAGAATCTTAAACTGCACAGAATTTAATGCTCAAACTTTTGGATGTTCGACACCAAAGGCGTAAACTAAGAAATGGGGATCGTTCTCAAGTGCTTTGAAGTAGAGGAACATACGTAAATGCATACAAATTTGCTTGGCATACAATAAATTAAATAAAGAGAATTTCAGTATTATGGACTTTCGTTTAAAATCGTCCCCAAATGAAAAATAAAATTACTTATTGTTCCCTGTAGCATGTCGTTTCCTTACGTCTAATAGAGCTGTCTAGTGCTGACTCAGCAAACATTACTAATCTTAATAACTGATCTGTCTGGGCGACTTAAATAATAACTACAGTAACAGTTCGGATGCTTTCTCTTGCAAATCCACGAATGGATTTTCCTCTGAGAAACCATGCTCGATGACGACACAAATTGCCAGACACCTAGAGGTGTAATTTTGGGAAATATACCTCACGTTATGCTCCGCTCGAATAACGTTTCAAAAATTTATTATTGTTACCGAACGCAAAGTAAGGTGCAGAAGAAAGTGAGCTTGAGAAAAAAGTTTTAAACTGTTGTTTTCTGATAACAATCTGGAGATATTTGAGTAATAAACTATTGTATATATGCGTGAAGGATGCTTCTTGTCTCTCATTCGTGGTTGAAAAATTCTAGTTATTCATAGGAATTCAGACAGAGTTGATGAATATTGGCACGCTATGTAGAACAATTCATGAGTAGTTGCTAATCTTCAGACAAAACGTGTAATATTTATCTTTATGATCCATTGTTTTCGGTATATGTTCATAAAGGATTAATTTATAGCTAGGGTAAATTGTTTATATTTCATAACATTTAAAGGCTTAATTTTTTTTATCAAGCTTTTTTTAAGAAATCAAATTTATTAAAGAAATCTCATTCATTAATTTTAATTATCAATTTGAATCAATTACTTTATAGGTAATGTTTGTAATAAGATTATCAATGAAGTATTGACAAATCCTTCTTTTCTTCCTAGCGTAAAATAAATCACGTAATCTTGAATCTTTCGATCGAAAGACCCCTTTTTTAGTCACTGCCACGAAAAGGAATCCACTCAATGAGACACTCAAGAAAGGAGGTTCTTATTTTGGATCTAATTTCTAGACAAAGATTTGAAAAGGAATCTTGCCAAAACAAACTCTTTTTCTATAGCTGTATTGAATATAGTAAAAAACTTATTGTCTATTTGCACATTTTCATAACTATTTCTGAAAAATATTTTGTTATTTTTCAGTAATCACGAATAGATTAATTTTCGTTGCATTTTCTGTACAGTACAAAATCATGTATACTTCGGCTCATGCAATGGTAATTTGAAATTTAAACTTCATAGGTTAAGAGATCATTTTGTTATCATTGTTCTTAGTTGATTTTTTGTGAGTCTCAGCTCCTAAATTTGATCCTGGAAGAAGAAAAAAAACTTTTGAATGCACTTAGTCATTACATTCGTCTCTCCCTCTATCATGCCATCTTGCAAAGACGACAATAACTGTAATTATCCTTAAAATAATAATATTTAATATAAAATTATTTTTGCAATTACTATATTTTCTATTTTCAACATGTTATAATCTGCGCATAATATAGTTCATTAATGATCCTTATTAAAGTAGACATGCTTTAATATGATGTTTCTTGGAGAATAAATTGTAAAAAAACACTCTTTTCTTAAAATAATATTTATCCAGATTTTATTTACTTTTTGTTTCAATAATGAAACGAAGTTACTCCAGACATAGTTGTGAATATGCCTAAGTATATGTTTCATGCATAATATTAATTATTAATATTTATATGAAAATTCCTAATAATAAAGTTAATTTAAAAGTATTTCTTCTAACGAAATTAAAATGTTATAGTCAAAGTACAAATTGATTGATTAATGATTCCAACTTTGTCTATATGGATGTTATAATGTGCCTTATATCAGGAATTGATTCCGTATTTATTTTTGATAATCTTTTATGGTATTCATATTATGAATAAAAATATAGATAATTTTTGACAACTAGAGTTCCATGAAATCTGACATTTATTAGTTTAGCAAAAAATTAAGCTTTAAATTAAGTTCACAATAATTATGGAACATTTCATATACATACCAAAATAAAATTGACATTAAAACATATGAAATTAATATGTTTTAATGTCAATACAAACAGATTTTATTATTATCCCTGTTATCGTATATATTGATGTTATAAGAATGCAATGTAATGAGAATGTTATGTGATTTCATTACCAATAT
Source organism: Dolomedes plantarius (assembly GCA_907164885.2). Classification (NCBI taxonomy): domain Eukaryota; kingdom Metazoa; phylum Arthropoda; class Arachnida; order Araneae; family Dolomedidae; genus Dolomedes; species Dolomedes plantarius. The sequence goes on along the minus strand of OU015497.1, from coordinate 84,837,942 downwards.
TTGAGACTCAGGAAGTGAGACACATTCATTTTAGATGAAATTTTATTGCTTTACACGATGATTAAAAATATAGGCAACTCCTGACAATAAGCAATAAGAGTGATATTTGGGACTCAGGAAATGAGACATATTTATTTTAGATGAAATTTTAGTAGTATTTTACACCATGAATAAAAATATAAGCAACTCTTGACAATAAGCAATAAGAGTGATATTTGCGAATCAGGAAATGAGATGCATTCATTTTAGATGAAATTTTATTGTTTTACACGATGAATAAAAATATAGGCAACTCTTGATAATAAGCAATAAGGGTGATATTTGAGACTCAGGAAATGAGACACATTCATTTTAGATGAAGTTTTAGTGTTTTACACCATGAATAAAAATATAGGCAACTCCTGACAACAAGCAATAAGAGTGATATTTGAGACTCAGGAAATGAGACACATTCATTTTAGATGAAATTTTATTGTTTTACACGATGAATAAAAATATAGGCAACTCCTGACAGCAATGGTTGCATGAATACTGAAATTAATAACTTATGTTAGAAATTAATCGTTAAAAGGAAATACATAACAATTTAGTTAAAATTCGTATGAAATTGAGATATTTTCTTCCGCAGAAATTAACACGTCGTAATCTTCGGTCGAAATCGTAACCATTCATTGACGATTTCTGCAAGTGTGTATATGGATGTGTTGAGATGTTAGAGCTATTGCGCGATAAGGCTGATGTTTATTTAGACAATATTTACCATGTTTTTACAAGATGAATGAATAATGAGCAACTCTAGACAGCTAGAATTGCATGAACGGTCACATTCATTGATTTCGTAATGGATTAAGCTTGAAAAGGAAGTTCTTTAATAGTTGAGATAAAATTCTCTACGAAAACAAAACTTTTTTTCTTTTAAAATCTCTGATATCTCACTACGAAATGATTTATTAATAAACAGTAGTTTTGTTTATAGATGGATATTATGCAACACTTTATTACATTTCATTACACTCATATTTATTGAGACCATATATTTATTTGGATTTCCAAGATACTCTTAGATTTTCCAAGATTTTAACTCATGGAGGACAAATATGGCTATTCCAGAGTAACAGAAATGCATGAAAGAAAACATTAATTTTGTAAGGAATTAAAATTTAAAAATCCTCAACAATTAAGGTAAAATTCTATTGAAATCAAATTATTTTCGTATGAAATTGTTGCAAATAAAGCTTCATAATATGTTTTACCCAATTAATGACTCTTAGTGTCGTATGTGTGTAGATTTTTAAGGCAGTTCTATAAAAGCCGAATTCAGGACTTTACCGAAATCTTCAATAATTTAAGAGAATGTTTACTCAAAATTAAAAGTGCTAAATCCATTCAGGACAAGTCGGTAATTCTTTATAATTGCCTTGTGAAAGCAAAAACAATAGTGACTAACTGCCTCCTCCTTACTCTATTTCTTGCACTGACTGCCTTTCCCTAAATCTAACTTCCATCCATCACCTCGCAGGCTTAGTGGTAGAGAGCGCATGGTTCGATCCCGGGTCTAGCACTTCTCATATTTCGATTTAAACTCCGTACTTTAGTTTTTTTTAATTTGTAAATTTTATTTTCTTTTAATGTCCTATTTTTGCTAATTATTTTTATTCTTTTACTTCTTATGGCCTATTGTTAACCAGTTCATTCATTGATATGTTTTTCTACGTCGGAGGGCTCGGCCCATGGAATGTAGTTGCCCAGTTTTCCCCGATGGTCCTGATGGTCTAAAAAGCTAAATAATACTGGCTCGATTTTATTTCCCATGATTTGCACCTAAACGGAACGAGTTACCCCTAAACGGCTAGAGCTGCGTCTAAGCTTACGTATATTAGTTTTCATATTGAATAATGAATGTGCGAATAGTTAGAAAGAAACATTACATGGCACAGTTTGCGCACCACTGGTGTAGAACACACGGAGGGCAAAAATATTATGTTCTTTCCCCAATAGAATATACATTCTTTTTTTAAATAAACGAGGAAACACGGGGGGGGGGGAAATGCATGTTGTAACGCCTCCCGTCTAATAGCGAATATTTTGTGCGTGGAAATTCCAGGAAGACCAACCAACGCGCGGTTTGGGCACATCACTGATTTAGACAGCCGCAGACAGACAGTCGTCTGGCGACATAAAAGCCGGAAGTCAACAGACAGCTCGCTGAACACTAAACAAGCTACAATAGGGGAGTTGCCGACCGGAAGTGCATAGTCGTCTGGGAATGTCACTGAATAAAGAAAGGCGGCGTTTTCCAAACCTTTCTAGAACGTTCAGTGGAGGTATATGAAGTCGCCGAACGTGGATTCGGAGATTCTTTGCTGAGTTCCCAGATTACAACGTTTCTCTGCGTGCCAACTGTAAACGCCCACGGGCGTGTCTTCTTAGGAGCTAACATTAGCGCTCCTATCGTGATACTCCTTCCAGCTTTCTAACTTTCTCCCGTGCTGCCATTGCACTGTGACAACGTACTGACCTGGGGTCACCCACATCGTGGGTTCGATCCCAGGCGATGTCGCTTTTTTTCAAATTTCCCTTCATGTTATATTTAGCTTTCCTCCTTGGAACTCTTCAATAATCTCAATACGAAAATATATGACCCCGAAGAGGGCCTTTTTGTGATTAGTAGCATTTCTTATTTAAGTACTTCTTAAGAGTAACACCTTTTTTCTGCTCTTGGCCAAATCTCCTATCCTAATAACTTACGTACCTTGGAATTTTTTTTAACTTGTAAATTTTAAAACTTTTTTATTTTTAATTTTATTCTTTCAATTATTTTCTTACCGTAATTACTTTTTTAATTTTAATATTTTTTTTACCTCTTTAAATATTAACTTCTCTTACTTTAAAATTTTAACCACTGAGCACACGTACCTTGATATTAATAAGTTGCTTACAGGAGATAAAGTCATCAAGACCAAGTCACTCTACTTGCAAAGACACAATTTGATTTGGATTTGGATTTTCAGAGATTCTGAGGTTCAGAGACGAAGTTAGTCAGAGTGACACTGGACACGGAGACAAGGAGAAATTGCTGGACCTATATAGACACAAATGAGCCCAGCGACAACTCAAGTCTGACCTTCCTTCTCGATGCCGTGAACCCACAAATTTAATTTATATATATATATATATATATATATATATATATATATATAATAACTAGGAAAGCTGTGTGTCTAAGGGTTTTAGGGGTTGTCATCAACTTCTAAATCATTACACGACTCCAATGAATTCAGACGAACACTTAAATTTGACGAAACGGTACATTAAACATAAAACAATTAGAACTAAACACAGAACACAGTTAAATCTTCATGACAGAGAAATTATTTCTTCATACTACGTCTTTATCAGAAAACGAAAGTCACACCACAGCCGTCAGCTGGGAAGACACGTCTTATCACAATGAAAGTTAATTCTCTTTTGAGTGGTTCACGGAGAGTGCACAGATGGCGCTGGCTGGAAGGCAGAAGCGTCAGCGGCGGGTGTCCGAAGCGGGTGCCAGAGGGCGCCCCCCCCCACACATATATATATTATATATATATATATATATATATATTTATATATATTGTAAATAGCCTGTATTTAGTCGAGAAATACAATTAAATCATAAAATACAAAAAAGCTGGCAGTCTTTTATTTAAAGCAAAGTCCTTAGTGTCTGGACGCCGTCATCCTAATGTTAGAATTTGACTAAAATTAAAAGACTTCCTTCACGAAAAATCAGTGTACTGCAACAGATACCATACAACTCCCTAATGGGCCTCAGTAATTTATTTTATTTTATTTCTTTCTGTTTTCTGAAGTTTTATAAGGTCTTTTAAATACTATACCCAAATAATAGTTAAAAGAAAATTTCCATCAATAGTTTTGGGTGTGAATTCTGAAGTTATCTTGACTCTATCTATGTCAGTAAATTCTAAATATATATTCCCTAATGTTTTTGCGGCGAAGCAGCTTAAAAATTCTCTTGGAGTCTATTTTGAACCCCAATAATATCATTCAAACACGCACAAATCTCTTCCATCAAAAGCGCTCATTAATACGTCCAAAAGAAAGAACAAGTTATATCTTATCAATTTTGGGGGAATACATTAAGGTATTAAAATAACTGTCTTATCTGGTCACTTTAATATAATCAGCGCGGTATAAAAGGAATTAGTTATAAAATTATTATTCCTAGCCGCGTGCAAGCACGTAAAAGGGGGGTGCCTTTTTTGTCGCCTGGTCTCTAGGCATTGTATGCCAGATTCAGTACTTGTATTTACAGATTTAATACTCGTGGTTAATTGTATAATATAAAATGTTTTAAATTTTATAATACAACAAAAGCGTAACATCTCAGCTGAGCATATTATTTAATAACACTCATAAAAAGTAAAATAGTAGAAATTATTTAAGCCCTGAGTACAAAAAAAGAGTAAATAATGGCAGGAACAAAATTCAAATCTCAGGCAACAAATATTATTACATAATATTAAAATGCTAGTTTTTGCATTTTAATACCTTTGTAGCAGCTCTTTCCCAAGCTATACCTAAGTTAAGACGTCAAAGACAAAATGCAAAGTACGCGTAAATTTGTCCTAAACGATAGAAGTGAGATGAAATTTAAACAAATATTTACAGAAAATCATAAAATTTCTCCAAGTTCAATACACACGCCATAAGATAGACATCTAAAAATCAAATGATAGCAAAGATTCTGATAAATGTCTTCTATAAGATAAACACAATTATGTTTTAAGCACAGACAATATATTTCTGATGATAAGTCATCTTTTCCTACTGAAATTACTAGCTGTGGTGTACAGTTTCTCCCCACACCAAAAGGCAACCAACAGAGGTATGTGACAAAAGGTACAACCAAAGGACAGTGTTTAATTCCTAAGGCGACAATGGACCATGAAAAACTTTTTTTATTTATTTATCAACCAATTGCTATGAAATTTTGTATACTTATACAGTGTTGTTTAGAGATGAAAATGCTAAATTTTAAAAAAGATCAGACGTAATTAATTAAGATATTAATTAAAATCAGTTTGTTATTTACTCTATTTAAAAATGCTCCATGCGCATCAATTTTTGCCTCATATCTAATTTTCTTTCTTAAGCTAGCTTTATATAGTTATAATAAAAGTTACTATCAATATTTTATTTACAATCATATTTATAAAAACTAGAAAAGAAATCGATAAAAATAGGTCATTTTATGCAAAATTTTATCAAAATTTTTTTTATTTTAAAAATTTTAAGTTGTTTTAAAATAGAATTAGGAATTTATTACTAAGTTTTATTCTAACGTACATAAATAATCATTTTATGAAATTTTATGAAAATACAAGAAAAATTATGACGCATGGAACATTTTGAACTTACTGAAACGACATGAAAACTTGTTTTGAGAAAATAGCATTTAAAGTTTTAATTTAACGTAACATTTCCATAGTTTACGTTTGAAAAAATACTTATAACTCGGTTAAAAATGATCAGATCAACATACTTTTTTTTAATTTAAAGCTGATGAGTTGCAGAATCATTTTCTAAAAGGAAAAAAAAATATCGTTTTTGGGACATATTTTTGTCAATCTGATGGTCCATTGTCGCCTTAAGGAGTTTAAATATCCATGGATAAAAGGTAATTCCGTTTGAATTTTCATCACATTTTGAAAATTTGTCCTTTACATTTGGAACCCACCCATTCTTTCAATGAGATATTGGTTGCGCCACGATTGGAACGAATGCTTTTCCCAAAAATTTTGCAGTTTACTCTTTCGTTTACAAATTCAATGAGTCCTTACATCATGTAATTAGCAAAATACAGTATTATGTGCATCGTAATAAGTGTTGGTCACAGTATGCTCTGATAAGACTTCAAGAAATTTCAAGGGATAATTTTTTTAAAATGTGTGGTTTTTCCTCAACAGCCATTATTTTATAGGATTCTATCACAGAATCAAGCAAATACGATTCAAAGTGATGATAAAACTAATAAAAATTACTGAAAAAAAACTCGATTCAAGATTTTATACACACATCCAGGTAATATTGATTACATTAATTACTTTTTCTTCCCGTGTTACACGACGCCAATACAGTGTTATATTATTCATTTTACCGAAAATTTTGGCGAACTTGAAAAAGGAAGAAACGCAAATATGTCAAAGGGATAGTACTAGCACCTTAGTGCAAACAATTATGACCATTATAATAATAGTACAAACGACAATTACAAAATAGGCCCATTTAAAGAAAATATATTAAACTAATTAGGGCAACATTGCGTTGATTCGCCTTAAATTTTATTTTTTTTTATAATGATAGTTTTTATTCTCAAATTACCTTAATATTTCACAAACACTTTTGTCAAAATTATATAATCCAGAATGCCGATGAAGAATGCAATACATATATATATATATATATATATATATATATATATATATATATATATATATATATATATATATATATACATACATAAATACATACATACATATATATACATACATGCATATATATACATACATACATACATATATATACATACATACATATATATATACATATATAGATATATAGATATATAGAAATTGAAGAATTGACAATATTTTAAGTCATCTATATATTCGCTCTTAAATTTGCAGTTGTTTAACAAAGTAGCATTGCAAATAAACAACGAGGATAAAAGTGGTTTAACCGTGGCCTGAATTCAATGAGAAATCTTAAATTATATCCACTTATCCCGGTTTTATCACAGTGCAAATTTTTTTCCTTTTTGACTATATGGAGAATAAATAGCGCATATACCGGGGAAACTCTTCATATGCGGTTTAAAATTTCTTAATGAAGGAAAACCCGCTAGTATTTCGCAGAAGTGAAAGTTGATAAGTTTAAATTATGTTGGGACTGATATAAACGCTTTTATCTCTTTTATAAACTTAACTAGAGCGTAAATTATTACCCAGCAGAGCTGCCCATTCGATCATCTTCGTCTTTTCTTTGTACGAGGGTTAATATAACGTCGTACATATAATAATACATCACGACCAACAAAGAAGTTTTCTTGGAGCAGGTAATGTTGAGCCTCATTAAGCAAGTTCTAATTAAGATCGTTAAGAGAAAGATAAAAGGAAGGAAAAAAAGAAACAACTTTTATGTCGAAACAAAAACAAGTTTTCAGCGCACTTCGTTAGATTCTGACATCCGTGAAGTATTGATTCTCCTTCATAATACATCATGAAATTCTTTTTGAAAAAGTCGGGCGACATATCTCAAGGAAACAAAGAACACTAGCTGAATTTTAATATCGAAATTACTCTAAATATCACTTGTTTTATTTCTTTATTGAAATTTTGTCAAATTTTTTTATGTAAATAAATGACTCTTCAAAAATATCTTGCTTTTCCTATGAAGCTATTTGCATCACTCATTTATATGGAAGTTGCTAACTACACTATTTTATACGCTGACTAACTACACTAACTACACTATTTTATACGCTGAAAATATAAATGTAAGACAATACAAAAACATCTATGTTTGAAATAATGTAGTACCAATTTATAAACAATAAAAACGGAAGCTAAAATTATTTAAAAACATAGACCAGTGTATGATTTTTTTTTATGGCTAGGTCATTCATAACATTGCTTTTATTTCTCCCCTAATTTTTCGGTAAATCTGCTTCCTCACAGTATCACATGTGTTCATTATTTTACTGTTGCTGGCCAGTTACCTTCATTCATTATTCAAAACCACAGTCCGTGGGTTCGAGTCCCACTGTTGACATGGATGTTAGTGTCTGATTAGCCCTCGTATAGCCAAAAATGATCGTAGTGATCTCAGTCAAATCATAATTCAATGTTACAATTCTAAAGTAAATACCAAACGTTAATCAGTTTTATGAAAGAAATACAGGTTGTTGTTAGGAAAAAAATATTTAGCAATTAAAAATATCATAGATTTTAAACAGCCAAATGGAGAATATATATATATATATATATATATATATATATATATATATATATATATATATATATATATATATTTATATATATATATTTATATATATATATATATATATATATATATATATATATATATATATATATATATTTATATATATATATTTATATATATATATTTATATATATATATATATATATATATATATTTATATATATATATATATATTTATATATATATATATATATATATATATATATATATATATATATATATATATATATATATATATATATATATATATATATACATATATATATTTATATATATATATTTATATATATACATTTATATATATATATATATATATATATATATATATATATATACATTTATATATATATATATACATATATATATATAGAGAGAGAGAGAGATAGATATCAAATTTATATTTATATTTATACATATATGTATATATAAAAGAATTCAATAAGTTCTAAATATTCTGAGAAAGGGCACAACTCTTAAATGTATTGAACTGACCAAAAGAGGTAAAATTTATTTTTTATTTGGAATGAGGTAACCCTATTACCGTAGACAGGAAAGGGAAGGCAAGAAATATGCATATTCTCTGTCATCTTTCATGATCTAACGGGGCAAAGTACACAGCAAAAGACAGAAAAAAAACAGACTTTTCCCGTAACCAAAACAAAGACCTCTTTTTCAGTTAGGAGAAAGGGGTAAAATGCTACAATGCAGGTTTTTTTTTTTATCGGAATAAAAAAATTTACACAGGCCTCCGTCTGACATTTAAACCTTTATCAAATTATTTTTGATTTAATCGTTGTAGCCGTGTGGAAATATCGTGGGGTCGAAGCTAAATCGTACTTTCACAGTTCTGAAAAACTTCAGTTTCAGGAGAACAATAGATTTCATTCAAAATTTTACTGAGGATTAAACCGGAATTCTGATTTATTACAGTAAATTTTGCAAAAGCAGACATCGTGTTTATTAAGATCAAATTAAAATTCAAAATATCCTAAGAATCTTAAAAAATGGCAGTGCTTTCAAAATGCTCTAAACTGTTTTTAAAAAAAGGTAAAAAATTTTGCATTAAAATGACGCAGATTGTAGAAAGAACGGGATCACATACAAAAAAAAAAAATTCAGGTAGTCTCTCCTAACGAAACAACCGCGGGTTAGGCCCGTAGCACACACAGCGTAGGCGGAAATTTTCCATCGGACAGCAGAGCTTAGGCCCGTTGCACACACAGCGTTTTTATCTCTAGCGGAAATTTTCTATCGGACGTCGTTCCAACAGTAGACCACAGAAGTCAATTGGAGCTTGCACACACAGCGGAAAATGAAATTTTTCTTCGACGGTAGCCTGTGCAGCTGTCCAGTGCCACTGTGTGCCGGCGGATTCGTTGACGCCAGATTGAAGTAGTTATCCATGTGACCCTATGCACGCTTACACACACAGCGGACTCTACCGTCGTAGGGTCTTTTGCGAGGGTGTGGTTGGGGGTTTGCTGGGGGGGAGGCGCGCTGGTTTTCTTGGAATCGTAAAGGGGATTCGAAAAGGAGGGCTCCTCCGATCCCGGCTGGGGGGAGGGGGGCGTTGATGCGACCCCTCTGGTTTCTTGGACACGTGCAGGATTCCAAAAGGAGGGGTGGGCCTTTCTCCCCTTCGACGGAGTTTTTCGCCGTGTGTGTAAGCTCTACTTTTAGAACGACGTCCGATGGAAAATCTCCGCCTACGCCGTGTGTGCAACGGGCCTTACGGCGAAAAACTCCGTCGAAGGGGAGAAAGGCCCACCCCTCCTTTTCGAATCCTGCACGTGTCCAAGAAACCAGAGGGGTCGCACCAACGCCCCCCTCCTCCCAGCCGGGATCGGAGGAGCCCTTCTTTTCAAATCCCCTTTACGATTCCAAGAAAACCAGCGCGCCCCCCCCCAGCAAACCCCCAACCACACCCTCGAAAAAGACCCTATGACGGTAGAATGCGCTGTGTGTGTAAGCGTCCATAGGGTCACATGGATAACTACTTCAATCTGGCGTCAACGAAGCCGCCAGCGCACAGTGGCACTCGACAGCTGCACAAGCGACCGTCGAAGAAAAATTTCATTTTCCGCTGTGTGTGCAAGCTCCAATTGACTTCTGTGGTCTACTGTTGGAACGACGTCCGATAGAAAATTTCCGCTAGAGATAAAAACGCTGTGTGTGCAACGGGCCTTACTTATCGTTAGGAGGACGTAGGATTACTTATCGTTGCTTACCTCTTTTGTATGTATATATGTATGTATGTGTTTTGTATATATATATATATATATATATATATATATATATATATATATATATATATATATATATATATATATATATATATATCGCTCACCCCTTTCAACAACGTCAAAAAACATGATTCTTCAGGAGAGTGATTTAAAAGTTCAAAAATGGAATCAAATGTATTAAAATTCAATATTAATTATGCTCGCTAGCGGTTAAATATTAAGCGGTGAAATATGACCATCTTGCAGGTATAAACTACTCTTTTAGGGCATTCTGAAAACAAGCATAACTAAAAATCTCTGATTTTTGAGATATGACATTGTTGAAAGAAGTGGGCGATATATATATATATATATATATATATATATATGTGTGTGTGTGTGTGTGTGTGTGTAATGAAAGCTGTGGCGGGGCGATGCAAATGGCCGGTGAACTCTAGTATTTCTGACAATTCTGTAGTCATGGCACAAGGGCAGGCGAAATGAAGGCTCAGTGCACTCCAACATCAGAAACGATATTTAAAATTAACGGATCATCACAAATTGGACAGCGATGCAGATTAGGCGTATGTACAGTTCACTTTCATTTTTACGGATGGAATCCCCATCCAACGCGACTTTTATGTAATAACTCCAAAAGGATGATTGATCGGGAAAGTTCCTTTTTGATCCGTAATTTTGTAGTCAGGCTGTTTTCACACACAAGTGGCTGGCAAATGGAGAGAGTAACTGAGTCCAACGCCAGGGAAGGAGGCATCTGGTCACAAAATAGTGTTTTATTTACCGAAATGATGCTGGACATCTTCTAGTAGGATTATAACAAGTTTAATTCTACAGATGCCGGCCAAAAAGGCCCCGGCAGCGCAGAATTGCGAGATATGGACGTAGGCTCAACTTACGTTATGTTAGTTTCATGGTTCGAACACAAAAAGTTTCAGAAAGGGACGCCAAATCTCCCAGGTAGAGGAGCACTGACTTTTTAATTGGCTAGAAGCGGGCACATGAACCTAGCGCGTCATATGGCGTGATCGGTGGAAAGTTCTCCAACCTTATATAACTGTTATACAATTGTCCGCGCGTGCAACAGCTTTAGGGGAAAAAATAGATTTATATTGGTTGAATTTAGGTCGCAATTCAAGGTTAAGGGTACGGTATTCTGTTGCAATAAGATAAACGAATATAGAAAAAGCATGTTAGGAGTATTTAAAAGGATTAAAATTTGTTTCATATATATATATATATATATCAAAATAGCACTGCACTGTCCTTTATTGTAGTTTTCTACCAAATCACTATCTCCCCACCATAATACACGTGCAGTCAAAGGTACATTGTTCCAAAATTCCATGAGTGAGGTAGAATTTCCTCCAATTCTACTGAATCTCGACGTTAAGTCGGATCAGTCTCAGCAAATTTTGCAAACGAAAGTGTGTGTTTATTGCGAACAAATTAAAACACAAAGCGATCAAAACAGTCAGAAAGGAAAAAAAAAAAATCTTTAACACTAAAATGACGCAGCCCTAGTCGCGTGATGGAAAAATTTGAGGACAACCAAAGTGCATGTTCTCCGTCCTCTTTTCACGCTCTGAGGCAACAAAACACTCACCGATTAAACCAGGCGATTCCCGTTAATGACATAACCCCTTCCTTATCGATTACGAAGAAGTAGAAAAAAAATACCTACCAAACACTTTTTTTTCCCTCTCTCTCCCGAGCAAAAAAAAAAAATTACAAGGCTCCGTCGGACAGACCATCAGACCGCCCTCCCACCCGAAGTCACGAACGAAGTATGTCGCTGCATACATGCGTGCCGGATTCAAATAAAATGCGAAAGTTGCATGTCAGTGCTACAAAAAGCTGGTCGCCCCGGCAGAAAATGTATCCGAAGTCACGGCAGAATGAGTGATCACTATGATCCGTGACAGGCTCTTATAATTATAAGTCGATGCCGGGGGAGGGGGGGATCGCACACCAAAGGGAGCTTTTAAATAACTAGTTCACTATCTGATGCATTAGGTTAGATTTTCAAGAAAACATTGTTGACCGGAGGTGGATGGGAAGACGTAATTACGAATGATACGGTTTGAAAATGTTGAAGTTCTGGAGCGGTGCATGGTGATCCGTTTCTCAAATTGGTATAGTCTGTGAGTGATGTGTCGAGACAGACTCTATATTATTATTTTGTAGAGAAAAGTTGGGCATAAATGCTGGATTGCGTTGAAATTAAGGGTTGTGGAGGTTGCAGAGTCAGGATGATGATTATATGTTTGTGGTCAGACAAGAGTGTAGCTAATATTCTAAACTTTAGATTAAGAATTAAGTTGATGTGAATTGTTTTTTTCTCGTATGGCACGGGGAATTATCTTCGCGGATGTTCCCTAGAGATTCTCAGACCAATGAAGAGTTTGAACCACCTGGCATTCAGCAAATCAATTGCTCAATCTTGTTACTCCTATTTTTACTCATGAACACGTATTGTTTAGAAGCAAAACGTGAGGATTATTAGTCCTAAGGATAGAAATAGAGATATAAAGAGAATGTTCACCATAAGTTTATAAGTAATAACAAGCTTGTTATGACTCCTTTGCATAAATTTAGATGGTAAGATATACGTTCAAGTAAAATAATTCAGATTTTTACGCTCAAAAATAATCACGGTGATAGATATTTTCTATGATTAGCAAGTTTACTTTCCTCTTTCCTCTTAGCGGCTTCATTGGGAAATTTATTTTTATCGACCTTAACAAATGGTAGTGTACTGGAACTATGTTAAGAAGGACTGCATATAGAATGCTCCATAGTATTCCAGTTCACATATTCTTCATTCGTAACAGGGAATAAGTTTTGTCTAAATAAAAATAATAGATTAAGTTTTGAAAAGAGATACGCTTCATACAGATGGTTTCATGCAAATTTCAACAAGGCAGAATTTTGTTATCGATAGCTTTCAGCAATTCGTATTTACATGCGAACCCTTTGACGTCTACTAACAACTGAGGCCTAACTTTGACATAATTTGTGTATTTTTGTAAGCTACCCTGATTCATGAACATATTTACACTTTATTACCGTAAACAATAAAATTTTATCCCAAATGCTAAGTGACCCTTACACCAAATACATAAGCTAGGCTATAGTTTATGCTAATCCAAACGATCTAACAATATAGATGCAAATTTTTAAGTTCCAGCCATTAAATCACTTTCCAGTCATCAATCTAATTTCTGTGCAAGGTCTGTGGTGTTCAGATAAATGTCATGAGTTATAGCAGCTTAATTTTTTGCACATTTATTTGAGGAAATGTAATCAGCAAGTTAAAAATTTACGAAGATATTTTCAGTTCAATTTAAGCCAGTAAGACAAACCTATAAAAAGGAATAAACAGGAAATCCAACGTAAATAAAACACAAATAGTAGTAAGAAGCAATTTTGCATACGGCCGTTTCGAAGCTACAAAGGAGCTTCTGTGTTTCAAAGCTACAAAGGAGCTTCTTAGCAGAAGCTCCTTTGTAGCTTCGAAACGACCGTATGCAAAATTGCTTCTTACTGCTATTTGTGCTTTATTTACGTTGGATTTCCTGTTTATTCCTCGAGCACAAAGGTTTTATCTTTTCTTTTCAAAATATAAGAAGGAAGGTTAGAAAATGGAATTTGTACAATTCACATTGTTAGTTTTGATCTAAGAAAATACGTCATAGGAATAATATATACTGCAAATAAACAACACACAATATCAATTATTCATGATGAACCAAGCAGTTTTTGATCTCACACCGACATCTCACAGTCATCTCTTATGTGATCGTAAAATGATAAAAAAAAAAGAGTGTGAGAATATTCTTGTTCAGAAAACAACATTTTCGTTGACTTAACGAAGTATCAAATTTATGTATTCGTTCCGAGACTGCCGGATTGATTATTGAAAATATACCTTCAAAATACTTTTCTTCTGAGTTTGTAAGATAGATATTAGATAACATAATATTCGATAACATCTATGCAATTTTCGTAACAATGAACCTTTAATATTCTGCGATGTTTGCGTTCGAGCGAACACATAAGATGGACGACTTCTACTTGTAACAGACGTAATTGCCGTTACGCGATGCGTATCAATCCCGATTTTGTGGCAAGCAGTTCGACATAGCAGTAACAGTTTACAATCACATTCAGAGACCCTTAGGTTTTGCATCACAGTGTAGAATACTAATGCACCGCGCTCATATATTATGCACTTCAAGCATGCTAAAAAAATGCGCATGAGAAAGAAATGTGTCGTTTCTAGACACAGCTAGCCCCAGCCAAAAAAACGGCAAGATGAGTGATCGCTAAAATTCGTGAGTATGAGTTCATAAAAAGGGGACACCAAAGTACTTTGCCTAATTTTTCTGGGCTATTAAACAATGCAGTTATCTGCGATACATAAAATCATGGTTGAGCATGGAAGTGGATAATTATGATTAATAAGGTAAATAATTTCACTTCTCTCGTTTCAACAAAGCAAAATTTTAAAAGATTTCTTTTATTTTGAAAGTCTAAGTAACTTAACAAGAAACAGGCTAAAAAATAGAGATAAATATTAGAGGCAATGGTAACACCACCTGAAACCCTGCATTACTAAATGTGGACTTGCTTGTCCTTCCTTGACCATGCGTCAATAAATCCCAAATCAACCAACCTTAATGTGGACTCAATTCACAACACCATCATCTCCTCATAAAAAGCAGTTTAGACTCAGTAGAACACCATTGCAAAAAAGATGCTCAGCCAAATAATAATGTCCGTTGAACATACCTAATATTGTTAAACATACCCTTTTTAACAAGGTCACTAGATGTCTCTTACTTTTGAAGCAGTTTTATTCACTAAGACCAGTTGAAACTTATAACTTTATTAAAGAGGGGTCTGAGACACACAGTCTTATTTTTTCTTTTATTTACGCTCTTTTTTATAATGATCAAATGTGTCTTTTTGTAAAGACTAGTAGACAAATAAAAAAAAATTGAACAATTTCAACTTTTGCTTTCTGAAAATTTAAATTATGTTTAGTATTTGACTTGGCTAAACTAACCAATTTCTCTATTTGCATGATGTTTTTATGTGTGTGAAAAAAGGCTTCAAAATAATTTTCACCTGTAGTTATAAAAATTAAATATATAAAATTGTTAAGCACCTTATTCGGAAAAAATTTCAGAATAAATCTAGCTTAATGAAAGATATTTTCAGAATTTTTACTCTGAGTGAAAAATCTTAATGAGAAAGTTCTTGATGAAAAAAGTAAATAGAATGAAGGAAAGTTATACCAAATTCCACAGAGGTAGCTTTCAAGAAATTTTAAATCTATCCATTTAAATGTGACAAATCTCAAAGGAAAAAGTTTTCAGAATTTTTACCTTAAATCCAAGATTTCGAAGTGATGGGTTAAAGAAACATAACAAAGGGAAGTTTTGGAAAATTTACATTGGAAGGAATTTTAGACATAACGTTTGAAATATGGCAGATCATGAAAACGTCCATCCGGATATAAACAGGCTTAAAATGCATAAGTATAGCGGGTCAAGCATACACAGTACAGCATAAAACTGTTATAACAGGCAAAGTAACCATGCCGGAAACAAACGATTTGCCTCATTTGATTCTAAAAGCTGATGTACGTATTACCGATTAAGTCAAGAGAACCAGGATACATCTAATAAGAAATTTATGTGTCTCACCCCTTAAGGCACTTTTGATAAAAAGATGTAAGATATGATGGTAGTATGAAAATATATTTCAGTGACTGCTAGCTTCTGATCCACTTTTCCGCCTACATGTCTATCTGCCTTTATGATTTCCATAAATTCCATACAGATACCCTTCGATGTACAGTACACTATAAAAATGAAATATAGTTTCAGGGTGTAATAATTTTTGGGTAGTGAATTTACCTATTTTGGGTATCCCATATTTTTATTTTAAACATGCATTCGTACTCTTCCAATTATACTTCCATTTTTGTAATATACCTAAAACAGCATTCATGCGCTGATACTAAATCATCCAGACCAGATTACTGATGACGCGAACAAGAGGTATTCGTGTCGTGTACCCAATGGCTACCCATACCATCACACCAGGTTCAGGGCCAGTATGACGATATCGAATGCAAGCAGGCCACGTGCGTTCTCCTCGATGCCTCCAGGCACGGATACGCCCATCATGATGCTGCACGTAGAACCGTGACTCGTCTGAAAAGTCGAAGTGGTTCCACTCCTGTACCCAGTTTTGTCGTTGGGTGCACCACTGTCGCCGCGCGTCTCTATGCTGCAGTGTCAAGGGAAGCCGCAATAATGGTCGCCATGCAGACAGTCCACACTGCTCCAGACGTCGTCGTACTGTCCGTGCGGATACTTGTCATGCTGCAAACAAGCCCATTTCCTGACTCAAAGTCCGTGATGTGGCTGTGCAATCCTGTAAGGACGACCTGACAACATGTCTGTCCTCTCGGACGTTAGTGGCGAAAGGACGTTGAGATCCTGCATGGCGTTTAGTATGACCCTCCTAAATCCATCGCTTCCATATTCGCATGACAGCTGTTGGATTCCAACCAATGCGAGTAGCAATATAGCGGAACGATAAACCACACTCTCGATAGGCCACGATCCTGCCGCTATCGAATTGCGACACGTGCTGGTATCCATTTCCCCTTCTTATACGAGGCATAACACTATCTTCTCACAAAGATCCTACATTCAAATGCGATTTCCGAATGAGAAACCCGCTGCACGGTGTTCAAATTTTAAACTCTTCATGGTGTTTCAATTTTAATGGCCGGCAGTATATATATATATATATATATATATATATATATATATATATATATATATATATATATATATATATATATATATATAGATATATATACACTGCTGGACACCCAAATTGCAACACCAAGAAAGACAAGAGATATCACAACAAAATTTATTTTGTAGATAACATGTTGACCAAGTATCAAATGATTAAATTTATAGACTTCTGTGAAGTGTGGTTCCTGCCAAAATCAGTAGCCAGAGTAGCCGCCATTGTTGGAGATCACCGCTGCCACACGCCTCGGCATTGATTCAAAGAGACTTTGGATGAGTTCTTGGGGTACAGCAGACCAAGCAGCTTCCACACGTTGCCAAAGTTGATTTGCTGTGGCAGCTGGGGATGGAATCTGGGTCAATCGTAGAGCAACCATGGACCACATGTTTTCTATCGGCGAAAGATCCGGAGAGCGAGGCGGTCAGGGAAGCAATTCAATCTGGCGATTGACGAAGAACCGTTGGACAATGCGTGCCACGTGTGGTCGCGCATTATCCTGTTGAAATATGGCTGTGGGCAAGCCCTGAAGGTAAGGAAGGACAACTGGCTCCAACACCTAGGAGATATAGCGCTGGCTGTTTAAAGTACCGGCAATGCGTACTAGAGGTGTGCTAGAGTGATATCCAATACCGCCCCATACCATAATACCCGGTGCAGGACCAGTGTGGCGGTGCATAACGCAGCTGTTCAGCATCCTCTCTTCACGGTGTCTCCAGACTCGAATGCGACCATCGTGGTGTTGCAGACAGAAGCGTGACTCGTCAGTAAAGACAATTTCATTCCATTCTGCCGTCCACATCCTTCTGTCATCGCACCATTGGCGGAGGAGGCGTCTGTGGTTCTACGTCAAGGGTAGACAAAGCAATGGACGTCTTGCGGACAGACCACTCTGCTGTAAACGGCTTCGAATGGTACGCACAGACACTGGATGATGCGTTACAGACTGCATGTGCTGTGCTATGGTTCGTGATGTGACTGAGCGATCCGTCACTGCCATGCGCACAATTTGCCTGTCATCACGTGAAGTGGTGCGCTGAGGTGGATGCGATCGAACACGCCGGTCCGTCGTACCCTCCTGCATCCAACGATCACATATCCGCATTACAGTTGTTTGGTTTCGTCCAACACGATTACCGATTTCCCTGAAAGATAATCCACAATCACGGTAGGCCACTATCCTTCCTCTGTCGAACTCGGATACTTGATCAAAAGATGATCGCTGTTTTCGACGAGGCATAATTGATCGTTTTTTTTGAAAAAACCACAAGAAAAACACAACTGCCGAACTTGAAATCGTCGAAATCTCCAAGCCTTAAATAGCGCTTTGAAGTGGCGCCACAGGCGCGCGTGATGTGCGTCTGCGCTGAAATTCTAATCATTTGCATATCTCACCTCCGCTAATGCATGTTGTAAATTTCATGTTATTTGCATGTTTCCTTCAGGGTGTTGCATTTACAGTGGCTAGCAGTGTATATATATATATATATATATATAGCATAATTCTTCGCTACCCAGAAACATTACAAGCTGAAACAGCATTTAATTTTTTGTGTACGTTTTCCTTTATATATATTTTTCCTTTTATAAAGGTATAATAGCATTGGATTCTGTTCATTGATACTAGGAACGCATTTTATTCAATGATTACACTACTCTCTTATAGCGTGATAATACTACTTTTTTAAATGTATAATCAATAGCCGCCACTTGCTGCAATGCAACAGGGCTGGCCGCAACTTAACCTTTAAAAACCGTTCAATAGGCGTGTAAAAAGCTTAAAATAACAATGACAACAATAATAATAAATGAATAAAATAAATAAAGGTATACTATAAAAAATATACGTCTTTATATATGCAGCTATAGTTTACCTAAAAGATGCAATTTATAGGAATATGGCTTACGTAGGTTTCATTCGATTATTCTAAATTTTCGTTTGAATATTAGATTTGCTCTCTTGCACCTGCCAAATGCAAATCATCACCCTTTATTTTAAATAAACACAGAGTACAGCCATAATGTCTGTCCTCTTGCAAAGATAATGTGGCGAGACTTGGATAAGAAAATTATTTTTAAAAACTTACATTAAAAAAAACTGTTTGTTATGATAAAAAGTACCAAATCGAACTATCCTCGGTTAAGACACATATGACGGCTGCTGAATAACTGCCGTTTGCTGTGTGCAGCGTTTAAACGGGCTGTTAAACGCGTTAGTCAAAAAGTCACCCGCAAAACATTATACAATTATCCCGTATTACAAAGACATTGCATGAATTTTTCATCTCAGGGTGCGGCCACATTGGCAATTATTTAACCGTGTCCGCATCAATATTTGTATTATGATCAAGCAAGTGTGGTCGTATCTCTGTAGCGTGTCAGCGTATCAAATTTTGATACACTGATACGGCACGATGGTTCACTTGGAGCCAGTGTTTCGACAAAATAGCAAAGAAATTATACGCATTCTGCAGTGATTCTTCTCGACGCAAGGCTACTTCGGGTAATTTTAGGGACACAGCATTTAGGTAACAAAATGATTTATGAAATACGCAGCAAGGACTGTGACAGGTGACAGGTTAAAAGCAAGGCTTCTTATCACTGGTTTTATACAGTGCTTTGATGATGACGATACAGGTTATGAATATTATCAGATGTTATGATTGCGGCGACACTCAGCCTTATGATATTAATCGGAAGGATCTTGATTTAGGTATCTTAAACGAAGTTACTATATGTCTAGCACAGAGGTTTCTAATCTGAGGATCGTGATCCTCATGGGGGTCGCGAAGTGTTTTTTGGAGGGATTGCCACAGTTTTATTCATTTAAAATACCTTTTTAACGAGTTTCATCGAAAAAATTTCTCAATATTTATTTATCATAAAACTATAGGGTAGCGATATTTTTTAAAAGAAAAAGTCTGATTGAAAGCACAAACTCAGTTCGTTAGAATTATAACGCTTTTGTATGATGGCAAATGAATGACGTTTAGAATTTGTGTACTTCAGGTAATGGCAATTACTCATTACCTGTAGTACACAAATTCTAAACGTCAGTTTGACTTATATCACTCTGTGCTGTCTTTTTGGAATCACCATTTTAGTTTCCCCACCGTAATAAAGCAATTTAATTTAGGTAAGAGAATTATATATTCTATTTTTATTGATATACATATAATTCTTAATCAATATAAGAGTACGGGAATTATTTTTCTTTTTGTTCTGTTCTATTCTGTTTTTGCTTTTACACATTTTTGACTGGGGGATGGATGTTTCTTAATGTTTTCCATTTCATAAACATTTCATTTCTGTTAAAATAAACTTTTGGTTAGAATTAAATTAGGAAAAATTCATTTTAGTGTTTTTCCTCTTGTCTTAAAAATATTTTTAAAGAAAAATTTGAAAGAGGGGGAGGGGGGAGGTGTAGGATCTGTGGAAAACATGAAGGGGGTTGCCATTGAAGAAATACTACTTAAGGTTTAAAAAAAGCTACCTGTTTTTGGGTGTAATGTTTGTGGGTATAGTAAGTTTGACTGTTTTGCGTATCCCACTTTTGTATCTTAAACATATTTTCTTACCCTTTTAGCCAAGCTTCCATTTTTCTAATATGCCCAAAACAGCATGGTATTTTCACACTGTGAGATTTCTGTTTTCACATTTTTAAGCAGAGCGACTCTGGTTTGACATTCATACGAAGAATGATGGTAGAAGTTCAGGAAGCGAGGAGTGTGTTCTCCTGTCGATTTGATCTGGTGTACAATATCATAATATTCACAATCCGGAATGAAGTTTGCGATCTTATTAACAGCCAAGGACGACACTATAAGCCAAGGACGTGTGTGTTAGAAGTGAAAAGAAGTGAATAAATAGCTCCTTACGTCCTAACAGTTTTTATGGAACTGAAAAAATTCAACAGGGGCAACTGAAATGAAGATATGATATTTAAAGTACATAAGTTTTAAACATTTCCTCCAAATTGCTTGATTTTTCCTTTTTATCAGAATATCACGAGCTGTTTTATTAAATAATAAATTATTTAATTAAATAATAAAGTAGATACAGCATGAAGAATATTTATATTGAAAGTTTGCAAAAGTTTCGGGAGCAGGTTTTTCACAATCATATTAAAACCTAAATTGCATGGCGTTGCCATTTGGATACAGAGGAGATTTTCTTTAAGTTCTTCATAAAGGAAACCAAATGTGCATATATATCGAATAACCATAATTAAAATACCCCAACTCTAATCTCCTTGTATATCGAACTACTCAGTCTAAAGGCTTCAAATTTTGTACACGTTCTATTCAAGACATGGGGAAACGGATAACGCGAAAATAAATTAAGTTCCAAAAAGAACCGATAGATGGAGCTGTACGACAGGACATATGCTGAAAAAACACATTTTATTAGAACGTACCAAACATTCGTGTGACAAGGACCTTAAAAACGCAATCGAGGGAATGCTGCCCAATATGGTTCTCCTCTTGGAGATGTAAAATCTGTAGTCTGGGGACAGCTTGTTCAATTGCGGATTGTAATTGGTCGACTGAAATGCTTCTCACATGCAGAACATTCAAAGTCTTCTTTCAAGTCTGCCAAGGTTACCAGTCGTCCTCGATAAAAAATAATTTCCAAGTGTCACCGCAGCCAAAAATCACACAGTTTAAGATCCGGAGAACGAGATGGCCAGGTTGTCAGAAACGTACGACTGATTATTCTGTCATTAGAGAAACGTTGCCGAAGAAACTGCTGTACACAATGTGTGGAGACGCTCCATCTTGCATAAAAGTAATTGAGTCAAGATATTGCCGCTGTTGCAAATGGGGTACAACAAAAGTTCCGAGCATCCTTTTGTACCTGTTGGCCGCCACGGTGCATGTCACAAGGCCATTGCGAGCAGCCTCTTCGAAACAGAAAGGTCCAAGAATGAGAGTGGCTGTGAATCCACACCAGGCTGTAACTTTCGGTAAGTGGGGTGGAATCTATTGGAAGGTACGGGGATTTTCCGTGACCCAAATACGACAGGTATGGTTGTTCACTGTTCTGCTAAGGTGTAAATGGGTCTCGTCACGCCACAGAATCTGCCATAGCCACGATGCATCCACTTCAACTACAGCAAGAAATGCCAATGCAAAGGTCAGTCGCTTCTCCCTGTCGATGGCCAGCAACTGTTATGAGAGATTTTGTAAGGAAAACAATGCACCATTTTCCTCAGTACGTTCCACACTATGCTATAGGGAGCACCCAAGTGTCGTGACACTGCACGTGCACTACTACAACTTACAACATTATCCATTGACTGTTCAACAATAGCGGTGGCAACATCTTCAGCGACATCTGAACGAGCCGTTTTGCGTCCTCGACCCGGCTGAACTATTATATGTTTCCATTAAAAAGGAATAATTTCATTTCGCATATGTTTTTTTATTATTATAATTATAATTTTCATTATTTTTGTCTTTTTTCCTATTTTCTGTTGTACAGCGCCATCTATCGATGTTTCTGGAACTAATTTTTTTCGCGAAATCCTTTTTCCCATGTTTTGAATAGTATGTATACAAAATTTGAAACCTTTACACGTAGTTCGATGTACAGTGAAGTCAGTGTAGGGGTGTTTTAATTCTGGTCACCCGGCATATATATATATATATATATATATATATATATATATATATATATATATATATATATATATATATATATATGTGTGTATATATATAAAAACACTGCCTAAAGTGCACAATTTTAACCAGTTTTAAAAGACACCAGATTATAAATTGTCATTTCTAGTGCTATCGCTATCCCCGTTCGCGTGAGACAAACAGGGCCACCAAAAGAAGTAAAGAAACCCTCGGTAATCCCTATTCTCCTAAACGTTATACTTAATAATGTTAATCATGTTTAACACGTAAAATTTTAAGCCATATGACTGAACTTATGTTTTATAAATTTTAAATTACGATATGCATGAACAACATAAGCCAATGGATCCTTTCCCCAGCATTGCACTGTCAGGTTAATTGTGATACATTACATGTACAGAGTTGAACCAGTGATAAAACTCTAAATGAAGCGAGCACAATTACCTATACTATAATGCAATCCAGTACAGAAATGTGCTTTATAAACTTTAATACTACTTTTAGAATAGAAGCAGACAGCAAAACTCAAGGCTATGAAGAAAAAAAAAAGAATCCTATTTGTTTATTGTTGCCAAAAATAAACTCGCAAAAGTTAACTTTTTAAAATCGAGATTTTAGTGATCAAAATTATCCAAAAAAAAATTATTAATGTAAAAGAGAGATCTCTTTGTCGCCAACCCAGTACGCAATGTTGCCAATATGGCAGTCCGACCCGACTGAGACATCTGGGATTGCCGGGGTCTACAAGCGCCAGAGAGTTTGTGCCGGCTCATCCATCAATGTCACGCACTTAGTTATTGATCGACCCCGCACGCCAACTTTTCTTTACTTTTTTACTCCTTTTTTTTACCCCTCGCCATTAGAAGAAGCGGCGACTTTTTTTTATTTATTTCTTTTCCTTGTTTTCTTACTTTTGCTGCTTTTTTTTCGGTCTGCCAAACAACAACAGTGTTGCATGTGTGTGACTTTTGTTTTAGACTTCAGTTAACATTTTGTTGTTTCGATGACTTCATTGTTTTGGGAATTACGCCGGGAATACTATTGATTGAAATAAATGAAAGAACATTATGGGCAAGGAATGAGTATTTGTATTGAATAGGCATCTTGAATTTTCTCGTGTACGAGCGGTCCTTAGAGATTTATTCGGGTTCCAACTTAGGAGATTGCCCGCGAAAAAAAAAAAAAAAAAAATTCTGCCCAGCATTAGCACATGAAAACTAATAACTCGGTTTGCAAATGAAGAAATGCAGCAGTGACGTAGTGGAAAAAACTCTAAAAAGGGGAGAAGGAGGGGAGGGACGATTCATTTAAAAAATTTTTTTTTAATAATGTGACTCTGGTGATATAAGAAAAGCCCTATCTGCCAGTGTCTCTGAAATAGTTAACTGATACAAAAAGATTCAAAATTGTATTTCTCTTAAGTTTGACGTCGAGAGATCTACAAATTTATCAAAGACTTGCTACCGTAAAAACACATTAACATTTTTTATTACTCTCGCAAAATTTGAATGATCAATTTCTACTGGTTTTATAAACAGTATTTGCTTTTGTTACTGATTTTACTGTTAAACTTTTAGTTCTATATACCATCGTTCATATCATAAAATCTTTATATCAGTTTTATTTATAATCGCTTTTAATGCCTTTATATATCAATGGTTTTATAATCTTTACATATCATCGGTTTTATCACATGTATATATAATCGGTTTTATCACCTGTATATATCCTCTCTTTTTTCATATGTTATTTTTATCGTATTTACACATCATTTTAATATCCTTTTATATGAATTTCATCTGGTTTGCACATCCTATTATTAACAAAAGTGTTGGTAATCAATGTGTTATTTCTGCTTTTGGTTCGAGCTTGGCACTTTTATATTTACTGATTTTCGGTTCTAATCTCGTGTTTGGCGCTTCATGTCCTATTTTGGACCTTGCGGCAGTAAAAAACCAACGAACCAACCAACCATGAATAATCAAATAACATCCAGGATAAACTCTAAGCATAACAGAACAAATGGTATCGGCCTGTACTGCGGAGCTCAACTACTATGAACTAACTACTCTGAATAAGCTAAAAAAATTTTTTGGACGTATATTTTGATATTCTTAAGGAGATACAAAACATATCAGATGCAGACAGATATGTTGTTTTTATGAAAAAGTAAAGCAAAATCGAAGTAAATAAAAGTTTAGAATAAATGCAAGCGAGGTGGATGAGAGAGGGGTTTAGGGTCAATCCCCGCCTCACTTCCAGGTCCCCCAAAATAGAAAAAAAGAGAATTCTTCTTTAGTCTTAACCGTTCCAGATACAATAAATTCCTTCCCGAAATACAGGAACTTTACAATGCACCAGACAGAGCCCGGTATAGCAATTAAGGCCTTAAAGGGTTGAATCCCTGCCGGTGAATATTCTGCCTCCAATTTAATCCGAGCACCTAAAGGGCGATGTCTAGGGAGCTTGTGTTGTTGTTGCTAATGCCCCCTGGTTGGAGGTTCCATTCACCAGGTCCTAATAGACTATAGGGCTGAAAGGGGTGGCTCCTGTTTTGAATTAGAACCACAAGGGTCGGAGTCTGACTTGGCTAAATGACCGGTCCCGTAATTTTGAACCGAGTCTGGAACACTTGACCCCGCACCTCCAGAGGTAAATTTGAAAACTTGGAGGACATTGCAGCCACGACCTATCTTATGTGCCCCGGACACCACTAGTGAACAAGGCGGTGGATTTGCACCGACGAGCATCGAACCAGGGACGTTTAGATCACCGGCCCGCTGCTCTTGCCAACTCGGCCACCACGCTCGGGGAGCTTGTATCCTCTTCTTATCCCTTCAGACCCCACACGTTTGGTGTACCCATACCCGGCGTTGACACGAAGGAATCCAATGGCACTTATCGGGACTCGAATCACGAACTCTCAGTACTGAAACCTGACACGCTAACCTCTAGGACTTTCCGGGCCTTAAAATTCAGGAGCTTTATATTATTATTCAAGGTTTTAACAAACAAAGTTTACATCCACTTAATATAGAAAACGTTAAAAAATAGAATTTCACAATCTTGACTTCATAAACAGTTGTGACACATATAAGAGAAAATTCATGATGAGAAATTGTGCTTGCCAACGAAGAATGTTTTATGAGGAAGGAGTGAATGAAAACGTAATAGACGTAATAATAAAAGTAATAATTTTTCGCTTATTATATTCATAAGTTTTTCAGGGCTCGAGGTGGCCTTGTGGTAACGTGCTGGCTTTCGGTGCTGAGGGTGCTCGGATCGAATCTCGGCGCAAGCCATAAAACAGCTCCGTGTCTATGCCGGATATGGGTAAGTTAAATCCGTAGACCGGAAAGCACCTCTATGAAGGTCAGAGAGGGTGGAATAGGGTACGATCCCAAAAAATGTCGCCCCTGGCGGTGCTCAGTCAAAATTGAGGTGGCAACCAGCTAAGACGGTCTCGGACCCTTGTTGTGATATTCAAACCAGAGTCGCACACTTCATCCCGTAGCCTATATGGAGATGGACTGTAACTTCCATCCGGGGGACATTAGAAACAACAAAACATAAGTTTTCTGTTTATTATATTTATACATTTTTCGTATATTGTATTCACACATCTCCCGTTTATCATACTCGAAAACTTATAATTTTATGCAAGGGCTCAAGGCCCTTTTTAGTTGCAAGCACCTGTAAGGGGTACGACTGCTAAACCGTAAAAAAAAAAAAAATCGATTTTTTGAAGAAAATACACATGCCTTTTCTAAGTATTAGACTAACCTTTTCTAAGTATTTTAAGACAATTCGCTTGAAAAAATTCCCATAATTACGGAAGTTATGAATAAAAACGTGTCAGATGTTTACTGTTAACAGATTTAAAGGGGAATACTTCAAGGGGATTTATCTCAAAATGTGTTTTTTTTCACATAACGCACTCGTTATCTCTAGAACTATATCATATTTTTGCATGAAATTTTCATAGATGGTACATATTATCATTTGCTTGAAACTGAACCTAAATGTGTTTACAGATCTCTAGAAAATACATTTTTCATGCATAGATAAAATTTAATTTATTAAGAAAAAATGCACTATTTTCAGCTTTATAGTAAAAATAGAAATATTCCTTAAATATATACAAATTTAGGTTCAAATTAAACTTTAGTTTCTGCAGTATGTGTTAAAAGCAGAAATTGTGTCTAAACTCAATTTTTTTGGAGTATTTATGTGCGTTAGCTTTGATATCACTTTTATCCAAAGCAAACTGATTATTATTTATGACTATCTAACACAAATTATTTTTAACTATCAAACAAGAAACAGGTATATATTCATAAATCAAACATTGTTCTATTAACAAAAAAAAATTATGATTTTAAATCTTATACTTTCCAAGATATAGAATGTCGAAAGTGACACAATTTTTATACTTTTTCGACTTTTAACAGACGTATGACCCCTAGAAATACTGCTTTTTTGGTCTAACACGCTGCCCACTCGTTCGTTTCAAATGATTACCTCTTGCTTGCAAAGAACTTTTTATGAGGAAAGAGTGAATTAAAATGTAAAAATAAACATTTTTCACTCATTATATTCATATATCCCACGTACCCACACAGTATAGATCATTATTACCTTTTCAGGGCCCAATAAAAATTTCTAGTTATGGGATGTTTATCTTTGGAATAGAAAAATAAAAAGCATCCAAGCGTCACAAGAAAATGTATAAAAGGAAAATCCCACGAAATTTCAATTTTATTTAAAAATTTTAAGAAAAGAATTTAGAAAAGCCCTTCTGAAAATTTAAGTAAATTTAAAAATATTTTTTCAGGAGCTAAAAAAATTTATTTGTATTATTTGCACTTATTTTAAAATTTAATGTTATTTATTTAAAAATATAAAAAAAATTATATTACAATCATCGAATTCGAAACTTAAATTCAGCTATATTTTTCAAGAGTTTTAAGAAAATTTGTAATCTCTTCCATTATTTTAAATTCTCATTTTTTTAAACTATAAAATGCAATTTAAAAATAAAAAGCATCCAAGCGTCACAAGAAAATGTATAAAAGGAAAATCCCACGAAATTTCAATTTTATTTAAAAATTTTAAGAAAAGAATTTAGAAAAGCCCTTCTGAACTGCTTTTAATTGCTGGAAAACTTAAATTAAGTAATCTTTTTTTCCAGGAGTTTAAAAAAAAATTATCTTTTTTCTTATATTTAAAATTTTAATGTTATTTAAAAATATAAAATTGTATTTAAAACAGTATTTGATAAAAATTAAATGCCAAGCGTGAAAGCAACGATTTCTTTTTCAGGAGTTCATGGTAATGCCGCTTTGGTTAAACTTGGCCCGCAGCAATTCATTTTCGATAACAGTCAAACAGTGCTCTAATATGACAACCGTAGAATGTTCGTGAAACAGCGCAGTTATGATTGGAATACTTACTCTGTACTTTTAACATCATGCATTATGTCACTGAACATGTACAGAAACATATATAACTTTGCTTCCATCTATATAACGCTGAAACTCTCAGATTTAATTTCTATAACTGAATACGAAAAAGTGCACAATTGTGCAATATTTATATGAACGGAGAACTCGAAAATAAATTTTTCAAAAATGAACTTGTCTTGTTAAAATTGGGCCAAAGAGTTCCCGAATTATCTGAATTTTTAATTTAATTTTATTATGTTCATCATTGAGTTTAGACGGAAGAGGGTGGTTCATTTAAAATTTGGTTGTTGCCATCAGTCGACTGAGAGAGAACTATATATAATTCTGAATCTCTCCTTTTGTTATGCAACACAGGAAAAAGAACACTCATAGTGCCATGGTTGCTTGAATAAAGTACTCCTGAAATGAGCAAAATTTAAGTAAAACAAGCATCCATAAAATCAAATCAAGGGATTTCTGATTTATGGTACTTTTAATTTTTTTTCTTAATAATGTTCATCAGTAAATTTAAGTGATAAAAGACTAATTTCAAATTTTATTTCTAACATCTGCCGGCAGTAAGATTGACCTTTCATTTAAGACAAATTATTTATTTAATTTTTCAGATAAAGGCTTCTCACTCAGGTAATGTTAATTCGGTGTAAGTGGCTCTGAACCGAGGTAAGAGAAACGAAAATGTTTGAATACTTCAAAATATGGTAAACCAGGAAAAGAAATGTTATGATCGGAGGAATTATTTACTGAGCTGTGAGAAATGTTCCATTGATATATTTAACCCATTTGTGCTCTTTGAGAAAAGCCCTTCGGATAGGACTCGCACTACAATGATTATGGTAGTAGTACGTTAAGTTGTCGAGGTTTTTCACCCGTGGACGTACCACCTGGAGGCCATAGCTTTCGTGGTTGCATTTGAAGCAAACTAACACCGGCCGTCACAGTAACGTTTGACGCTCTGGGATTAAGGGCCTGTTAACACAGAATGCTTCAGCGTCAACGTTACTCGTATTGACTAATTTTAAACCAATCACACGCCTTAACAATTTCGTTGATAATCGTTTGGAGGTTTGAAACTGGTTAAAATATATCTCAATACGAGTAACGTTGATGCTGACGAATTCTTTGTGAACAAGCCCTTAGCCTGACTTCAGATACTGCAGAAAGACCTTTGAGGAGCCTCCAAGCATAATATGGCTGCTCTGCGCTCCAAAAGCTATCAAAAAATTTCAGATAGTCACTTGTAACAAAACTACCGCGGGTTATTAACGTAGGATTACTTATCGTTGCTTACCTCTTTTCTATGTATATATATATGTACGTATGTGTTATGTATACATGTATCTACATACATGTACGTATATATATATGTATATAAATATATATATATATATATATATATATGTGTGTGCGTGTGTGTGTGTGTGTCAAAATTTTGACGCATTTTGGTACTTTTTGTTTAACTATTTACCGCTTGCCCAAGCGATACAGACTGGGTTTGGCGCGCTGCCAAAATTATAATTCGCGATGACGAATGGTTTTAGCATCTGAAATTTTGCTTTCCGGTGGATCGTTTTGGAGGAACGTAATCTTACGTTAAAAAGTACCGCAAGCACTGTGTTGCAACTTAATGAGTCTGCTTTCTCACGCTTTTGTCCGGGGAAACATTCGCGGTCAAAAGGGTAGAACCAATATTCATTGCTTTAATTTGTTTATTTACAGCAAAGAGAGAAAAATGTATGCAAGACAAAATACATGAAAAGACACAAATTTTTGAACATGCGGTAAACCAGTAACTTCAAAATGACGCCACTTGTTCCTTCTGGAATGAAAGTTATAATAGAAAAGCTACAGTACTACATACACAAATATTTCTTTCGAAAACAACATAGACCCTTGTGACAAGTCAGTTAATGAGAAAATTTTAATTTATGACGGAAATCCGTTTATTTTAACCCCGAAAACTGGGACAGATAAATTAATTTAATTATATTCAGCGGTGAAATCTTTTTATCTATTTGCATCTCCTCTGGGGAAGTTTTACTCTGAAAAAAAAAAAAAAAACTTCCAACCATGGTTTGAAGGAGGAAAATTTAAGAAATTACTCTTAATTTTAACAGCATACCCTGCTCAAGCAAGGGATGATGCCTCAGGAGACCAACAAAATTTTAGTTCGACTTACGGACGTAGGAGACTAGACGAATGACGTAAGAAGGGGGAGGGGAATTCGGATTTGGATTTAAAAGCGATGCAGATAAACAAAGATGTTAAATATCCTAAAACAAATAAAATCAACAAAACAGCAGTAACTTCTAAAAAGAATGAAAAATAATCTATTCTAGTTCTTATCGATCAAAATATTAAACTAAACATTTCATAAAATAACCCTTTATTTCTAAGAATTACTGAAATCAATTTCAATACATAATATATGGATTAAAGGAAGACTCAAAAAGTTAGGAATGGTGTAGTTATATACTAGCTAAGCCCGAGTGTGTGTTTTCCTGATGAGGAATGTATTTAAAATAAAATTATATACCATGTATTTTTTTATTGCCTTTTTAGCACTGACACGTTTAAGGACCTAGCCCGTTTAAAAAAAAAAAATTCATAAACAAATGTGAGTGTTTTCAAAGTGGCGTCACCAAACGTAAGAAATCCTTTGAGGAGCCTCCAAGCATAATATGGATGCTCCATGCTCCAAAAGCTATCAAAAAAGTACCGCAAGCGCTGTGTTGCAACTTTGTTATAAAACTTTAAAGTTTAGAAATATTGAAAAAAATACAAGTAATTTACAGAGGTTGAACATCTAATTTGAATATAAAAAGATGATGAATGCTTTAGTAAATGGATTGCTGAGCATACCGGCATGCAACACTTAACACTGAAGTATATATAAAAAAAAGCAATTAGATCATGAGATAAATACGAGATCGAGTATCAAACATCAGATCTGAGAACAAGGATCCACTAAAGCATTAAGCACTAATCTCATGCAAGGATTTATCATCATTTTTTCTAGACATGTCGAGAATAATACCTTACATCTCCATATCGCTCGAATTATTCAGCATGCATCGTTTCTCCTCGAATGAAGGTCAAAACTACACTAAAATAGTTTGTTTTTGCTAATACTCTATTAATAGTAATAATTCACAGAAAAACACTGATGTTTTTCTCCCAAATGCAGAATAGTGCTTCTATCATACGCAGAAAATGAGCGGGTCCGACTTAATTTCCGCTTACTAACAAAGGAAATCTTTCATTTGAACTTCAAATTAGAGTATTCGTGAGAATTCGTTACATTTCGGGCTCTGAGGGGAATGAGTTTGTGCAAATCGGTCCAGAAACCATTCACCAAAGCAATATTTGTAGAATAGACCGAAAGAGGAGAGTAACCTCGAAAGGGTTACAAGTGATTCAGAACAAAAACCTTTGCAACATGTTTGAAATCAAAAGATTTCATACGTGTTGCCATTTGCCCGAAACACTGTGAGATTATTTTCATTGATATCGTTTAGGGTAATGTTATGATACTAACAATATTTACGGTGTACCGAGAGCAGGTCACTATCACTAAAAGAGAGTGGCTACTGAAAGTGTAAGAGCAGTGCTCCACAAACCCAGGCTGACCTATCATCAACATTTTTTTTAGCCACAAAAGTTTAGATCTTGGCAAAAATCCCTGGTATAATTGCACTTTTCAGTGTCATTTCACTTTTAATGGTACTTGAATTTTTCTTCAGTTCATTCGAAGAAATACGAGATTATTAAGAAAATCATTAAGAAAATCAAACATAAAAATAATTTATTTTTAGCACTTACAAAAGGAAAAAATACGCTTGTTGAAGCTGTTTAAAAGGTTATTGTTTACGTGAGTATTTTACAAAAATATACTTTCTCATTAAAAAAACTATAATCAGAAAGAAATCCGTTAATAAAGACTAATTTATCGTCTACATAAAACTGCCTGCATATTTAAAATGTTTAAAATAAGTAATTTTATAATATTTACTGTATACAAACAAATAATGTCAAAAGACATTGACGTTATTGAGAGAAATTTCTCTGGTAAACCCAATAAAATGTAAACCGCATTGCCTTTTGTGGAATACACGAAACAAGAACACCAGGTTTCTTCAAATTCACAATTAAAATTCGAAATGGCAACTGATCTTTAACCAATGAATAAAAGTTTTACATCAGGATGGGAAACATTAGGCGTGTCTGAGTCTATGCACTTCTGAACTAATGCATGAAATGGGAAAGAATATCATAATGTTACGATGTATATATGACGATGTTGCGTGGGCTAGAAACCCTATTTTTTGAAGATCATTACCTCACTCTTTCGACTTTCTTTACCACATGGAAATATAAACATCAGAAATCACTTTCTTGATAGAAACAATGCATTACCGAATATAAACTCCCTTTTTCCCGGTTTTTTAAAAGTCACTTCTCCCCCTCAATCAACCTAAGGCAAAAAACGCAAATTAAGGAGATAAGGATCAAAGGAACAAGGGGGACAAGGTAAGGAGCAAACTCAAAACTACTTTTTCCAGGGTCTTCTAATTGAATACTTTAATTTTAATAAACCTGAATTTTATTTATGGAAACACACCAGAAACAAAATAGCTGTACAATGAGAATTATCTCCAATCATCGTAAAGGATAACTCCAACAGTCTTATCTTTTATCCATATGCATCATAGCATATTGGTTAAGGCTGGCCTTATTAGCTCACTTTAGTGTTAACCTATAGAGAAAATGTGTCTACTATTTACAGCTACAATACTTAAATGCTGAAACTTAAAATTAAATAGCAAATACTTAAATGCTGATAATCCAAAAAATGGTGTTTTCAGATAGCCTGAACTTTTCTACACCTCGCAACAGGATTCGTTTTACAAATTTTGTCCACCAAAGGAATTTATGAGCATTTAAAACACACTATACCAGATTTTTCCCCGAATAATTTAAATTTTAAAATATTACTTGAATTTAAAAAAAAAATGCTTCAAAGTGGGGAATTTCTTTCTCTATTACGGAGTACAATATAAAAAAATCTTTCAATCCAAGTCGGCATTGGAAAAATATTCACCATAGGTTAACATTAAGGTGAGTGAATCCGATAGGGTTAGTACACAGCAGCCTTAAAAACTTAAGCCAATACTGATTATTGATTTCAAGATTTTACCCATTGCAAGGGCTATTATTTATTAATGACATAATCAAGGAAAATGTACACAAAGTAAACACGAAAACTTTCTTAACGTTGTTATTTGAATTTTCAGAGGTACATCTAATTTGGCGAAACAGGATAGGACTATGTTCCATTACATAGCTTGTATGAAGCAGGATTTTTCTCTCTGTTCTAACCCATTTCTTAGCTATGGGATTTTATGTTTTGCGCTATTTAGTTGCTTGCTTTTCATGATAACAAAGACTTTTATGCTTTTCTTTGTAGCTCTTTGTCCATGAATAATTTTTATCGATTATTCTGTAATCATGGCGAAATTCGAAAAACTATGCCGAAAATTAGCATTTTGGTTTACTGCCAAGTCTAGCATTTAAATAAGCCTCATTAGCTCCGAATAATGAATTCACTTCGAGTATTTCTGGCGTCGAAACGTTATGTGCACAACAGTATAATAGAAATATCAGAGCAGATTACATCAACTCACGTGAACAAACGAATATTTCAAATTTTCTGTATGAGATTCAATGTAATATTCATTTCCCCTATCAAAATTAAGGGACATAGTCATCTATTGTTAATTTATCAACCCTATTTGTGAAAGGTAAAATGCTTCAACTTTTAAGCTGTACATCCGAGGCTGGAAATACACGTACAGCTTTAATTTATCAAGACCTATACGACACAATATGTGGTTTAACGTGACAGGGGAGTGTCAAGACGATATAGATATATATATATATATATATATATATATATATATATATATATATATATATATATATATATATACATATACACTCATGGACAAAAAAATTAGCGCACCAAGAAATAATTGCGGGATCGTAACGAAACTTGCAATGAAGGTACATGTCGGGGAGATATGCAAATGATTAGAAATGCAGCGTGATTGCGCATTACGTATAGCCGGTAGAGGGCGTTGAACGTCGTACTCTGTGGAGTATAAAACAGGTAACCAAAGCTTGTTTGAGTGTGCTGAATAATTTACAAAGGAAGAGTTGAGATAGACATGCCATTACGCCGTGTTCGAAGACAATATAAGCAGTTGTCGCAGTTTGAGAGGGGAAGAATCGTCGGGATGATGAAAGCTGGGTGGTCAGCTAGGCGAGTAGCTCGTCAATTAGGCCGCTCTGATTGTGTTGTGAGGAGGTGTTGGGACCAGTGGACCCGAGAGATGTCATGTACACGAAGACCAGGCTCAGGACGCCCTCGACAGACCAGTCGTCGAGAAGACCGCCACATCATAAGAAATGCACGCGTACAGCCAACTGCTTCATCGGCCGCCATCCAGGCACAGGTAGCACCTTCACTAGGGGCATCTGTGTTCTCGAACCATACGAAGGCGCCTGGCTGAAGGACAGTTGGTATCGCGGCGCCCATTACGTGTGCTACCCTTGACGCCCACCCATCGACGCCACCGTTTGGAGTTTTGCCGCGCACGAGGAAACTGGACTGCGCGGAATGGAACCAGGTCGTCTTTAGCGACGAATCCAGATTCAATCTCGGCAGTGATGACAATCGTGTTCGTGTGTGGAGAGCCCGTGGTGAACGCTTCAATCCTGCCTTTGCTGTACAGCGACACATCGCTCCCACAGCTGGTGTGATGGTATGGGGTGCCATTGCCTACAACACACGGTCACCCCTAGAATTGTTCCGTGGCACCATGACAGCCCAGAGGTATGTTCCTGAAATCCTGCAACCACATGTGTTGCCACTCATGCAACGGCTCCCAGGAGCCATTTTTCAACAAGACAATGCTCGGCCTCATACGGCAAGGGTGTCACAAGACTGTCTCCGCACTGTTACTACCCTTCCTTGCCCTCCCGATCCCCAGATTTGTCTCCAATCGAGCAAAAACTTAAACCATTTGTATAATCAAAACAATCTCACTGGCTCGTGAGTTCAATTGTGTCTGCTGCTAGCAGCGTCTTTGCTCTAACTCGAGCAGTATTTATACAAGCTAGTAACATAACATTGACATATTTGCATAAAATACACTGGAAAGGAAAAATAACAAACCATGGGGAAAATAAACGAAAAACAACATTTCTCAGATGTATGACGTCAAAGTTGCTGTGACGCCATTACTTGTTAGATAAGTGCTACGTCAGTCTAAAACGATAGCATGAATGTCGGAAAGTAATACAAGTAAATGATCTAATAAACTGAAGTTTAGATAGCCCTTTTAAGGTTCATTTTCCTAACAGATATGTTATTCCAATAAAATCCTTTTTAGTATAACAACTTGAATCATTCAACATAAATGTCCTTCTTATTTCTCAAATAATATTCTGAATTAATATGCTTCCCCTCTACTTTGGGTGTGCTAGTCTGAAAGAATGAATCTGACCACCTTGGGCTTGCAATGGTGGGCGGTATGCGTTAAATCTGTCTTGGCTGCAATGTCCTCCAAGTTCTAAAATTTACCTGTGGAGGTGCGGGGTCAAATGTTCCGGTCTCGTCACTTGACTTGGTTCTAATTTACGTGACCGGCTTGTAGGGGGTAATGCTGGCCACTATACAGTGTCCCCTTAAAATAATGGCCAGCAGTCTCGCCCTTTACTAAGAACAAATGGCGTCATAGCCTATCTTCCGGGCATTTGCAATAAATAAATAAATAAATAAACCTTGGGCTTGCAACGCAGTTTCCTTCCCTCAATAAAAAAAACCCGTTCAGATTGTCGACACGAGTCATAAAAACCACAATAACAAACAAAATATAAGAAAGCGTAGGAAATAAAACAACTATGATCGTAAATTCTTCCAATACATTTTAAATGCAAAAACTTTACTCGGTATCTACACAGATTTCATACAAAGATGGATTTTAGACTTAAGGGTACAAAGGACTTTCAAACTCGCTTTTTTTAAAATTTTCAATTTACCTCTAAATTAAATACAACGGTCAATGTATGCAATTAATACCAAAAAACCCCCTCCAAAAAATATATTTAAAAAAAAAAATCATAACGGATATTTTTATACACAAAATAATGTAGAAGAAAATATTGAAATTAAATCTAATAGAACATACTATAGAATATAGTGCAGTTAATATAGTACAGTTTGAGGAACATTTCTTTTACTGTATTTTAATACTTTTTGGATAATTTCCAATCGTCTGCAGCATTAGAAAGAAAAAAAAATATTTTTGGCAATTTATTTCGTTACTATGCACGTGACGGTAAATTTATTTAAAGTATCACAAAAAGAAAAAATACCACGTGATCAGCATTTAATAAATTAAATTCTAAAAATTAATCTTTAAAAATTCACCAAAAATCAGAAAATGAAGGTAAAGATTCGAAAAAGATTTCCTTTTAAAGGAATTTTTATGAT
The DNA here is from genome assembly GCA_907164885.2 of Dolomedes plantarius. Classification (NCBI taxonomy): domain Eukaryota; kingdom Metazoa; phylum Arthropoda; class Arachnida; order Araneae; family Dolomedidae; genus Dolomedes; species Dolomedes plantarius. The sequence continues at coordinate 84,801,137 of OU015497.1, read as the reverse complement.
CTTTCTCGTGATATAAATTTTATAACCCTCAGATTATTATTTTAAATGCAAACTTGAAAAAATTACAAAACAGCTTAAAAATTTAATTTAAAAAAATATAAGAAGAATTTTCAAAAATCTCTCTTAGTGCATCCCTACACTATAAGAAGAATCGCCATACAAAATTTCAGCCCTTTAAGTCCAACTGTTTGGTCTGTGCGTTCGTTGTCTGTCAGTCAATCAGTCAGTCAGTCAGTTACGGAACTGTTTTATATCTATACTAATAAAGGGACAAGGAGAAGTCGGATCACGTGACCGTAACTCATCCGGGCGGGCACCGATCCTCGAAAAAAAATGGCCGACAAACATACAGGAAAATCGGTGTATTTTTTTTCTCATGAAAGTACATAAATGTTACATATTTGGAAAGAACTTCGAAAACTGATAATTTTTTCTGCGTACACTTATTCTGTTAATTCAATAGTTTTAGAGATATTTTCATTCTAAAATCACTCACTGCTGAGAAACCAAATCATCTTTTGCAGTGGTGCTGCCATCTGTCGGCAGCGACGGGAATGAAAATTGAAAGGAATTGATTTGATTTATTCACTTTGATTTAATACATTTGTGGTCTTTTTTTTTCTTTTGTGGGGCCCGAAGTACATAAATATGTTACACGGATGGCTTGAGCGTAGCTAGGCGAAGCCCGAGCTTAGCCGGGCTTCGCCCGGCTAGTATATAGATAAGACCTGTTTTTAAAAAAATTCCTCAAAAATGATAGAATTTTTGAAAATGCACCAAGCGCATTCATTTTCTTCTGATTTCTTCCAACTTTCTCGGGATTGTTTATTAAAGTGTTTGTCACAAAATGTGCATCTTGCTTTGAAACCACAAATTTTTTCCAAATTTATATACCATGAAATAAAGCAAAAATATGCAAAAACATAAAAAAAATAACAGGTAGATAAAAAAAAAATATTTATGACTTTAGATTCAAACGAAAAAAAATTTCAAATGTAGAATTATGTTTATATATATATATATATATATATATATACATATAAATAAGCGGTACACTTACAATAAAAATTTAAGGTATTTAAATAGGAACAAAATTTAAATCAACATGAGTACCAGAAATTATTTTAAAAGTCATTTATTCAACTTATATATGATTATGACAAACTGAAGTCATGTCAGGGGAAAGAAAAACTAATTTTACTTTTTCTAATGGTATGTCTAAGAAGATGAAGCATTGACTAAAAAGAAAATTAATCTCCGCTTTTCTCATAACATTTTTCAGTTTGACGTTGACAACCTTTCAAGCGTTACATCTCTGTTCAACCACGATTCATTATTTGTTCTGGAATCCACGTCCAGACCATTAATATCTACGACTTAAAAGTATCGTGGTGTCTTTGCCTCCAATACTATAAGATGCTTATCAGACTTGCCTATTTTGATTACGTAAACCATATTTTTCAGCCTATCCTTAGATACTTTACATAAACTACATTTATCACCTCAGAGGCATCATCTGTCTCGAAAGGAGAGACCGTTTTTATCAGGACTTAATTTCTTTCTTTATTATCTCCACAAAAATCTGTCTCTTCCAATCTGTCCTCCCAATCAGGAAACTACATCACTTCACAAGGATGTTGCCGGCTGTTGGGGGTGAAATAATTTGTGGAGCTCATTTTTTTGGTGGAATGATTCCACTTTATCGATAATATCCGCGATTGGCTCGATAAAATCATCTCGACGACACTTCGCCGTTTTTCATGCCGCAAGAATTCTGCCTGGTACAAGATTATCGAAAATCTTAAAGCAGTTAAAGTCTTCGCACAGGATAGCTAATTAAAAGAGTTCAAACAGGCTGAAATCAAAAAATTCCTTCCTCTCTTGATAAACGGAAGTATTTAGACGAAAGTTTCACTGGATCTGGAATGCAATTTGAACAGTACATTTCCAATCATTATATTATAGTACTACCACGGCCAAGGGATGTGGCACAACCACGGGGATATTTAAGGATTAAAACCCCTTCCAGAAGCTTAAATACCGGAAAAGAAAAAGAGGTTCTGTGTTAAATTTTCATGTGCCCTCCTCGAAAATTTACTATTAACGAAAATTTCTCTTCGGGAATTAGAACAACCCCTTAAAAAGGATTTTGTTTCCGTCACTGGTCAGGTGCATTGGACTCTTGCGAAAAAGGAAAATTTTTCTAATATATCTCAACCCCAGTTAACCTTAACTCGTATACTGTTGAAAGTATTTAATACTGGCATAAAGGTGAAACAGTACACATTTGCAACAGCCTGTTTCACAAATTTAAAATTACTTTACCAATTAATTATGTTAGTTGATTCCCATATGTATGCATAATGTGAGAGAGTTAAATAAATTAAAAGCGTCAAAAATTTAGGAATATCCTCAAAGTTAATAAAGCACCGATATATATAGTAGGTTATTTTAACAGTATGATTGTTGATTGTTTACATTTTAGAATTTAAAAATTCCAAAACAGTTCCTTCTTAATCACTGATTTTAAGCTAACGTGCAATCTAATCCTCGATAGATAAATTCGTCGACATCGATTATCGAATACTATTTTCAGCACGCTTTCTTCATAACGCATATTATATTAACTCAGTATAAGGGCCTAGATATAGGTTATTGCTTCTAAGAGTGTTTCCAAATTCTTTTCAAAGTTATCTATACCCGAAATGAATAACTTGGGGAATAGGTCGCTTGATTTATTAAGTAATTTCGCTTGAATCAGTCTTTCGGAGACCCCGTGAAAACTTCCCATATTAATCGACAGCAAGCTCACATCCCACGTTGTTCGGAGATACTATATCTGCGAGATTCTCAATTTTCAAAACACAGTAATCACTTAAGAGCAAATGGCATCTATGTACATTTGTTATACGATCTTTGTGGTCATCTGGGGTGTCACAGCAAAAAAAAATCATCTCAAGAGCCAATCAACTATCATCAAGTTAAGCTAGGTGAGCAGTCCTTCTACAGCTTCAAATCTCCATGGATATTATCATTTATTAAGGTACGTTAATTCTCGATGAAGGGGAGTTTTTGAATCGAGGCATCAGCAACTGCGAAATAAAACTTTTGCCTTGAATATCGGTGTCTGAAGAGTTATCCTGAAAACAAGACCTCTGTCTTATTCGCTGACTCAGCTATATCCGTTTCAACAACAAGCAAAATTCAACAACAAAGCAAAGTTACGAATCAAATAACGATTTGAATAGAAATATAACACCCTAAAATTGTTCCTTCCTTTCTAAGTAGTTGGGAAAAAAAACTATCTGAATATTTTTTTCTGTTCTATTGTTTAGAAATATAGGGAGGATCACAATAAACCACAGTTTTTTAGCCACCGACACAGAGGTGATTGTAACAGTGTGACTCATTCTTCCTTCTCCATTTTAACGCCTTTGCGTTAAGACACAAAAGATCTCTCTCTCTCTCTCTACACGTATTGTATGTTCAATGTTTGTACAAAAAATTACTAAAATACATGCGATGAATTTGTCGCTTTATTTCATGTGTTATTACTTTTTAGTCAAGGAAGGGTGGTTCGGCGTATGTAAATGAATAAAGCGAATTCGATCGAACCGCCTGCTTCGCTAACTTAAAGTAGTAATCATCCAGCCCCATCAATTACGGTAAAATGTATGCACGGTAACCAGGTCTTTATCTGGAAATATGAGGTGTTTTTCCTCTAGGAGTGCATTGATCAATCTTGACAAGGATCAATGTACACTAAGCAGGTGACTAATTGGTGGGAGGGATTGTATTTTTTTCTCAATAAATTAGAATATGCCCGCCCGCTGCTGATGAAAACATTCCAAGCATACTTAAACACAAACTTTTTAAGTTTTATGCATGAAAAAATTTTAAACCGGACAAACTTATATTTATGCAATGATAAAGGAGACGCAAACTGTAAAGATAGTTGCTAAACAACATGGAAGGGATTATGTTTTGGGATTATTAAATCTCCATATCACCAGAAACAGTACCTGTATGACAAAATTCTTTTCCGACAAATGAAAATTTCGACTCTTGTATAATTATTATTGTTTGCAGAAATTTAGTTTGCTGTTTTTTAACACAAAATGATGTATTTTTGCAATGACATTGCTAACGTTAAATTAAAGAGTTACATTTTGACTAGTTGATACCCGTCAAAACATGACGGTTGGGCTAGATAGTAAATAAATGTACTAATACACAGATTATACTAAACACATCAAGGCCAAATGTTAAAAATCATAATAATGCGCAGAAACAAATTAATGAGTTTAAGCGACCTCGTGCGTAGTGAGTATCTAAAGCCAGATTTAAAAATGTCACTGAGCATGCGCACTTTTATTTAATTGTAAATTATCGCTAATTAAACAGCTCGAAATAAATAATTTCCATCAGGTTTAATATTATATTTCACAAACATAATTATCATAAAAATAAAAATGGCAGAGAGAGACTCCTTGGAATAAACGTGTTTATCATTGAAACATGTCACTGAGCATGCGCAGAAACAGTGAGTTTCTAAAGCCAGATTTAAACATGCCACTGAGCATGCGCATAAATAAATTTTTTAATTGTAAATTATCACTAATTAATAGAAATTGCGGTTACAAAAACCAAATATGACAAATCTACAGATTACAATCTTTCGTTTAAGACCAAAATGAAGTAAATTGATGCAGTAGTTTTCTCTCACGGACTGCCCCAAAACTCGGATTATCAACTTAAATATATATATGCCTGTTTGGGCTGGCATTTTCGTTTCAGTTTGTGTCAGCATACGCGACCCGTTGAAACATAAAGACACCACATCTGCCGAAATTCACTATACACGTGACCATATTCTCTGAGCTATTTAGTCGTGTCTAACCCTTTCAGAACCAGACGTGTCACAAAGACGTGTTTGTGCCAGCGATTATTCCTTTTCACCACCCAACTTCACTATTTGTGTTCGCAGAGAACAGAGTCGAGAATGGGTGCGATTTCCTCCCGTCGCAAATACTGTGTTGGACCATGGAGGAGAATCTCAGCTGTAATGTCTATGTAACGCTGATCCCCTCATTAATGAGCTTAAAACTGCTGTGCACTAACCCTATTGGGTTCTCTCACCTCAATGTTAACCTATGGAGAAAATTTGTCTACTATTGACAGCTACTTAAATGCCGATAAACCAATAAAAATGGTATTTTCAGATAGCCTGAACTTTTCTGCACCTTTCAACAGGATTCATTTTATAAATTTCGTCCACCAAGGAATTTAGGAGTGTTTAAAACACACTATACCGGAATTTTTCTTCTAATAATTTAAATTTCAAAATATTACTTACATAATAAAAAAAAACGAAAAATATCCCAAGGTGTAAAATTTCTTTCTCTAATACGGAGTACAATTTTTTTTAAATCGTTAAGTCAAACTCGGCAATCCTTGGACACATTTTCTCCATAGGTTAACATTGAAGTGATTTTCCAATAGGGTTAGTACACAGCAGACTTAAATGTGTACATTGGCTTCTGAACTTGTTTCTATCTCGTTTCCTTGGAGGAGGGAGACCTATAAAATACATTTATTTCTCTCGTGGAATTCCTGATACTATCACAAAGTTCTCAACTGTCGACGATCGGAAAGCCTTAAAACAAAGACGAAACGAATTTATAACTCTTAAAAATATTCCAGAAACGAATATCTTCCCTAATGTCGCTGAATAGCTGTGACCCCGGTATGGCCTCAAAACCAATAAGTTGATCTGTTGTCTGGTTTGGAGCGCTAGGGTCATCTTTTGTAACTCGTGCACTAAATGGTGTGAGATTCTCAGTTTCAAGCTGATTTCAAACGGATAACAACATCTACACCTTACACAGAATTAGGTTCCGTTGACTCAAGCTGTGAAGACCAGCGCCTTTGAAGTTCGGCCATCGCCGGCTGAAAACAATAAGGAAAATTTGTTTTATTTTTGAACAAGATAAATTCTCGAATGATCTGCCGTTTAAGGTCCCACAACGGATACCTCATATAAAAAGAATCTCATATTTGACGCAGAAATTTAACATTGCAAATGATTCAACTGAACACTCATGCACACATTTACAACTTGAACTACGCCGGGCTAGTAAGCAACTTGAAGATTCGGTAATTGAAGGTAGTACATATTTTATAGACGTGTTCTTCCATGTGGAATAGTATGATAATTATCATAATATTACTTCCTGATAATAGTTTTAAATATTGATTTTCTAAACTGCCTGAGAATAAACTATGACATATATATTAACCCAATTAAAGCAAAAGACGTTCTTGTGTAGAGCAGTATTCTGATATGATTCAAAATTCGAGGAGTAATTTAGTGACAGGCGCATCTAGACTGATTTCTTAATAAATCTGTACTGTTTCTAATTAAGATATACGAGTATACTCGTATTCACAGAATATGCCGCGATATACAGATTTTACTGTATAGAAAACAGTGCTAATTAGGTAGTAATTCTCAATGATATTTCAAACAAAAATTAATTCAAGAATCCTATATTCTTTTAATACTTGCACATACTTAGAGGCGATGCTATCGCTTGAATTCGTTTCACTGTGTGATAAGCAGTACTCATCAATCAAAAGGTCTCTAAACGCTGTTTCATTCATAAAATTCGGGAATTTCGAATGAGGTTTTCATGCAGGTTTGTATAATATCTTTACTTCATATTTCTTTCCCCAATTTATTTATATTTAGAAAAAATACCGTTTATTACAAATTTAAACAATACGCACCATCAATTTCTTATGCAGATTTTACTGCGCAATAAACAATGCTCAATATTATCGACTCCCAAACCTTTTTAAAGCAATAATTAATTCCTGAACCCAAGTGGGAAGGAAGTTTGTATTGATATCTTCATGACGCTTTGCTTTTTCCACGTAAGGGCCTGTTCACATACAATCCATCAGCGTTAAAGATTCCGTTGGCGCTGATTGGTCAATTAGGTCAATGATTGGTATGTGACTGGTTAATTTTTCTTATGTTGACGCTGATGGATTCTATGTGAACGGGTCCTAAAACATATTTAGAGAAGATACCACCTTGGGCATATTTCCCTATGTCAGAAAAAACATTCTGGGGAAATGATTCTTTCAACACTGTTTCACACCGAGAAATAAAATTCATGAACCCGAATGACAGTGAAATGTGCACTAATATCTTCACAACGCTATTTTGAGCATAATTTGAGAATATGAAGTCGTACGCTATTTTAATGTATTATAGATACTAGACAATTCTCAATTAATTGAAGAATCCTTATAGCTCGGAAATCTGAACCGATATGATCGATATTTTCAGTTTAATGATATTTACAGAAGCTGTCGTACCCTTCATAGGGAGCAATCCTGGCTCACCTGTATTGTGCTCCCATAATAAAATAGCCTGTAAAATAGTGGTGAATAACAAAAGGTAAACGTCTATTGACAAGCGCCTCCGCATTAGACTAAAAACCTTATCATACAGTTTTCTCTGTGTTTAAACATAACTTATTAGCCAAATATCCTTTTAACGTAATTTCATGCTTAACATTTAATCACAAATCCAAGAATTTTGGCCGATATCACAATCGTACAGTTTTATTTTGTGGATTTAAAACGTTTAATATCTCAAGCAAACTGGAATATTCATTGGACAGCCGATAAAAAAAGAAAACAGTTCGAAACAAATTTGAACCGATTTGATCTTAATTTTTCAGTTGAATAATATTTACAGAAGTTACTTTATCATACAGTTTTCTCTGTGTTATAAACGGAACTTATTTGGCAAATATCCTTCTATCGTAATTTCATGCTTAACATTTAATCACAAATGCAAGAATTTTGGCCGATATCACAATCGTACAGTTTTATTTTATGGATTTAAAATGCTTAATATCTCAAGCAAACTGGAATATTCATTGGACAGCCGATAAAAAGAGAAAACAGTTTTTTTTAAAGGAAAAAAGCAACCTGTCTGCGTAAATAATTTTCAGACGAAATAAAACATCGCGGAAAGTGGCAACTCGCCAAGAGATGCAGACTGTAGCGCTCATACGGGAATGGATAATTTTTTTTCCACCTCTCACCGACACACGTGGCTACCCGCGCTTTCCTCTTGCGGACTTCTCTGAATGCTTCAAACTTCCAGAAGACGAGAAAGGGGAAATTTTAGTTAGGAAGCACTCTCCTTAATTAAGTCATTTACAAATAAAATTGGTAACAAAAATTTCACTTCCAAGAGTTAAAAATGTCATGTCAGCTTTGTTAATACTACATACTTTTCCACGCAGTACCTCCTCGAGTATATAGCTCATGAAAGGAAATGTGCAAGCATACACTATACGGCATTAAGAATGCTGTTTAAAAAATTTGAAGTAGCATGCGTAACTGTAACATAAACTTTTTCTAGGCGTATGCTCAAACCTGTTTTAGTTATGCAATACAAATGTCCAAAGTACTCGAAATTTGTGATGCATCAATCAAACTAACACGACCTAATTTTATTTCTCTGAATGTACAAACATAGGTAAATAAAAGGGTTGAAATTAAAAAGCCGTAGAATAAAACAGTAATACGGATTATAGTTTTAAATTATAGTTATATTGTATATGTGAGTGCTGTTTTTGTGATTATTAATTCTTTTTGTAGCTGTTAAAGGGGCCGAATAACAAAATAATGTTATCCAGTGAACGAATGTAAAGAATTTTTCGAAATAATCCAAAATGTCATTATTGGCTTGACTATAGTTAGCCACGTTTCTTAGAATAGTAATATCTGCCCTTTGTCTGATGATTTTTTTTTCAACAAAGAAGCTCTAAAAGTTTTAAGTCATGGCAATTTTAAATAAAATGCTGCTTGAAAAATCCTATCAAGAAAAAAGAAACCGGAGGCAGACGCATGAAAAGAGATCAGCACTTTATTTAAACGGGTAATACATCAATGGCGTTGACTTGAATGTACATACGTGATGCATCTTTACTAGTGCACTAATGCAATTTTAACTTGCTGTCTCGAGTGAAAATCTGACGGACCAGAACTAGAATGAAATAGTAATCAAATTAATTTTTAAGTGTAATTTATATAAACCTAGTAAAATAACAATAATGCAGGGAAAGGCTTATAGGGATATTGAAACCAATATTTCCATACTTTGGTGAACTCCTCTACAGCTCATAGGTACCTGATCTGGCAGCTGCTGTTATCCAGGCTTTTGGTTCTAACTAAACATTTTTCTTTCTGCACTTTTCGTAGACATAACAACAACAACAACAGATCTTTTATACGACAGATGGCATATAGTACATTTTAAAAATGGTAGACTTCCATAATCATGTTTTCAAAGTTTTAGACCAACTCGCAAAAACAATGGTAATAAGGCGATGAACCTAGCAATTTTGCGAGAAAGGTTTCATATGTGAGGTGTAAAATAATAGCAATTGTAGAAAATATGAATTACAACATGCTATACGAAAAAAAATTTCAGATAGTATCAGTAAAGATATATTTTGCAATAAAGAAGTGAGGATTATTTCGAATAATTGCCTGTCAGCAAGAAAAGAAAATTTTAATAACATGGCAAATTTTCCCCAATATTTTCAATTACAAACGAAAAAATTTCTATATCATAATCTATTGAACAATTCTGTATACCCACCCAATGAATTTCTGCGAGCTTTTCTTGTACATATCATTCCCCCAAAAGGAAGAAAAAATCCTCTTTTTAATTGATTGGGATCGCTAAGGTAAACTTTTGCTATACAAGGGCTAATTATACCCCGACCTGTTCAAAATCGATTCCGAATGGCTACAAACAGCCATGCCAATAGGGCACTTGAAACCACAGACTCTGGAACCCAACGCCATGTCCTAGCCATTTGGTCATCGCCCTGGCATCCTTTTGGAGTGAAAGTTTCACAAAAATCTACCAGTTTACTAACAAATTGGTAGTATCTGTATTTGCATTTCCCTGGGAAAAAAAAAAAGAGCTCAGAAAACTAATGTTCAGTTAGTCATCAATATGTAGTGATTATCGAAAACTTTTTAACTACCTCGATTTCCATTACATATCTCTTGCCATTAGTTTGAAAGCAAATATTTATAACTTATCGTTACTGTTGTAAATTTGGGATTTGTTTGGACATTGTTGTAAACTTGATCATCTGCTCGAATTTAATTCAGATTGCGTTTGATACTACACGGAGATTGTATGTTTACATAGAGAGAAGACGTTTAAATTCAACCTTTTATGAGAAATCAGTCGTGAGGACAAATGGATCATGGTTTACACTCCTTCTGTTAGATATAGTTTATATAGAATATGTACCTATATATAGCGTATTATCGGAGGAAGTCTTCCAGACAGTATTGTCCCCACAATAGATATTAAATAAGGCAGTAATAAATGAAGTCAGTGTCATTATACAGAGGCTTTTCACACATTTTTTAGACGATGTATATTGTATTCACAAAGCCATTTTGAATAAAAACAAAACTTTCAAGCCGCAGACGATAATTTTGACTTTTAAAAACATAGTACAATTGTAATTATTTCTTTTGCAGCAAACTATTTTTTATTACCGCTTACCAAAATCGTCTAAAAAATGTGCGAACAGCCTCTGTATAAGGATAACTTAAAAGGCTTGTCTTGGGACTTATTGTTGATTGCGGTCAAAACTGTGAATGTGGCCCAGAGCCTTGTCATTTGGACAGTTCTACACTGCCAGTGTTGAGGCAGTACATTGGAGGAAGCTCTTTACTTCCACTCATCTAACAAACATATTGGCAGAGATAGCTTTTTGTGGTACCAAACTTTTCGTGTACGGTATAATACAATTTGATCGAAAACCCCAACGAACATTTAAGACAACTTATGACCAATAATTACAGCTTCTTTTTAACGCCAATGACAAAAAGACTTTTCATAACACATTATTCTCTTCTGGAGAAACTTATTTTTTGTGCTTATTTGTATTGTCATGGTGTGATGAAACAGCATCACGATGTAACGTGTCTCAGAGAGCAGCGTTCTGAAAAATTACATGTTCACATGGCTGTAACATGGCAGTAAAATCACACGACATCACTGCAAGTGACATAGCAGCATTGCGACTTAATGTGACGTTTTCGTGAGGTCGTGATGCTGATAGTTCTAACAAAACGACGCGCAATGAAACACTGCTACGCTATGACATGGAGAAAAGAGTACACAAGTGCTAAATTTGCCAGCCGAACTATCTGTATTCAATTGAACACTTTTGGGATGAACAGCACTGGACTATGCGTAAGCTTCAGAACCGTCAAGCTGGACTTGTAGTTGCGTTCATCCCCTATCAGACCAGAAAAATAAGTGCGACAGAGCACGTAGGGTTGCAAATTTGATTTGTAGATGGATGTGGAGGGTTAATCAGAATAGCGCCCTTTCCACGTACGCTCTTTCCCGCGTGAAACCACGATCCCGCGCGATTGTGTGCACATGTGAAGGCGTCGGAGAGGAAGGGAAAGCTGCTTTTGAGCGTACTGCAAGTTTTCCCGCGCGCAATCCCTTACGCTCCAAGCACTCCAAGAGCGTACGTGTAAAGGGCGCTATTGTAGTAGTTATCACGCATGAAAGAGTGTTTACTCCTTTCTCGTTGGCACAGGATAATGTTTTGTGTTTCGGGGAGCAGTATTACTTCTAAGGCAAAACTGTTGTGTTGCGTGAATTTTTGTAGTCTGGTAGGGGCTTTAAAAGCCGATAGGAGACAGATTTCCCTAAACATTAACAAAATATTGATGGAGAGTATCTTTTGGAGAATAACGGGAAATCAAAGGTTTTGTCACCAGATTTTGGTATCCCAATAAAACACATGCTTGTGAGACAACCTCAGCTATTCCGGATATTAACAAAGTAAAGCGGTGTAGATATGGCAATAATCGGATAATTATTTTGTTATTTTTCAGTTTTTAAATTTGATTGAATGTATTTATGTTTAAAAATTCTCGTGACATCTTTTCTAGTAAGCAAACCACATTCGAGACTTCAGGAATGAACAAGTTCTTCTTCCAATTGGTATCAAAACATTTTTTACGTTATAGCAAAGTTTTACAAGCTTTAAGGGGGTCAGGGACACAGAATAAACACTTTTTTAAAAAATTTCTTGGCTGAGAAATGCTATAGGGCATTGTGAATAAAATACACCGAACCGCATGTTTCGCAATGCCGGATACATTTTTAAGCCTTTCTCTCTGTGTGCACCATGTACCATGTGGTCCATCTGTACGTAAAGTCTGTATAAGTCTATAATTTCTGGATTTTTCATGACTTGTCATCTTTAAAAGCATATTGCTACAATGTCTTGAAAGGATCCTCTAAGATATTTTGTTTACTGCTCAACCATTAGTTTTTGTAAATCCGTCCACAGGGTTTCGGATTTAGAGAAAAAAATATTGAGACAATTTTTCTTGAAGCAAAAAAGAAGTCAAAAAATATTATGTTTTAGATATACAAAGAGGTTTAAGATTTTTTCCAAAAATTTTAAAAATATATAAGTCTGCGATATATATATATACAGGGTGTCCCAGTTAAACGTTTCAGAACTTCTACGAGGGGTAGGGTGCATCCTGACGACTCGAAATCATATAGCAATGGGGGTCGGAAATGCTTTCCCGAAGCGGTGATGTACACAGAAAAGCTTAAAGAAAGAGACTGTAAGTGGATAATCGTTTTAATAAGAAATGTACAAAAACAAAAGGTTCAGAAATCAAAGTAAGTGTTCGAAGTTTTTTCCACCGACTGCAATGCAGACCTCACATCTCCGGCTCATGGAATTCCGGACATTCTGGAATATTCCAGGCTCATCTCGAATTTCTCCGGCCGCTACTGCGATTCTTGCAACCAGCACCTCAGCATTGTCAACGGGGATGTCATAAACCCGTGTTTTCATATGTCCGATCCACTGTTGGCCAAATCTGACGACTAGGTAGTTACGGCGGCTGGCCCACTACAATCTGCAGCCCCGTACACCAAATGCATGTCGGCTAACTCTTCGTTCGTATAATTAGCTATCCTACTAACTCCGAGTCCTTGTGCGAAATGGCGATTCCCTGCACGAACGCCCGGAACTTTCCCGCAACGCCATCTACCGCTCCAGGAAAGCATTTCCGACCCCACATTGCTATATGATTTCGAGTCGTCAGGATGCACCCTACCCCTCGTAGAAGTTCTGAAACGTTTAACTGGGACACCCTGTATATATATATATATGTGTGTGTGTGTGTGTGTGTGTGTGTGTGTGTGTGTGTGTGTGCGTGCGTGCGTGTATGTGTGTGTATGTGTACCAATCGAGGCATTATAGTTGAGCAGAATATCAAAACAAAACATGCTGTTTTTAGTTTTACATTTTAAAGCTTTTAAAGCAAAACTTTTAATCATTCAAGTATTTTTCAAATGCGTGACGCCCTTTATATAAGGAGACTTTTGAGATAAAACTTTTGCAAAATGTGAGTAAATAAAAAAATAAATAAAATCTTGCGTCTTGGACTCCCTCAAACAACGGAGACATAATTTAGATCACGAAAAATCGCCAAGAAACATAAACGAAATCCCGAAATGGAACAAAATCCACTTACAAATACACCCGATTTCACGGAATTCTCTCCAAATTGTCCCCCTATTTGTGAACTATTTACTTCGAAAACAAACGCTTTAAAACGGAAAAAAAAATACTTAATGCTTCTTTAAAAGTATAAAAGAGAAAAAAAAACGAAAGTAAAAGAAATGTAATGCCTTTATACAGACGTACAACATCGAAATCAAACACAGCTCTGATGTTGGCTTTCTTGAAGATTATATTCCATTACTACGTGACCATCGTCAAGATTTCCGCTAACAGATTTAAAATAAAAAAGTAAAGGGGCACAGCGATACTGAGCTAAGTCAGGAAATGTTCCCTTCCCTCGAAAATAGTGTACAGTGAGTGTATTATGTTTCCGGAACTGTTTCACTTCATTCAACATGCCTTCACCTGTTGCATCGATATGTCTTCCTCGCTGATCGATTTTGATCGATAGATAGCTTTTTTTTTATTTGGACTTGTGTGTACGGATCGATGAGAAAACTGTTATGCCTGCGGGTATTGTCGCGTCTGTTAACAAAAGCTCGAGGGATCACGATTGCCTGGAAAGGCAGGACCAAATGCGTGGAGGTATGAGTAATTACTTATTCATACACAGAAACTGCATTTGTGCTCCACCCTGTATGTTGACAAATATGAAGTGGAAGTTTGGTCAAACAATAAAAATTAAGCGGGTTGTGTCCACGGGCGATGCGTAAAAAAGTAAGAGGTTGAAATAGATGAGGAAAGGAAATGAAGTACCTGAGTCATGAGTTTGTTTGGTAGTTGGGGGAGAGGGGAGGGTCCATCAAAGAGAGATCAGAAGATATGGATTTGAGCACCGGTCTCGACAGAAAATTTTGTACTGTTTGCTTCTCGTCAACAACTGTTTGCTTCAACAACTTTTAAGCGACTCTTTACATCTCGTCCTCATTTTTGTAGGATTGTATCATTTAAACGTTGTTTTATTTTATACATGCTAAAGTGTACTGTGTAACGTGCCCAGTGTGCAAGGTTTTTGCACACTGATTGTGATTTTGATATAACTATAATATTATACTTGAAAAAGTTAATGTAGAAGTCTAGAAGTTTAGCTTGTATCACATGCAGAGAAATAAACAATCGCACACATATATGTCTCTGCGTGTGTAACGAAAAAATGCCTGCTCCTAGTCTTAACCCAACGCGTATACTAAATTCTCTTTTTTTATAAAGCCCAACCCCTTTTCTAAAATCCAACCTATGAATAACTTAATTTATAATTTTTAGTGTCTCTTAATGCACATGTCATCGGATCTTTCTGAGGCACTATAAATACGCCAACCATGCAATCAATGATTAAAATACTAATAACATTACCATATATGGTTCGAACCGTAGGCCTAATTAAGTTTGTATATTAAGAATAAGGTCTGTTTTCATATTCGTACTCACTAACAGAACACAGAAATGCGCGCGTGACCCAATTTGGACGATTTCATCATTTAATTGAAATCACATGAGAAATACAAGGATATATAGGCCATGTGATTGATTTTCACCAATTAAATACTTCTAACCCTGGTGGAGAAACAGGGAAACGTCCATTTTCATATACGCCTAAACGAGAATCTCTTCGCTCATCTAAATTTGTTCATTTCAACGTAACCACGTCTCTCTTTCGCCCTACGTGCTTCGTCTGATTTTCGGCTAAGTCCGGCAATCTTATGCATTCTGCAATGTAGCCATTACTTCTAATTATCATTAATTGAGCTACTGCTAATATGTCTCCAGGATCCTAAAAATTAATAAGTTCGTTGGATAACGTCCGTGCTCTCTCTATATTACTTCTGGATATACGACTGCATCTCCTTCTACTACTGTCTCCTAGCATTTAAAATGACTATGTTTCATCCTTCTTCTTCCTGCATTTTGTAGGCATGCGTATTATATATATATATATATATATATATATATATATATATATATATATATAAACTTGAATAATTACGGACTACCTCTGTACCTCTGGAGTCCTTGTCATTAGGCCTAAAGTAAAGCGAATAACATTTTTTTTAAAATCATCTGTCTGTAAGACATTGAATTGGGGCCATTTTTAGAAAATACTCACGAACTGAAACCACAAATGGCACTAACATTGGCGACGGAAATCGTCTAAAAATTGTACTGTAAAGCATATAGGAAAAATAAGCGATGATTTAGAATGACGAGGAAAATGTTTTCAAGGCCACTACATAAACACTCAAACTAACAGTCAGATAGCAACTATTAAACTTTTGGTGAAATATTCTACATTTAATTTATTGCTTTTCCTCACTTGACTTTCCGACTTTTCATTTATTATACATATAGTCAATTTTTCTCTTTCTTCTTCTTCGTATGTACCCTTCTTTTTAGCTAATACATATGTAGCCTATCTTTATGTACAGTGACCGGTCATTTGGCCAGTTGAATAATTTATTGTTTTTATAACAACAGTTTTCAACTCGCAGAAAGAAACGATATGAAAGGAAGACATTGACAGATTCAGGAAAATATTTTAAGTACGTAAAACGTTTCGAATAAGAAATCGCTATGATAATAAAACAACGAAAATTTGCTGGGTATGTAAGAAATATTTTTGAGAAGAGTGTTCCCTGAAAAATCCTCTATCCATATTAAAAATGCAGTGAATGATGAATTAGATATCTTATAACTGAATAACAACAACAACAGCTATAATTCTGTTGCATTCTATTTGTAGAAAAGTTAAAAGAGCTCCCCTAATATTAATTATTTTTCTTTTTATAAAATTTTGTAAATGTTATGATGCTAAAAATTTGTGAGGATTTGTTCTTTTTCTTAATTTTTAAACTAATAAATGTTTAATTTGGAAAAAAATTAATTATTGTTTAAAAGTTACACTGTTTATTCTTACCCGTACTAAGTTGACAATCACTTGATTTTAACTGAAAAAAATACTCCCTCTGTTCTCAAATGAGAGTTGCACCTTAATTTTTTTTCAAATTTAAAATCTGAAATTAATTTTGGGACAAAGGGAGTGTAACTTTTATTTGAAAACCAGTCATTTGGCTAGTTCGGTAGATATGGATATATATAAATTGCAGGTATATAAAATTAAGTGTTAAGCAGTAACTTGTCAGAATGCTTAATGTTGTAAACTCACAAAAGCACAAATTAAGGGACATTCGGACCCTAATCTTTACGAAAGCAAGCATGATGTTTCGTGACTGAAAATTCTTAGTATCAGAAAATATACAATGAGAACAAAGTAGCTAAAACCGATAAATTACCGATAACCAGATAAATTTCCACCACAGATAAATTTCTATACCAAAGAAAAACTTTTCTAATCTCTGTTTATGAACATCAAAATCATCTACGTGATTACTTTTCTTCTTTACAGTGTATAACGTGTTTTATAGAGGCTATGTTTTAAACAGTTAAGCGTCACATCCATCCATCACATCTGTTATATTTTCCCCTGCAACTGACTAAAATTTTTTTAAATAGCGCTGGGACACTGGAGATGTTATTAATTTCATTAATTAAGTGATACATTTTGAGAGAAAATTTCCTGCATGCCTTAGATATTTGTTGATTTTTTTATTAAGTTAAGGAACACCGAGATGCAAAATTTAACATTTTCCCTTTACACATACATTTTGTAATGATATTTCCTTCAAAGTATATCTTTATATAAATAACCTCAAGCTTGAATACTTTGAAATTTTGTTTAGAAAAAAAATCACAATTCAAACTTTAAAGCATGTTTGTTTTTTTATAAACCCATTGAACTAATAGTACTGTTAGCCTAATTTTTCAATTTCGTCATAGGATAGATTTCAAAATAATTTGTCATCAGAATTTATAAATATTTTCAACGCAAAAATTTTAATCACTCTAGGGAGAATCATTTTCCTTTTTTCCCAGAGTTATTTTGGCTTCAATAGGGGGTAATGCTGTCCGCCTATATGGTGCCCCCATAATAAAATGGGCAGTAAAATTGCGGCGTAGTATAGGCCAATGTTTGATTACAAGTGCCTCTGCATTGGTTTAAAAAAAATTAGCCTCAAGAAAAATATTTTCAGAAGTTTCCACACCAAAGGAAAAGTTCTGATGACAGATTAATGAAAACAGAACAAAGGAACGCTTAATTTCATGGAGGTACCTTTTAAAAAATATTCTTTCAACGTTATACTGGGCAGTTATGCGAGTAACTTTAACCAGTGGCTAGCCCCTTTTTTTCAGTAGTTGATAAGAAATGATTTTTTCTTTGTATTTAGAATAGCCAACTTAACAAATATTTGTATAATAATAACAAATATATAACAAATATATTTGTATAATAATAACAAATATTTGTATAATCTGTTATTTTTTTGACTTTTAATAACGGTCGATGTTTTGAGTCATTGTTTCGTAGTCTGAAATCTATTGGAATGCCTGTATTCGTCAAAATTTATTGCTACTCATGGTTTTGGAAAATATTGGAGTTTCGATCAATAATTTGTTGACCAGCAGTCATTAATTCTGGATTTCTTGACCAAGCCATAATAGTCACTAGAGCAAACGACTTTTTCATGTTCATTTAGAGTTACATCAGACCGCTTCAGAGTTTTTTGGGTTTTCTTTTCGAAGTTTCATACCTTTGAAAATTTTGAGCATGATAATTATTCTACAGCAGGGGTTCCCAACCTTTTTCCTACAAAGACCCCTTTTAAAAGAATGATTTTCTTCATCGACTCCCTCACAGTTTTCTGTATAATATATACAGCATACAACATAATTATAATACTAATAATTTCCCATAAAACACTTAAAGATAATAATTTGACTAAAAATATGAACAAAAAATTAGGAAAAGTGGTTCATTAGGTTTATGTTTTATTATTTTTGTACTATTTTCATTTTTAATTTCACAACTATAAACAAGATTTCAGAAACACAGATTATAGTTGCACAAAAGTTCGATTTCAATTAATGTGGGGGTTGTGCTTGATGCATTGATACATTTCTTTAATGTTTGGCCTGAAATTTTATCATCGTATAGTCACAATAAATAGCATAACGAATACAAATATATATTTCACTAAACAATTTTACAATGCATGGATCCCTCCGCCCTATGCAAATCTGTATTTATACATATTAAAGCGGATGTTATTATCTAATAATTACATTCCTAAAAGTTTAAATTAAATTTCAAAACCGAAAAATTTATCACCGACCCCCAATAGACCCCTGGAATACTATAGAACCTTTTTAAACTTCCATCGACCCCCAGGGGTTCACCTGGACCCCCTTGGGAATCCCTGTTCTTGAGCAATAAATTCAAATAAATTATCTCCAACAAACTTATTCGCAACATCTTCTATTTTATTTGTAGGAAATTTATTCGGTCCCACGGAACCTATAACAGCTTCATTATTCCATATTAGATGAAAATCTTACCAGTCGAGATCAATATCTTCATCGCTTTCTTCTGAATCCCTTGATACATAAAAGAAAGGCAGATTTACTCGTACTTGTATTAAGGAGTCATCTGAATATTCCCCCTCAGTGGAATTTTCTTACACAAGTAAAAAATATCTTCAGTTTTGGAATCGCTGAGAATAACAGACAAATAATCAGCATATTCATCTCTCGTCTTCCACTGCAACACATTAAGAAGTATTACAAGATATCTACCAGCAAACAAGCTAAAACTGAAATAGTTCTTCATAACCTTACCAAATAATTTTTAAAATATAACAGTATGTCATTGAATTTTGCTTTATCTCCAGAATGCTCAGTTCATTAATCTGGATCACACCAATATGGCATCAGTGGTAAATAACATACAACGCACAAATGAAAACAAGTTGGTGTCACCAGCCGTTAACGATCGACACACAAGTGACGTGAATGTGACGTGATCGGCCATTAGAGTGTTGAAAAGGGAAAAATCATGAAAATTTTCCATTTTGAATTAAATTGACAGTACATGCGAGTATACGCATTACAGTATAAAAATGATGTTTTTATCTGACACTGATATCATTGTCGAAACATACTATTTGTAGTATTTGATTCAAAACGCCCTGCAGCTGATAAAATAAAAAAACTTTCTTTGACAATTTTGTATGACCTTAAAGCTTGTAAAACCTTGATAAAATGTAAAAAAATTCTGATACCGCGTGGGAAAAGAATTTGTTTACTCCTGAAGTTTTTAAAGTGGCCTGATAATTAGGAAGGAATTCAAAGATTTTTTAACCATAAATGAATTAAAACTAACTTAAGACCAAAAATAACTAAAAAAATAATTACAAATAGTGTTACTTGCATCTAAAAGCTTTTATAGCGCATTTTAAGCAAAGAAAATTTTAAAAATGCGCTTTTTAATTAGAATTTTGTATACTGATCCTCCTTAAAAAAACCTTATCTTAATTTTTGTTTAATGTTCCTTTATCTCTTTCTACGGCATGAGAAACTAATTTTATAGGAAAGAAAATGCGTTGTTTACAAAAAATTTTAATTCCTATGTTACGAAAAACAGTTTTGAATTATTTGCGAAGAGCCAACCGTGCGTTTTACAGCGGATATTCAAAGACTTTCATTTACAATTGAATACTTCTCTACAAGTTTGTAAGCACTGTTTGAAAGGAGATCGACAAATGAAGGAATTCATCACGCGCAAGAGGAATTCGAGAAAAGAAGACATTCAAAAGATGTGAAGAAAGTTAAATACTACAAGAACGGAACCGAAAAGAATAGTTGCAATTAAGCTGCCAGCGTCACGTTGTCTTTCTCTCTCGGGAGAAAGCAGAAAAGTTTTTGAATCGCCTCCCAATCTGTGGAGTACGTGAGGTACACAGTTTCTCCGATTAGGTTTTAATGACTTGGCCGCCAATACAGGAATTCCTCTAAACAGGAATTCACCTTTCGAAGAAACTACGGTGAAAAAGAGTGACCAACATATTTCTAATAATAAGATTTAATTTTGCTATAGGGAGGTGTTATGCTTCGAAGTTTCTGTACTAAAATATGATGCACTAGTGCTATTATCATTATTATCTATTCTTTTTAACGTAGGATTGCGTTCCTCCAATAACGGTCCTCTGCAAAGCAAAATTTCAGATGTCTTGCGTCGCGAGTTATAATTTTGGCAGCGCTTCAAACCCAGTCTGTACCGCTTGGGCAAGCAGTAAACAGTTAAACAGAAAAGTACCAAAATGCATCCAAATTTCGACCGACCGACCGACCGACACACACACACACACACACACACACACATATATATATATATATATATATATATGCGTACATGCATATAGATACGAGGGGTGATCGAAAAGTAAGATTACAAAGCCTGAAAGAAAGCGAGTACATTTTATTTCATAAAACCAATATAGCCAACTGATAGCACATACATTAGGTTATTTTTCGGCATAGTCTCCATATTGGTTTAGGCACTTGTCTCTTCGTGGGATGAGTTTGAATATTCCCTCTTGGTAAAAATCCTGTACTTGCGTGTTCAGCCACGTTGTTGCGAAGTGTTTTACCTCCTCGTCTGAAGCAAATCGTCGGCCCCGTAGGTCCTCCTTAAAGTGAGAAAAGAGATGGAAGTCGCTTGGAGCGAGGTCCTGGCTGTAGGAAGGGTGGTCGATGATGTCCCAGCGAAATTTCTTCAACAGCGTGGTGGTCCTCTGGGCTGTATGAGGTCGCGCGTTGTCGTGAAGGAAGATGAAAGTCGTGAAGGAAGATGCTGCCGGTGAATAAAGCCGCGCTTACATGTTTCGCCCACAGAAATCGAATAACTGAGCGGATTTCTTCGCGAGACCAGTTTTCCAAACGAGTCGCCATTTCTGTTAACCTTCAATTAGTGCTGTAGATCGCGGGTAGGTGAAACTCTCCACAGTTAGCGACCTCATGTATTAGAATTACCGCACACAACTAATTTCTGTATAACAGACGAAACTCCAGGAATATCGACCTTGTAACCTTAGTTTTTGATCACCCTTCGTACATATATACATAACATATACATACATATATATATATATATATATATATATATATATATATATATATATATATATATATATATATATATATATACACAAAAGAGGTAAGCAAACGATAAATAATCCTCCGTTAATAGCCCGCGGTAGTTTCACTATAAGAGACTACCTGAAATTTTTTTTGTTGTTATTTCTAGTGCAGAGGCACTTGTAAGACATTCTTCTTTTGCTATTTACTGCTAAGTCTTGCTAGCTCCTTTATTATTGGAGCACCATTTATGTGAGCCAGCATTGCTCCCTATGAGGGGACAACACGGTGATGACTAGGCCTTACTCGGGATTTGAACCCAAGCCCACTGAGTGGAAGCTCACGACTCTAGCCACTGTACCAAGTGGGCGGCTTATTATCTATTCTAAGAGTGACAACTAACCTATCTATTTTCCCAGACTTACAACTTTTCTATCATACCTGATCACTTCAATGCAAATAAATGAGATAACTAGACCAGATTTTTTTTTCTAGCCCAAATTTTGAACGGACTTGTCCAGCTTTGTGCAATAATTAGGACCTTATAAATTACGAAAACAGCGGAATTCCACATAATCTTTTGTTTCCTGCATAACTTGCAACTTATCGCATAGTTATACTGTTTCCTTCCTTTTTTCCACTTGTCCCCGTCGATTCAATCTAAGGAATTATAGTTTACCATCGAGTCAAGATCAGAGTAATGATTCGATATCAAGTGGAAATATGTGTGGTTAAAAGAAAAGTGAGGAAAGGCATGTCATTCTCAGTGTCATAATGCTTCTCATTTTCAGTTTCATGTGTGCAAATCCGTAATAGAAAGTAAACACATCTATTAAGACCAAGGCCAGTAATATAGTCATGGCTGTCGTAGCAACTCACAAGAGGGAATACCTATCTTTAACAGGGAGTTCATAACCCATGAACTTGAGGCTGCAATCATAGACTCAAATCTAAATATATTTCCTGCTCCTGATGGTATTCACGGGTAAATGATAGAGAACAAAGGTCTGAGTGGAAAACAAAGTTTTCTGGATATTATAAATAGTTCCTGGAGGATGGGGCAGCTTCCCCGTGAGTGGAAGATAGCTATTATTATTCCAATAAGAAAATATATAGCAAAGACGCCAGTTCCCCAGAGAGTTTTAGACCAATTGCATTGACCTCTATAACTTGTAAAGTTATGGAAAAAATTATTTTGAAAAGACTTACCTTTTAACTGAATTCTCACGACCTTCTTCCGAAGGAGCAATATGATTCTAGAGAGGGACAACAGCACAACTGACCAAGTGCTTTACTTATCATAAGATCAGAGACGCCCATTAAAGGAAACCTTCTAACCACACTGTGTCAGCCTTTCTTGATCTAACAAGGGCTTTCGACAGGGTATGGAATCAAAAACTAATAATAAAAATTTTCGATATATTTGGAATTGGCGGAAAGGCCCTAACCTGGATGTATGATTTTTTAAGGAACAGACTTATCAAGGTGAAGTTTAATAATTCACCTTTCAAGGAGCTTTAAGCTGTATCAGGGGGTTCCTCAAGGCTTAGTCCTAAGTCCTACTCTGTTTACGCTCTTCTTATCAGGTTTCGAACATGTCTTCTCTAAGAAATGCGAAGTTGGCTCCTTTGCGGATGATATTGTTCTCTGGGAATCTGACACTGATCTGGAGGAATTGGAGAGTGACGTTAACCACGCCCTTGATGATTTATGGAAATTTGCTGAAGACCACAAATTGAGTTTTTTTATCTACGGTTTTAAATCTACAGTTGGGTTCTTTACTACCAATAGAAAATTATATGATTTTCAACCCAATATCTTATTAAATCATCAGCCTCCCACCGTGAATAAACACCAAAAATACCTGGGTTTGTTTCAGAACCTGAGATATTGAACAATAAACATGTAGAACATCTTGTGTTAAGGGCAAAGAGACGCCTCAACATCCTAAAGTATATCTCGCGACGGGACTGGGCAGCTGACGCTGGTACTCTCAGAATTGCTTATATTTCACTTGTTCGACAGAGTATGGGTACCAGATTTATTGTTATGCTTCTGACACAAACCTGCAGAAACTTGAGAGGGTCCAGCTTAGCAAAGCTCGAGTTGCTAGTCTTCGAAATTCTTGCCCTGATGGCATTGTGATTTACGAGGCAGACCTGAAACCTCTGAGTCTTAGAAGAGGTGCACGTCTGGTTAAATACTACAACAAACTCTGTAGTGTTGGATCTCAAAATCGAACTTCAGTTTTCCTTAGGGATTGGTGTAGTAGTCAAAGACTTAGGAAAAACAGTCCTTTTTGGCAAGTAACCTCTTGCAAACTAATCGCTAATAATGTGGAACAGCATCACTTGACTCAGTGTATCGATCTTTCGGAGGGACTCTTTGGTGTCTTTTTCCATACTGACCTTCTTGTTCACGTGAACAAGCAAAAAGATCTTCCTATATATTTATGAGGCAACTGGCTCTCGAAAGAATTAATAGTATTCTAGAAAACGCTGTTCGGGTGTATAAGGACAGCAGTATGAATGATAAACATTGTACTGGCAGTGGAATTTACAATAAATCACAAAATCAATAGGTAAAAATTTAGAAGAGGAATCCCGACTTCTGCTCTGTTTTTCGTAGTGAACTAATAGCCAAAACGAAGGCCTTGATTTGATTACGTCACGTAGGAGTGACTATTATTAAAATCTGAAGTTAAAAACTAAAATAATGTCTCATCGGTTCCACATTCAGTGGATTCCTTCTCATGTTGGCATCAAGGGCAATGAGATTGCGGACTCCCTGGTGAAAGCATGTGCTTCTGAAGCTTCGGTGCCTTCTGTGCCTTTCACCCATATGGAGCTTTTTTCCAGAACCAAATGTAAAAATAAAACCACTTGGCTCGTTCACCGGCGCATCATTGGTATCAGAGTAATCAACCGGGTGGCTCTCTGGTACTTAGTTGTAACAGGCAAGATCAAACCATTCTTACTCGCTATTTCAGCGGGGATCTTAGAACTTTGACATATTCTGAGGGTTCTAAGTGTTCTGAATTCTGCTCCAAGTGTTCTACTGGGCGGGCATTACCTGAGCATATTCTTGCTTGCCTGGGGCTCTCCATGCGGGATCTAGCTGCCAATCCATTGATTTCCTTCTGGATTTCCTTAGGGTGAACAATGTCATGGACCTGATATAGCCCTGATAGTCTTTGGGGATGTGCAACAACAACAACAACAACAGAAATCAGCAGCAAAAAATGCAAAGCATCCTTTCTTAGCAGATGGGAGAGTTATCAATGACACTTTGAGTACATAAGTGAAACAAAAATTAATTATCGTTAAGCACTACTTCGTTATATTTATGTATGTGCAACTATGCTAATAAAGTGGCATCTGTTTGATGATCGTAAATCAGCCAAATTACAGTATCAGATCATTTGGCTTTAAATCATTGCACAATATAGACAGAACCTTCGCAAAATACTAAAATTTGACCTCCAATCTTTATTAGTGTTTTAGCGGTGGTCGGATAAATCGCTTGTTCTTCTGATGGCGGATTCGTTGAGCTGTCGATCGTCATCTACAACACAAAGACTAATTAGACCGGGAACGACAATTTGAAGTCACTTCCGAACAACTACAAACATCAATTCAAACAGCTAGATTCTAATCCACAGAATATCGTACCGAATACAAGAGACTCCGTCATTCAACCATCGTCCGATTCAGTGGCGCACCCAGGATTTTTTCTTGGGGGGGGGGGAGGCGAGATGAATGGATAAAAATATTTATAATGCATGGGGGGCCGAAATGGACGGATAAAAATATTTCTAATGCAAAATCAATATTTCTACTTCTTTGGGGGGGGAGGGCCCTCTGGGCCCCCCCTCTGGGTGCGCCACTGGTCCGATTTGCTTCTTTTGAGAGAATGCAGTAAGCAACACCGTTATTCCAGTACTTCTACAATAAAAAAGCACAGACATCTCTTGGGGCTCTGCTAAACAGTTTGGTAGCAAAACAGTTATGTTAAACGTAACACGTTTTTAATGAAAAAATGCACAATTTACGGTTTTAGATGAAATTTAACTCCATTTTTTAAAAACAAATGCAGTTTCATAATTCTGAAATTTTGTAAGAATTCCACATTCTGAAGTTCCAAAATATACTCTATTCTTTTACTGGATACCCCCCAGTATGAAAGCTCATTGTATAAAGGAAAAAAATTCAGGTAGTCTCTTCTAACGAAATTACCGTGGATTATTAACGTAGGATTACTTATCGTTGCTTACCTCTTTTGTATGTATATATGTATGTATGTGTTATGTACATATATATATATATATATGTCAAAATTTTGACTCATTTTGGTAGTTTTCTGTTTAACTGTTTACTGCTTTTCCAAGCGATACACACTGGGTTTGGCACGCTGCCAAAATTATAACTCGCGACGACGGACGATTTTAGTGTCTGAAATTTCGCTTTCCGGAGGACTGTTATGGAGGAATGTAATGCTACATTAAAAAATTATTTTGTGTAGTAATTTTTATGCTAGATAATTCATTCGCTTTGCACGTATGTTTCGAAGTCACCCTTTGAGTCAGTTTTACCCAAAAAAAATTTCTAAAAGCTTTTTCGTGTTATTTAAACAATTTTACCTTATTCTTATCACCCTGATAAATGTGTGCGGATAATGTTTTACAGTATTTGTACAATAATTTACTTTTAAGCGCGTAACACAGAACTAATTTTCCAGAGCTCTAGAGCAAACAAAACTTTTTATCGTCCATAAATCAGCTCGAATTTATTCATATAAATAACATTTTAATCATTTTTAATCAACAATGATACGTATATTGTTTTCTCTACCGCGGTAAAATAATACAGAATACGCAGGAATTGTGCAATCCAGACATTTTAAAATAAAAGTATCAGTGTTCGCTTTAAAACATTTTCAACGCACTATTCGTCGCCATTTATCTTCTTCGTGCTGATCTTAAGCATGATGAATTGCTATAAAAACAAAAATAAAATCATATCCATAATTTTTTCCCGGCCTTATCTCTCGCATCCAGCTCCGTTGTTCAAACACGGAAGATACATCTCCCGTGCACCAAGTAATCGCTGGTATTACATTATATCGAAAAGGGCCTTTTCCAAAGGAAAATTGAACGGTGCCTTTCCACGTGCGGTAGACTTTAAATCGAGATTTTTTTTTCTTTGTCTCGTGGAATTTAAAACATTAAACAGGAAAATATCCGTTTATATATTTATGTGCATCACGTTCTCAAAACACAAATTTATTTCATTACAGTTTATATCCTTACAGTTCGTCTCCACGACAACAGAATGAACAAATAATAATAAAACTCTCTAGAAGTGCTGAGGGCCGGCTTTTGCAACATTCTGTAGACAATTAATTATACAGATAAATGACGCCATATTTAGCTTATGGGGCCCATTTTTCCGATTCCCTCTTTAAAAATTTCATACCCCCTTTGTAAGAACAGCCATTAAGGGGGTTTATATATGTATTTGTATGTATGTATATTATATATATATATATATATATATATATATATATATGTGTGTGTGTGTGTGTGTGTGTGGGTTTGTTTATGTATGTATGTATGTATATTATATATATATTCATTCTTGGGCCCGTATTCTTGGGATACATGCTATCCCACCCCGAAAGGAAAAGGTTAATTGAGACATAAGATAAGGCTATGTACACTTCGACGTACAATAAAAAACCATTATTTATATACACTTTACATAATTTGTAGTTAATAATAATTTAACTATTATTAACCACAAAAAAATAAATTAATAATCATTATTAATAATCATTAATATTAATACATCATATTAATCAATAATTATTAATATTTAGTTATTATTTATATTATTAAATAGTATACAGGCCAAATTACTGTGGAATAGACGGCCTTCAAGCCTAAGGGCCTCTTCACATAGCAGTCCGGTAGTGGAAGCATTAAAAGGAAAGATGGCACTGAGACAGAAATAAACCAATCAAACACCTTAAAAATTTCGTTGCTAATCGTTTGGAGGTTTGTTAAATATATTTCAAAACTTTAACGCTTCCGCTACCAGACTCCTATGTGAACAGCCCCTAAATCGTTCATTATTAGTGCATACTTTAAATTAGGTTATACTACAGCACAGTGGGACTCTATGGAACTCGTTGCTGTGAGACATAATTTATACTTATTTAAAGTGTAAAATAATACCACTTATACTTCATATTTACTTTCCAGCCCATCAAGCTATATTATTACAGTTAAGAATGAGAAACACATGAAAATGTAAACATATATTTTATTCTTTAATTCATTTAAATTCTAATAAACAGGAAAAAAACAATTTGATTTAAAACTTGTTTCTCGTGTAAAAGCATCGTTCAATTTCCTTTTCCATAGGCCCATTCGATATAATGTGATACCAGCGATTACCTCTCGCGCGGTAAAATTATCCTCAGTGTTTGAACAACGGAACTGGATGCGAAAGATAAGGCCTGGCAAAAATTATGGACACGATTTTATTTTTGCTTTTACAGCAATTCATCACGGTAAAGATCAAAATGAAGAAAATAGATGACGAGGAACAGTTTTAAACTGAAAATTGTTACTTTTATTTTAAAGTTTGTGATAAGCGCAGGTGATATGTTTAACGTCAGTCAGTTTTGTAATGAAACGGTTGAGAAAATAACATGAATTAAATCCGTGTGTATAAAAAGGTTTGAAAAATGATTACATGGAAAATGAATAAAAATCGTTCACTATTTGAGTGTAAAGTAAATTTGCTCCTGATATATCTTATATTGTACGTTCAATAGTGTCTCCATATAGCGAACATCTTTATGATGATGCTTTTTGTTTTACGAAACTTTTTGAACAATCTTGACTTGAAGCGATATTTATTGGCAAATTATTCTCCATAGGGAAAAGAACTATGTAACAAATTTTGTCGATATAAAAGCATTTGATATACAATCTGAGACAAAAAGAAAAAAGAAAGACGCACCAAGGGGTAATGCAAATTGGACACAAATTGATATGCATACAGGTTTCGATGGAAAATGCAAAATTTTAAAGTTTGGCGGTCAATGAATGAACGTGTGACGCTGCAGCGTATCTTAAAAACGTAACTGGCAGGATATTAAAAAGGAGGAATTTCGATTCCAGGTCATAAATTCTTTGCGAATTTCATTCCGTGTCCTCAGGTAGACGGTAACTATGCCTCGCATACAGGTATGCGAACAATATGCTAAGATGTCAGCATTTGAGAGAGGACATGTAGTTGGGCTCCAAGAAGCCGGTTGGTCTAATCAGCGAATCGCTCGACATTTGGATAGGAGCGATGCCACTATTAGACAATGTTGGCAGGAATGCGTGAACCATGGCCGAACAGGGCGTCAAGAAGGAAGCGGTCAGCCTAGAGAAACGACAGAACGTGAGGACCGAGCAATCGTCAGAGCGGCACTCACTGCCCCAGCTTCATCATTATCATCGATTGTACGTGCAACCGGTGCTTCAGTGACCGCAAGGACCATTCATAGGCGGCTCAGAGAAAGGGGGCTGAGCTGACGGCGCCCCATGCGCCGACAACCATTGACCTCTGTACACCGACAATCACGTTTGCAGTGGTGTCGGGTACATTCGACCGGGAATGTCACTGACTGGAGTAGAATTGTCTTTAGTGATGAGTCCCGCTTCGAATTGAGTCCCGATGACCAGCGAATACGTGTCTGGAGACGCCCCGAACAACGGTGGGATACCATCCTGACTGTCTCCCACCATACGGGGCGACAACCAGGAGTGATGGTCTGGGGTGTCATTTCATTTCATAGCAGGACCCCTTTAGTTGTCATCCGTGGCACACTTACAGCACACCGGTACGTCGACAATATTATACACCCAGTTGTGTTGCCCTTCATATCACACCATCCTGGGCTTACATTTCAGCAAGATAATGCCCACCTGCCGAGAGTGTCTACTGCTTGTCTTAGTGCTTGCCAAAACTACCTTGGCCAGCAAGGTCGCCGGATCTCTCCCCCATTGAGCACGTTTGGAGCATTATGGACAGGGTCTCCAACCAGTTCGGGATTTTGACGATCTAACGCGCCAGTTGGACAGAATTTGGCACGATATCCCGCAGGAGGACATCTGCCACCTCTATCAATCAATGCCAAGCCGAATAACTGCTTGCATAAGGACCAGAGGTGTACCAACGCGTTATTGACTTTTTCACTTTGTGAAGTTCTTCCTCTCTAATAAATCCTCCATTTTTTTCTCCAATTGCAATCATTTGCTTTTCTGTTCATGTACATCACATGCACCGATTTTCATCCCATTCTGATAATTCCTTCCCTCGTGCGTCCTTTTTTTTATGTCTGAGAGTGTATATCCATCCCTCGATTTAAGCAGCGGTTTCCGTTTAACTCGGTTATATATATATATATATATATATATATATATATATATATATATATATATATATATATATATATATATATATGTATATATATATATATATATATATATATATATATATATGTATGTATGTATGTATGTA
Source organism: Dolomedes plantarius (assembly GCA_907164885.2). Classification (NCBI taxonomy): domain Eukaryota; kingdom Metazoa; phylum Arthropoda; class Arachnida; order Araneae; family Dolomedidae; genus Dolomedes; species Dolomedes plantarius. The sequence continues at coordinate 84,770,899 of OU015497.1, read as the reverse complement.
TGTATGTACCGGGTGGCCATAATTAAACTGACAGTGCTCCCAGTGTTCTGTAGCGCGATATATTTGCGAGAATGACGCCACATTTTGTAGGAAGATTAAACAAGACGGGGGACGAAGGATTCCGCGAAAAAATAAATTAGTTCCAAAAGTCACCACTAGGGGAATATTTGGCGCTGTGTAATAGAAAATAGAGTGTTAACAAATGCAAATTAATACGGAATAAAATTACTGTGAACCCACACCAAACAGTTACCTTTGGTGAATGTAAGGGAATTTCTGTGACTGCATGTGGTGATTTGTCATCCCAAATTCGGCAGTTCTGGGTATTCACAGTTCCATGCAGGTAAAAGTGGGCCTCGTCTCCCCATAAGATTTTCCACGGCCAAGCATCATCCACCTTCATTCTGGCAAGAAAGGTGAGAGCAAAAGTCAATCGCTTATCATGGTCGGGGTACAGTAACTCCTGTACACGGCTGATCTTGTACGGATAGAAGTTGATAATCTTTCGTAAGATTTTCCATACCGTACTGTAAGGCATATCCATATTCCGAGCTAATCCACGAGCACTAGAGGTGGCAGCAATATTGTCTGGTCCTCTGCGACAATCGCTGTGGCAACTGCTTTGATTGTATCCTGTGGTACAGGTTTTCGTCCTCTGCCTGTCTGAACCTTCAGAGAACCTGTTTTCTCAAACGTCGCAACCATTGCTTTTAGCCCATTAACTGACACAGGACCGTTACCTTTACGCATTTTTTTGTACGTTCTAAAAGCACGAAGAGCGGCTGACGCCTTGCACTGGTTGAGGTAAAAGAATTTGACCAGTAACGCACGCTCGACTAAAGAAGGAGACATTGCACATAAACTTTCAATCCGATTGATTCGAAACGTAACACATTGCCTTTTAAAACCCAAGCAGCTGGCACTGTTCCAATGGATGTAACGTGAAATTTGAATAAAGAACTTCTTCTTCTGCTCAGCGTACGTGATATTGCAGATCACGAGACTTGATCGGTGATCACAGACGATCACAGACGAGATCGGTGTTTATGTAGATTTTACGCTTTTTTAAAAGTGTTGCCATATTGCACTTGAACTAAATAAGAAAATGTGCATAATAAAAGGTAATTTTATTCCGTATTAATTTGCATTTGTTAACACTCTATTTTCTATTACACAGCGCCAAATATTCCCCTAGCGGTGACTTTTGGAACTAATTTATTTTTTCACGGAATCCTTCGTCCCACGTCTTGTTTAATCTTCCTACAAAATGTGGCGTCATTCTTGCAAATAGATCGCGCTACAGAACACTGTGAGCCCTGTCAGTTTAATTATGGCCACCCGGTATATACATTCTGTCACAAAACAATATATGCACCCAGAAGAAATCGAGCTACTATCACGAAATTTTGCAGGAATGTAGTCTGGTAAGAGAAATGCAAATGATTAAAGTTTCGACACCAATGAGACGAAGATAAGCGCGCTATGCGCATATGAGATGCGCAGCTGGGAGAGTTTAAAAGCATAATTGCTCTTGGCATAGGTTATTCAAACAAATCTGTCAACTTGGATGGACGGTATTGTGACTAGTGATGCCCCTGAGACGTAACCGGTGACAGTACGAACTATTGTCGGACTTTGAGATGGTGTGTATAGTAGGCCTCAGAGAAGCAGGTTGGTCGAACAGGCGTAACGGCCGCCACCTCGGTCGGATATGGTAGTTGTTCGGTGTTGGCAACAATGGATCACGGAAGGACAGTCTACCAGCGCGGAGGGTCAGGGCGTCCCAGGAACACAAATACGCGCAAGAATCGTGCAGTCATAAGAGCGGCCACGTCCGCACCAACAACGTCGCTAGAATCTGTTCGACGCCATTTACCACCTTCCAGACATCCGGTGGTATGAAGGGAAACCATTCGGAGACGACTGGCCGACGCAGGTATAAGGAGGCGACGTCCATTATAACTGCTACCACTGACCCCAAATCATAGGCAGTGTCGATTGGATTTTTGCCGACCTCGGGCAAGCTGGAGTGTGACCAACTGGAGCTGTGTGATCTTCAGCGATGACTCCCGATTCAGTCTCAATGCTGATGACCAGCGCATACGCGTGTGGAGGCGGCCAGGACACCGGTCCGATCCGGCATTTTTTGTCGAGAGGCATACGGCGATTACACAAGATGTGACAGTGAGGGTAGCGATTTGTTGGGACACACGATCACCTCTAGTCGTCCTTCAACGCACTTTACGGCACGCAGTTACGTGGACGAGATTTTAACGCCAGTTGTACTGCCTATGCTATCAAGTCTCCCAGGTGCCATTTATCAGTAAGACAACGCTCGTCCACATACTGCGCGACTCTCCCTAACAATGTCTTCAAGGATATGACGTACTCCCATGGTCTGTCAGGTCACCAGACCTCTCGCCAATAGAGCACGTCTCGGACGTGCTTGGAAGGCAACTGCAGCCGTCCCGGAATACTAGTGAATTAACTGCCCAGTTGCAAAGATTATGGCATGATTTTCCACAGAAGGTCATAGGGGACCTCATTGATTCGATGCCACGCCATGTTTCGGCTTGTATAGTTGTCAGAGGTGGATTTACTACTTCTTGATTTGTAACCTTTTCATGCCATATCTTCTTAATAAAATGGTCTGTTCTTCTGAATTTGTAATCATTTGCTTATCTCCTCATACACTACATATATGTTAAATTTCGTGATAGTAGTTCATTTCCTTCTGGGTGCATATATTTTTGTTGTGACGGAGTGTATTTGATTTTCCATACCGGAATTTGTTGTTAACACTACTCTACAATAATGGTTGCATAAATTCATCAGTAGGATAAATGCATACGTATATAAATGTATGCTTATACATACATGCATACAGTGGCGCACCCAGGATTTTTTCTTGGGGGGGCCGAGATGAATGGATAAAAATATTTATAATGCATGGGGGGGGGCGAGATGAATGGGTAAAAATATTTATAATGCATGAGGGGGCCGAGATGAACGAATAAAAATATTTATAATGCAAAATCAATATTTCTACTACTTTGGGGGGCAGGGCCCCCTGGGCCTCCCCCTGGGTGCGCCACTGTATGCATACATACATTTTCTTAGATTCAGTTTACTCAGACTTAGATTCAGTTTCGCTTTAACGCGGAACGTATCTGCAGCGTAAATCGGGGGATGGGTGTATTTTGTCAAGGATTACCATTTCTGTAAAACGTTGCAGATAAAGTGTCCTGATCTTTACAAATATGACAGAAATTTTATGAACAAAAGACTCTTTATAAAAAAAAATATTTAGAAGCAAAATTTTGAATTTTTTAAATAGTTTAGGAATGCATATGGAATGTAAAATATAGGAATCTTTACAATTTATCCCGTTTGAAATTTTGGATACCATAGAAATTAATTATGTAGAGTAATTAATTTCTATCTGTTATGCATTTTTAAGAAATGTATGTAATGAATATTATTGGATAAAGTTTCAAATTGCTTGTTTTGTTTTCAGTTCTGTCTTGCTGGTTATAAATTCATTTTAACTTATGCGAAATGAATTTTATTGAACTATTGTGTGAGTCATATTTTTCAATAAAAATAAAAAAAAATTTCAAATTCTTTAACCTTATAAATTATATTTTTGTAAATTAAGTAACTTTCTGATTAACGAATTTTTGTTAAAGATAATCATTTTACTCTTAATTATATTCTTGGTAAAATGGCAGTATGAGAAAGCTTACTTTAACTGATTAAAATGCTGAGGTGCTATAATAAAACGAACCACGAGGTAAGTTCTTTTGTATTTTAGGCAACGCAATCATTAAACAATCCTCCTGACATTTTTAGATGTCTCTTATTCTTAAACAAGTACAGTTCATAAATTTAACTTAAAAGTTAAAATTTTCCAAATAGATATGAGGTAACAGTGTATAACAACCTCTAAGATAAAGAACAGATTCCCACTTAAAATATATTCTCTCTCTCTCTCTTCTATTTACGATGCATTACAAAATTTTCACTATTTTAATAACACGAAACTAGTTCGTAAATTTCTGTTTCTCAGGAAATCTAATTATATTTGCCTGTTTCGTATTTTTCTGTGTGGTTCATCTGTTAGAAAACACTAACCTCTGTGTAAACACAATAACATTACACTACATTCTCCCTAATCCTGCCCATCTCAACTTTAGATAAATGCGTATCAACAAACTAAATATTAAAAAAATCTATAAAACACTCGGTTCGAGTGCCCAGAAGTGTTACTAATTTTTTAAAACTTTTTCTTCCTTTGTTGAACTTTTCCAAGGCATTGTTATTCAACAATTTTTATTGGAAATTTCAACAAACTTGAAACAGGCAGAAATACAAATCGGTCACAATATTACTTTGGAGCCAAAAATTCAGTACCACCAATAAAAAATTCTTGTATGCAATAGACATTCTATACGATACGTGTACCATCAGCGGTCTCTCGTTTACCAGAAGCTGGGAATCACTGATGCCGTTTCAATCGCTGCTCGACCAACATAACAGCTGATGGTTATTGATTGCTCAGAAATATCATCACGTGATCTTCTTTCATAGTATTCATACACGTCATTATTCTGTATCTTCCCTTGCGTTAATATCTATTTACTCCAGAGAACTTAAGCTGACGTCAAGGCTCCTCTATTCAGAATTGGGAACTTTTTCAGGTGCATGTAGGGAATCTAGAACTTAACAGAATCTTTTTATTCCAAACCATCAGTATAGGTTCAAACATTCCATGAACTCAATAGGGTGTTTCATTTAATGAAGAAATACTTCTAGGAACTGTAAAGGAAAAGCTATTATATCAAGTAATCTCATGGAAAATTCAAATATTTTAAGTCGCGGGTGAACTAAGATATTTGATTCTCATTCTTGCGAAGGTCAATAAAATTAACAATGTTTACTCTAAATATAGATCTATGAAACCTGTGGACCCTCTAGTTGTCCTCTAGTTGAAGATATTGGTAGTTATAAAATGTAAAGTAAAGACGTAGAGACATACTGTTCTCGTGTTTTCTATGTTAAAATAAACCGAATAAATGAAATAAATCAGTCCAGTTGCCTGTTTTCTACCAAGTGTGTCGAATTTGACACAGAATTCATCATGAAAGGTACCAAAACTCTCCACAAGTGAATATTACGACTTACCGTGAATTTTGTTTTAACAAAATTGCCTAGCCTATACTTTACAACAGATAAATGCTTCTGTCATAATAGTTCTCTTAGACATTCTTATACAGGAACCTCATATTCTGTAGAACTCCCTTATACTATGAATTAAATCCATAGCTTCAAATTCGACACACTTGGTAGAAAACAGGCAACTGGACTGATTTATTTCATTTATTCGGTTTATTTTAACATAGAAAACACGAGAACAGTATGTCTCTACGTCTTTACTTTACATTTTATAACTACCAATATCTTCAACTAGAGGGTCCACAGGTTTGATAGGTCTATATTCAGAGTAAACACTGTTAATTTTATTGACCTTCGCAAGAATGAGAATCAAATATCTTAGTTCACCCGCGACTTAAAATATTTGAACATTCGATGAGATTACTTGATATAATAAATGCAGACAGATAAGAAAAAGTTTCACTAGTTGAACAGATATGAGGTCCATCATGTCTAATGTGTTCCACATTTGGGGAGACTGTTTATGGTGAAAATTTCCAAACTGAAAATCATTTACGAAAATAACTTCCCTCAACATCAATTTTCATCACATTTAAGGATTGCTTTAAGGGAAAATAGCTTAATATAAAAACCAAAAACATGAACAGATATGAATTCAATCATAACAAATATCCTCCACTTTTGGTGAGATTGCTTTGAGTAAAAAAGGTGAATTAAAAAAATTGCACAAGAGAATACTTTTGATTTTACAACTTTAAATTTAAAAAATTTGGTGATTTCCCCAAATCAAACTATCCAAAAATTAATAACTGAGTTCGAGCACATATCCCAAGAATACGGGCCCAAGAATATATATATATATATATATGTGGCGTCACGACAAGTAGTAAGGCTATTCTCTCTGAGGCATTTTGAAGAAATTTCACAACTATTGATCCATACCAAAGAAAAACAGAGTTCTAATTAACAAACGCAGGCCAAATTTTTAAAACAAAAACATAACAAGTAGATATATTTACAAAAACAATTAAACATTAAGCACTTCCGACATAATCACTTAATTTACGTGCAGATTCACAAATACACGCTCCAGGGCCCATTATCGGCCCAACAACACAGGAGCCTAGCAAAAACACGTCTATCCCGCTCGGATTTTATACAGCGTCTCTTCTCCAATGTCTGGAATTTCAAAGGGGTGGAGGGCCCGGCAGATTATCGGCTGACAGGTCTTCTTACACGCCGAACTTTACTACATTGCAGAACGTCAAGATGACAGCTTTAGTGGCTGCATCTGTAAGGAAAAGGTTTTTAATCCCCCCACGTGTTTCGAACTGGTGGAACCGAACAACGCATTCTTTGAAAAACACGCAGGCTGTGTTTCAGCCCTTGTGTTTCAGCCCTTGTGTTTCAGCCACTGTGTTTCAGCCCTTGTGGGGTGTCTGGAAAAAAAGACCATATTTCCAGTACGCTACAATATATATATATATATATATATATATATATATATATATATATATATATATATATATATATATATATATATATATTGTAATGACTTTGCGCCTCTTTCACACCCGGAATTCCTGAGAGGGCCTGACGGCAAGACGTCCATTATCAACCTACCGTATTCATCGGTGACAGTCGCTTTGTCACCGAGTTGTGGCAGACGCCGCGTCGCCAGCGGACAATTAGGAAGCCGTCTTCCGTAAGAAATCCCCCTCCTTGCAGACAAAGCCTGTCCCGAGGATAATCGTTTAGCCTTTAGCGGAAGACGCGGAATGGTTTGAAGACGGTCTACAGAAAGGAAATCAAAGAGAGCCCGCTTCAACCACCCACAGATTTTTGTGAGGATATATAGTCGCCACCTCGATGTAAATGGGGGCAGTTGACTTTTTTTTTACAGGTGTGAACAACCTTCATCGTCGGACGTGTGCCAGAGACGGAGAGCCTGCCGCATTCCTCTCGTGATATCCTGAACCCGCGAATTATCCTTAGATAATGTTTACTTTGTAATTATTGTATAGAGCCGATATTTATTCAAGAATGCCAATAAAGCATTTTGTAAATATTAAAGGCTGTCAGTCTTAGTTTTAGGCGAAGTCCTTACAGACTGTTATTAACTGGTGTCAGAAGTTACGATAGGATATCAGTGATGAACGAAAGGATTACAGGTAGGCCGATTCTTTTTATCAGATTCTGGCTTTGATTTAAAAACTAAATAATGGTTTTGTATAAATGCAATAAGTAAAAATTATTTTATTGTGTTTTTAAATGGTATATTTATAAGTAGCCATTTAGAGTTCGCATTAAGAACTAATATTTTAGAAATTTTGATGAATTAAATCAATTTCTGTGTTTTTTTAAATGGTATATGTACAAGTTAGCCATTTAGAGTTCGTATTAAGAACTGATATTTTATTTTAGAAATTTTGATGAATTAAATCAATTTCTGTGGTTTTTTTAAATGGTATATGTACAAGTTAACCATTTAGAGTTCGTATTAAGAACTGATAGTTTAGAAATTTTGATGAATCAAATCAATTTCTGTGTTTTAAAGGTGTATGAGTTAACCATTTGAAGTTCTAAGTAGGAACTATTGTTTTAGGAATTGTGATAAGTAAAACCAATTTCTGTGTGTTTTTATGGTATATGAATGAGTAACCAGTTAGTGTTCAAGTAAAGAACCAATATTTTGTTTGTTAGGAATTGCAATAAGTTTAGCCAATTTCTGTGTTTTGTTAATTGCAAATACTGTATGTTTTTCTCTATTTTTAAAGAAAGTGAATTTTTTTTTGATTTTGATAATAACAGTGTTTATTTAGAATTTTTTTTTCTTTTAATAGTAACAGATATATTTAAGTTTCTTATGCTTGGATATTAACAGTGATAATTTAGTATTTGTGTATTACTGTGTGGGAAATCTATATAGAGTGTTGATTAATTTGAGAATTCTGTTTATGTGTATTCTGTATAAGAGTTCGGTATTTTGATTTGATAGGTATTGAGTAAATTGTGAATGTTTATATTGTGCGGTGCTAGTTTGGTGTTCATAAGGGCTAAAATTATAGTTCGGTATAAAATTGATCAGTTTTGAACTTGTTAGTTCCGGTTAGGACACATACCGTCGGAAAGTATAGCTAGTAGCTGAGGGATAATTTTATTGTTTATCCTAAAGTTAGTTACCCTAAATTTAGAAAAATGTCCTTTTTAAATAAGGGTAAGAAAGGGGACCTTTTAGAACTTTTAGAAGAGTTAGGAGGACTAGCTGACAATACGCTTAAGATTTTCGAAATTAAGAAGATCATTACAGAAAACGAAAATTACGTCGAAGAAGACGCTAGACTCGCACTAGAGCGTATTATTGAAGATAGAAAGGAACGTGAAGAGAGAATTCGCCAAGAAGAAGCGAAACGAGAAGAGAGAGAGAGAAAGAGAAGACAAAATTCGTCAAGACCAACTTACTCTCGAAATAAGGAGACTGGAATTAGGAATTAATGGAGACAATAGAGCCCGAAATGGGAGGGACAGAGATGCAGACGCAACTCAGAACATTCAGCTCCTTAAAACCATACAGAAATTTGACGAGAAACGGGACGAAATGAGCCTGTATCTAATTAATTTCGAGAGAAGAGCAGAGATGGCGGGAGTCCCTAAAGAAGATTGGGTGCCATATTTGTTAGGGGTACTAACCCCAGAAATTTCCAACATGATGGCCAGAGAATCGCCAGAACAGGCAAAAGATTATGACTACGTCAAAGAGATGATTCTCCAGAGATTTAGGACGAATACAGAAAAATTAAAACAACTGTTTTATCGCCATCCTAAACTCGCAGATAAGTCATGGAGGAATTATGCCCATGAGCTTAGTGGCTATTATGATGAATGGATAGCAGATTTAGAAATCACTACATTTAAGAAACTGAGAGACCTACACATAACGGAACAGATGAAGAGACGGGTACCTGCCGATATAAAAGATCATTTTTTGGAGCAGTGGATGCAGATTAATACTCCTTTAGAATTAGCGGAAAAAATAGATAAGTATGAAAGCTTGCAAGACAGTTTCCGAACAAGAGAATTCCCAAAGAATCAAAAGTCCACAGATAAATTTAATAAGCCATTTAAAAATAACCATAATTTTAAGGAAGAGAAGAAAGAAAAAAAAGATGTGGAAAAAGAAGCTTCTAGTGGACAAAACAAGGAAAGAATTTTTGAGAAAAGAAAACAGCTCCGTTGCTACGAGTGTGGTTCTTATGACCATCTGAGACCACAGTGCCCTAAGATTAAAAAACCAGAAATTATTGCGGCAACAGAAACCAATGGAGGAGATTCTGGCAGCGTGATGACTCCGTATATCAGTCAAGGAGTCGTAAATGGAAAAGCTACGTCCGTTCTGAGAGATACAGGAGCGAGCATTGATTTAGTTTCTAATAATTTGGTACAACCCCATATGTACACGGGAGAGCATGTTTGGATCGGCTCACCTTTAATGGATTCACCCATTTGTTTACCTGTAGCAGAGATCGACTTAGAATGCGAATGGGGTCATACTATAACTAAAGCAGCCGTCAGAAATACAGTTTTCGAACAGAAACACTATTTACTAGGAAACAAAACTGCAGCCTTGCTTGACGAGATGAAAATCAACAGGGATGTAGAAGTTCAAGTGATAAATGCTGTGCAAACTCGGGCAGAAAAACGAAAGGTAGAAAGAGAAAGACTAGCCACGGGAGGTGAGATAACGAAAATAGACCAAGTGATCTCCGGAGCGGAAGCGGTAGAAGAAATCACGGCTGAAGAGAGCGCAACGATCTTGCCTCTCCAGGAGAAACAGATAATTACTCCCGACTTATTAAAGACTTCGCCCGAAGAATTTAGAGTCGCACAAAGTGAGGACGAAGAATTAAAAGTATTTTTTAATATGGCGAATAAAAAAACACCCGAAGATAATAAGTACGCTGTGATAAACGAGATGTTATTTTTCAAGAAAAAAAATAACGATGGAACCACTAGAAAACTGCTTATTGTGCCTCGAAAGTATCGAGAGAAATTAAAAAGACTCTGCCACGAACAAACTAATGTTCATTTAGGCGTTGCTAAGATGAAAGAATCATTAAATCAGTATTTTTACTGGCCATATTGTCACTTAGATATAAATGATTACGTGTCGGCTTGTGACAAATGTCAAAATGGGAAATGCCCTAATGTTAAGAATTATAAGAAACGTCTTAACACTGTTAATTCCCGCCGAACACCAGGCTAAGCCGAAGTTTAGTCGTAAAAGTTTAAATGTATATTATAAGTATGTTGATTAATTGTAGTTTCAGTGTAAAAATGTGACCAGAAATTAATGTGTATTCGTTTGAGTAATGTTTTTTTTATGAATTGTAACATGTAATTGTTTGTACATTTGAACGACTCGACCATAGCAGTTGAGTTTTGCTTTAAAGGAAAATTCAGGTGAAATTCCTTTGACGTTATCATAATATAGCGGTTTTGTAGTGGCAAACGCCATATGACGGTTTTATGTATGCCGTGTTGGAATGCCTCAGATAGGTTTTAATTAATGTTCAATTGTAACATTTTATGTTCTGTTTTGTTTGTTGCATAAGCCAGTAGAATGCCTCAGAAAGGTGATGGCTAACTTTTAAATGCAAATGTGTATGTTTTGTGTATACCTAAGAAGGTAGTAATTGGAGTCAAAATGCACTCCGTACGGTGTTTGAATACCGCAATTGAATGATTTATTGTGAAAACGATAAGTTTTGTCTGAAGAGTTGTTACGACAACAGATAAATGTAAGTGTTGTCAAAGAAACAAAGTGATTAACAGGAATGTGAAGTTTGTGAGTTTTTTTTTGATAAGGAATGAGCCAATGAGCTATTTTGTTATAATTTTATGTCAGTCAGTACTGAAAAAATTAGACCCTAAATCGATTGTGAATCCTATAGTAGGATAAAATGAATATTTAAATTTAGGTCACTGATGACTGTCCACTTAAATGGAAAAGATTGGATCACAGGTAATCGTGAACGAATTAAGTTCCCTGATCCAGGATTTACGGAAAGCCGAGTATTAAATTGTTTTATGACTATAAGTGTTAAACGTATTAAAAGATAAGTAAGAAATTTAAAATTTTCATGTGTATTAGTAACCGTGATGATATGTTCTGTATGAAGTTTAGGTATCCATTTTGGATTTGTGTTTAATTTACTTTGTGTAAAGTTGTTTCATTGTAACTGTGTTTAATATCAATTTGAGAATTTATTTGTGTCATGTGATCACAATTAAGGTAAATTATGGGATCCCAGTTGAGTGATTTACTAGTTATAATGTTTTTTATGTAGTGTCATGTGTACGTACTAGTGTTCTATGAATTTAATTTTTTTTTTGATTGACATGTATTAGTATACTGTTTTATTTAAATTTTTGCCAGGACGTGTTATATTATTGTGTAATTTTATAATTTCTTTGCTACGGCATGTTCTCTTATTAGAGATTTTAAAGTGCGTAAATTTTAAGTATAAATTCCTTTTGTTGTGCTTTTAAAAATGATACTTTGAAGTACAGTTAAAAATTTTCTTTCATGAAGGTAAAGCCAGAGTTTGATCAAAATTAACGGTCTACTCGTAATGTCAATTGGGCGTGCATTTGCCTTCGGGAAAAGTTTCATAATTGAAATTGTCCTGAGAAGGACCATGTTTTTGTTCTGTTTTTTGCAGGTGAAAACTCTCTGCAGAAAAACATCTGGGGAGGGGAGGAATTTAGTCTGTAATGACTTTGCGCCTCTTTCACACCCGGAATTCCTGAGAGGGCCTGACGGCAAGACGTCCATTATCAACCTACCGTATTCATCGGTGACAGTCGCTTTGTCACCGAGTTGTGGCAGACGCCGCGTCGCCAGCGGACAATTAGGAAGCCGTCTTCCGTAAGAAATCCCGCTCCTTGCAGACAAAGCCTGTCCCGAGGATAATCGTTTAGCCTTTAGCGGAAGACGCGGAATGGTTTGAAGACGGTCTACAGAAAGGAAATCAAAGAGAGCCCGCTTCAACCACCCACAGATTTTTGTGAGGATATATAGTCGCCACCTCGATGTAAATGGGGGCAGTTGACTTTTTTTTTACAGGTGTGAACAACCTTCATCGTCGGACGTGTGCCAGAGACGGAGAGCCTGCCGCATTCCTCTCGTGATATCCTGAACCCGCGAATTATCCTTAGATAATGTTTACTTTGTAATTATTGTATAGAGCCGATATTTATTCAAGAATGCCAATAAAGCATTTTGTAAATATTAAAGGCTGTCAGTCTTAGTTTTAGGCGAAGTCCTTACAATATATATATATTATATTATATATGTATATTATATATACATACTCCATTTATAAATTGTACATGTTAAATATGTATATATATATAATATATATATATATATATATATATATATATATATATATATATATATATATATATATATATATATATATGCTCAGAATACATATATATAGACAAGAAACATATATTTTTTTTCTGACAAGAAACACATATTATATATATATGTGTTTCTTGTCAGAATACATATATATATATATAATATGTATATATATGTATAATGTTAAATATGTATATATATATATATAATATATATATATATATATATATATATATATGCTCAGAATACATATATATAACCCCCTAAATGGTCGTTCTTACAAAGGGGGTATGAAATTTTCCGTTCTAAAGAGGGAATCGGAAAAATCGGCTCCGTAAGCTAAAGGTTAATATCTAGGTCAGGCAAGAGAAAACAATTATTACGAGGACAATGATTAAAGTACAATTTTTCAATACTATAGATTATAGGAGTTTGGTAAAAAGTTAGAATAATTCATTTTTTAAAGTTGGATTAATGACTAATAAATAACCTAACGGGCTAACTCATACTACACAAAACATAGTTTTTTGTATAATAAAATATTTCTCTTCTCTGATTCTTTTCGAAAAATTACCGCACACATATGTCGCACACCTAAGTCACGAGATTAATCGATTTACAGCCATTAAATACCCCCCGCTTTCAAAAATTTTAGAAAAGGACACAGACTCGATGCAGTGACTTACTTTTACCGTAGAGTTTTCCCCGTATCTTAATATTGCTTTCCTTTAAAATAAAACTCTCTTTTCCCCACAGATTCATTTTAACTCACCTTAATTCTCGGGCCATCGAGCACAAAGTAATAAAAATATAAAGGAAAAAAAATAAGGAAGGGGGAGAGAGAAAGAATAGGATGATATAAAAGAAATCCTAACGCAAGGAAGAAAAATGAAAAATGTGTTTCTTGTCTATAATTACTGTCCCCATGGACATCCCAACGTTAGAAAACCACCAGAGCGAAGCATCTTTGTTCCTGCGTTCTAATTTCTTCTATCTGTACTCTTCGATAGTGTGTGTTTTTTGGCGTTTCTCATTTGTTAGACTGCCTCACTCCTCGGTGCAATAATTTATTTATAAAAATGGAGTGAAACTTTCGCAACTTAGCAATCAGCCATACCATCTACGAGTAGTCATGTAACATAAATGTGCAAGAACGGGAGCTCAACAAATGTGAGGGGTGATTTTAGAACGAGGTTTCAGAACTACAATTTTGTATCGTTGAATAAAGGATAACAATTACGTAACAGAGGGAATTTACTTTACCTTACACTAGTTTATTACGAATATTGTACTTTAATACTTACACGCACACATTAATAACAATTACTTTTTTATTTTATTTTATTTTTTCTAATGCGGAGGAACTTTGTCGTGAGACATTCGCCTTTTGTTATTCACCGTGACTTACTGGCTACTTTATTAAGGGAGCACCCTATAGGTGGGCCAGCATTGCTCCCTATGAGGGGGACAACACGGAAACGACCAAGCCTTATTCGGAATTGGAACCAAATCCCACTGACTGGCAGCTGAGAATGCAAACCATGTGGGAGGCCTATTAACATTTATAGAGCTATATTCTCTCTCTTCACAAGCAATACGCTTTAACATCCTGAGCCAAAATACGGGGCTTTATTATTTTTTAAGTTCAATGTATTCTTGTAAAATATACAGAAATTATGTTCTCATATCTCTGTACATACAAAATTCATGAAAAAATAAATATGATGTAAAGTCATTTTCCTCACTTTCTGTTCATCTAAGGCAAAAATAGATTACTATAAAATGTATTGCGAGAAATCCTTAAACTAAGAATTGAATTGCATATTGCTTCTGGTACGAAAAACATAGAGGTTGTTCTGTCTAACAGAAGAGGAATGTTTTCATTAATAATGCTGATAATTATATCAAGCTAAAATAAATAAATAATCTATATATAAAAAACAGTTCCGTAACTGACTGACTGATTGACTGCCTGACAGATAACGCACAGACCAGATAACGCACAGACCAAACCGCTGGACCTAAAGGGCTGAAATTTTGCATGGCGATTCTTCTTTATAGTGTAGGGGTGCACTAAGAAAGATTTTTGAAAATTTCTTCTCAGATTTTTTTAAATTAAATTTTTAAGCTGTTTTTGTAACATTATTTAAAGTTTGCATTTAAAATAATAATCTGAGGGTTATAAAATTCATATCACAAGAACGGTCATAAAAATTCCTTTAAAATGAAATCTTTTTTGAATCTTTACCTCCCTTTTCTGATTTTTGGTGAATTTTTAAAGATTGATTTTTAGATTTTAATTTATTAAATGTTGATCACTTCTCATGGTTTCTTTTCTTTTTGTGATAATTTAAATTAATTTTGTGTCACGTGTCTAACAACGAAATAAATTGACAAAATTTTTTTTTTCTTTCTAATGCGGCAGACGAATGGACATTATCCAAAAAAAATATTAAAATACAGTAAAAGAAATGTTCCTCAAACTGTACTAGTATATTAACTGTACAATATTCCTTAGTATGTTCTATTAGATTTAATTTCAATATTTTCTTCCACATTATTTTGTCTATAAAAATATCCGTTACGATTTTTTTATAAATATATACATATATATTTTTTGCATTAATTGCATACATTGATCGTTGTATTTATTATATATATATATATATATATATATATATATATATATATATATATATATATATATATATATATATATATATGGTATTAACTGCATACATTGACTGTTGTATTTAATTTGAATGTACTCCGTAGCAAAGCACGGGTATTCAGCTAGTAGCATATAAATACGGAAAATTAATACTTTGGTGTAAAATGTTCATTGCTACTTCCTCGCTGTCTCTTGAAAATAACGACGGGACAATAGTTTTTGCCTTTTTTTAAAAACTTAGCCAGGAAAACTGAGAATATTTATTTATCTGTATAACTCCTTCCATTGCTTCAGTAACTTACTTACCCTTACGAATTTTCCAATTAATACGAATTCCATCATTTCCAATTTTCTCAATATTTGTTGAGACTGCTTTAAGTAAAAGTTGCCAAATCCGAAAAACCCTAACTTCTAAAATAAGTTATTTCGTAAAATGGTTCAAGCAAAATGAGTTTCGATATCTATATTTTAAATCTGTCGTGTAATTGAATAATATTTAGAGACCGTGAGATCTAGAGAACGGAGATACATAGGTATAATTTTGATTCTTAAAGTCTATATTTAGTTATGAAAAATTAATTTCATACTCCTCTTTTTGAACAGTTCACAAGGGAATAAAACTGTAACTTTCACTAATGTGAGTGAGATTACTTTGCCGTTTCACTTTCCTACCACTGCTGCAGGTGGTATATGTTGTCTATCCCTAATAGTATTTACTAAACGTGTAACTGGTGTTAAATTCCTTTCCAAAATATTGTATTTTCTCTGGCCCTACTGCATATTAGAATTTGAATTTTACCTTGGCCCTTAACCTTCAAACCTGCTATTTTTTTTTGTTTGTTTGTTTTGGATTTCTCACTCGGAAGAACCTTGCAAGAATTGAAAAAAAATATACAAATCAAGGACGAGAAACTAAATATATGTCCAAAAACCCTGCTTTTGTTTTTACATGTATCCTCCACTGAGTTCTAAACTTCGTGTTAATTAATTTTAAATAAACAACGAAAAAAATCTTGAAAATTTTGAAACAAAGGTCAAGATGTAAAAATGTTTCATAATTTTTGTTGCTCTAGATCTACAGTTAAGGGTTTCAAATAAAATGTCATCCCCAGAAGAAAATCTCAGCGCCAGCTGGCATTGCTAAAACTGGGAAGACACCATTTCCTGATTCGATAATTTTAGAAACTTTTTGAGTTTATTAGCAACAACATATAGCACTATCCTGTTAGGAAAAAGTCTCATTCTTTTTTAACTCTTATGTCATACTCTGCCAAACTTAATACTCTCAAAAATAGAAGGTTAATGCAAGGCTTACTGTACGAAAAGAACAAAGCTCGCAATTTTTGCACTAAGGAACTATTTATTTAACTAGTTTATCTCATTATTACAATGTTTGAAACCCATTATATTCTTCTAGCCCATTATATTCATCTAATTGCAAATCCACAAAATATAGAACACATTCCCAGCAATATTACGCAATTCTTTTATGCATAATGTAGTATTTTTTATGCATAAGGAGTATTATTAAGTGTATTAACCAAAATACTTTTATGTATAATACTCATTGCTTATATTACATATATTTAATTACAAATATTACGGAAAAATTCATGCTTCAAAGAATTATACACTGAAGAGCCAAAAAACTGGTACAGGCATGCGTATGCAAATAACGGAGATATGCAATCACTCAGTGTAATGCGATGCGATCGGCTATATAAGATAACAGGTGTCTAGCGAAGCTGTTAGATCGGTTCCTACTGCTACAATGGCAGGTAATCACGACTTATGTGACTTTGAACGTGGCTGTATAGTTGGCACACGAGATATGGGACGTAGCTTCTCCGAAGTAGCGATGCAATATGGATATTCGCGCACGACCATTTCAAGAGTGTACCGTAAATTTCAGGTATCCGTTAAAACATCAAATCTCCGACAGTGGTGTGGCCGGAAAAAGACCTTGAAAGAACGGGGCCGCCGATGACTGACGAGAATCCTTAAATGAGATAGGACTTAAATGAGATAGACGCTCACCATTTCCTCAAATTGCTGCGGAATTCAATGCTGGGGCATCAGCAAGTGTCAGAGTGCGAACTATTCAACGAACCGTCATTGATCAGGGCTATCGGAGCCGCATATCTCCTCGTGTACCGTTGTTGACTGCATGGCACAAAGCTTTAGGCTTCACCTGAGCCAGCGAACGCCTCCATTGGACTGTTGATGACTGGAAACACATTGTCTGGTCTGACGAGTCTCGTTTCCGATTGTATCGGATGGATGGATGCATGCGGGTATAGAGACAACCTCATAAATCGATGGACCATACATGTCAAAAGGGGAATTTTCAAGCTGGTGGATCCTCTGTGATGGTATGGGGTGTGTGCTGTTCGCGTGATATTGGATCCCTGATATGCCTAGAGACGGCTCTGACAGGTGACGGGTACATAAGCATCATGTTCGATCATCTACACCCATTCATATAAATTGTGCATTCCGACGGACTTGGACAATACCAGAAGGGCAGTTCGATACCCCACACGTCGAGAGTTGATACAGAGTGGCTCCAGGATCACTCTTCTAACTTTAGACACTTATATATATATATATATATATATATATATATATATATATATATATATATATATATATATATACACCTAAATCCCCAGACATGAACATTATTGAGGATATCTAGGATGCCTTGCAACGTTCTGTTCAGAAGAGATCTCCAACCCCTTGCACTCCTAAGGATTTGTGGACTGCCCTGCAGGATTCATGGTGTCAATTGCCTCCAGGATACCTTCAGACATTAGTCGAGTCCATGCCACCTAGTGTTGTGGCACTTCTGCGTGCTCGTGGGGGCCCAACACGACATCTGATGGGTGTACCAGTTTTTCTGGCTCTTCACTGTACATCCGGTCTTTAGATATCATATGTAGTAAAACTAGTTTAATTACATCTAAAGGTGTTTTCAAAATATTGGTCTAGATCAAAAAGGAACATCTAAAAACAGGTTTATGAATTAATAGTTTTAAATACATTCAAGCATTACTGCGGTAAGTATGGCATTCAAATATATATATATATATATATATATATATATATATATATATATATATATACAGTGGAATCTCGATCCATCGTTTTTCAAGGGACCAACTGAAATGAACGATGACTCGGGAAACGATCGATCGAGATTCCACTGTATATATATATATATATATATATATGTATGTATGTATGTATGTATGTATGTATGTATATATGTATATATATATGTGCAGTGGAATCTCGATCCATCGTTTTCCGAATCATCGTTTTCGCGTTTGTGTCGTTTATATCACACCGTTCCGACGATCATATTGCTTTGTTATGTTTCCGTATGTATCGTTTTCCCGCATTTTTTGTTCAGTTTAGTCGATCCCTTGAAGAACGATAGATCGAGATTCCATTGTATATAATATATATATATATATATATATTGCCCCATAATTTATTGCATATTTATACCTCCAGCGTACACCCAACCTTGCCCCTAGTTCAGGGCTCGTTTTGCTTTGTTAAGGGCTCTTCAGCAAGGCATTCCAAGGTTGCCTGATAATGCGCTGGAGGTGCTATATTTGATATGGGCTTCGCCGTGAAGCACTTTAAATTTTGCTCTACAATTCAATATATACGATTGCTCTTTCCAATATGCGGTGGATGACTACACTTTCTCAATCACCGGTAAAAATTTTGAGAAATTACTCGTTTGGAATTCTATTCTCTCCAAAATACATAATTGGCTATGCCTTGTTGAAACTTCATAAAAAGGTCGAAACTTAGTTCCAAGGCTGAATGGTGCTCTGGAGGCATATATATTTTTTAATTTTCTGACCACGAGGACGTGATCCCTGCATTTTGTCAATTAAGCAATTTATATATCGTAATAGGGCTCGAGGTAGCCTATCGGTGACGTGTCGGTACTGAGGTTACTCAGACCGAATTCCACCAAGTGAAGTTAAATACCTTCGTGTCTAGGCAAGATATGAGCACGTTAAATCCGTAGACAGGAAAGTCCTTCTATGAGGTCAATGGGTGGTTGAGGTACGATCCACCCAGATGTCGCCGATGGGAGTGTTCTGTGAAAATTGTGGTGGCACCTAGCCAAGTCGGACTCTTGTGTTTCTATTATAAACCGGAGATGCACTACTCAGCCTGAAGTCTATAAGGACCTGGTCTAGAACTTCCAGCCAGGGGGCATTGGAAACAACAAATATATCGAAACGATAAATAAATGATTCTGGAAAATCGTTTTGAGATTAATTTAGTTAACTTAGCATACAGCAATTTATTTAAATATACTCTCAAACAAAATTCGAGTTTTGTAGAATATTTACATAATCAACGGGTAGCAAATCTAAGTATTCATTACCAATGGTGTGTCTATATTGCATGGTTGTTAGCTCTGCAAGCTCCACCCCGAAGGTCTGATTTCAAATTGCGGCTGAAATATGGTTGTTCTAGCGCTGTCAATGCATGGGAGCCAACGTTTGATCAGCTATTGGGTGCCTCCACATTAAAATAGCCAACAAATTTCGTGGTGTGAATGGGAAAATTGTTGTCAAGATAGCCTAAGATCTTGTCGTAAGGGAAAATAAATTGTCTTTCGTGTGAGCCTTTCTCGTTTTTCTTTAAGAGAGAAATTTTCCTGTCTTCAATTAAAAAAAATTAATATTTGTATCAGTAATAATGTATCAGTAATAGCCGAATTTAAATACGCAAATTTTAACTACTCATTTACTGAATTGCAATTATCTCCGGGTACCTGTAATTATATGCAGCCGTAATATTTTTTTAATTAATACATTCTTGCATAAGCGAGAACTTCAATACCTCAAAGCCTAGGCCCACACCTGAAGCTTTGATGTGTCACTGAATGATGAATGTAGACGGATCGCTCACAATCAGTTATCGTGCATCGCTGACCTACGTGACGTCATCACTTCGCAGCCAATCAAGGCACTCATTTGGGAGGCGAATCAAGACTCTCTCTTTGATGGATGAGGTCGCTCTGAACAAGCGAGATGTAAATTGATTGGGTAAGTTTTCACGTAGTCTATCAATGTTGTGGCATTTGGTAACAAAAACTTGAAGTGGGAAACTTAAGTTCCTCGTTAAGTTCGATTAACTGACTGTGATAAGGGAAAGAGAGGGAGAACATATTACAAACAGATTAGTTATGCATAGTTAATAGTATCATGATAGGAAGAAAATTTTTAACTGTCCGTGGAGTATCATTATGTTCACAACAACAAAAAAAGGAGAAGTGATATAACATTTTACAAAAACATATATATCGTTGTAATATCAGATGTAGCTGTCAGAGATATTAACAGATTTTCCTCTACCATTAAAAATAGATACATCGTCTGATATTAACCTTTTCCTTACGGGGTGGGATAGCATGTTTCCCAAGAATATGGACCCAAGAATGGATATATATATATATATATATATATATATATATATATATATATATATATATATATATATATATATATATATATATCCATTCTTGGGTCCATATTCTTGGGATACAGGCTATCCAACCCCTTAAGGTAAAGGTTAATATCAGACGATGTATAGATATATATACATACGTGGAACCTCGATCTATCGTTTTTCAAGGGACCGACTGAACTGAACGATAAAAGCGGGGAAAAAATAGATTGGGGAACATAGCAAAGCAAAATGATCGTCGAGACTGGGTAAAATAAACGACACATACCGGAAAACGATGATCGGGAGAACGATCGATTCCACTGTGTGTGTGTGTATGTATATTTATATATATATATATATATATATATATATATATATATATATATATATAAATATATATATATATATATATATATATATATATATATAGATAGATAGATAGATAGATAGATAGATAGATAGATATACATATCTTAGAAAGGGGGTATGAAATTGCCCTTTCTAAAGAGGAAATCGGAAAAATGGGCTCCGTAAGCTAAACATTAAACAAAAACTTAATTTTCAGTCTTGTCCACGCAAAGGCAACTTAAAAATTTCGGCTAATTAAACAATTCCATTAACAGAGGACCATTAGGCGAAATTCAAATTATGTCTATGTGTTTAGGTTTCTGTCTAAAGTTTAGGTTTCTGTCTAAAATTCCACCTCCATTTACGGAGAATAATGCCATGAACATTAACAATATTTCAAATATTAGCATATCCAGCTAACCGCACTGATAGGAACCAAAGTTCACTTCCATTGTGGGCTCCTTAACAGGTCAACAAATTTTCAAACCAACAAATGCAAAAACTGGAACTTCTCTATATATTTTAATTGTGGTTTACTTATTCAAGTCAATTCAGCCCTCAGTAGAAGAACTAAACATCTGTTTAGTACTTCTACTTTGTTAAGTTACCCCTTTTGCTAGGGTGTGCTTGGTGCAGTTTTATTAGAACATTATTGTTCATGTACAAGTACCGTACGCTGGTTATTTATATTTAAATGCTAACTTCCTAGCGTGAGATAAAGGCAAAAAAAAATATTTCTTAAGGCTGCTGTGTACTAACCCTATTGGTTTCGAACACCTCAATTTTAACCAATGGAGAACATTTGTCTAGTATTTACAGCTACATAAAGGCTGATAATCCAATAAAAATGGTATTTTCAGATAGCCTGAACTTTTCTGCACCTTGCAACAGAATTCATTTTATAAATGTCGTCCATCAAAGGAATTTATGAGCGTTTAAAACACACTATACCAGATTTTTCCCCGTATAATTTAAATTTTAAACTATTATTCGCATTTTTTAAAGCGAAAAAGTCCCCAAAGTGCCAAATATCTTTCTGTATTACGGAGTACAATTAAAATGAAACTTTTAAATCCAAGTCGGCAATCCTTGGACACATTTTCTTCATAAGTTAACATTGAGGTGAGTGAATCCAATAGAGTTAGTACTTTAGCAGCCTTAAAAAATCGTACTTATATCTTTTATCCCTGCGTTTAACTTTATTAATGGAAAATCCTTGAAATTAAGCATATGATACTGACATTTTAGCTTTTAAAGGTTAACTAGATATATTTAAAAGGAGATAAAAATCAAATATGACCCAGTAAAATACGATAGAATAACACTTTCCAAAATAGCGAAATTTTTTATCTAAAAACGTCGTAGACCTCAGATTAAAACATTTTCATCGCAGAATATGACAAGACTTTATATAAATCGAATAATATTTCGTAAGAAGAAAGCGGAATTAAGAAAACAACAGTACTCCCCGTTGATTAACATTGGATAAAGTTTTCAGGGTTTTTTCATTGTTTTTGTTTTGTTCCATTTTGATTTTAAAAAATCATTCGAGCTACCCTCTGTCAACAAGAGAGAGGAGTCCTTTGTTTACGGCATTTTTTTTCATAAAAACGATGCTAATTAAGTAATATAGGCTGTATTCGGCTCAAAGCTAAGGTAAAAAAAAAATGTTTTAAAATTTTCAAGTATGGTAAACCAACCAAAGATATTTCTACCATCAAAAGCCTTCTTTGGCGAACATTAAGGAGTTACTTATGAAAACAATAATGAATAATTATCTCCTATAATGAATTATAAGTAATATGAATGGATTTAAATATCTAATGATCTAAACAAAACCTTTTGTTATCAGTCCCATTCGATAATGTGGCCTTATCCGAGGAAAAAGAGAAAGGGGAAAGCTTGCGTATTCTGAGATGACAATTTGACCGAAAATCTCACAACTTTTGAAAGCTTTCTTTGATGAACATACAGATGTTACTTGGTAAATGAAGATGGAAGTAATTAATTCTGATAACTGAATTATGAATTAGGGGAATAGAGTTATATAATAAATTATTTAAAATAACACATCTTTAGTTTCCGTGTAATATTGTAATTAGCTTGAACAGAGCTAGTCAACGGGTGACGAGTTGTCTCGTCATATTTAAAGATTGTGAATGCATGAAATATATTTTTTCATCTACCTAAAACTCGTGCATTTACCGTGACATTATAGTTTACCATGATCAATAATCGCAAAGATCCAATAATTGCTTTGATTTTAACATAGGATTACGTTTCTCCATAACGGCTCTCCGGAAAGAAAAATTTCAGACGCTAAAACCATCCGTCGTCACGAGTTATAATTTTAGCAGCGCGCCAAACCCAGTCTGTATCGCTTGGGCAAGCAGTAAACAGTGAAACATAAATTTACCAAAATGTGTCAAAATTTTGACTATATATATATATATATATATATATATATAAGGAACTACGAAGAATAACTAAAGAAACAGGATACAACACTCAAGGAAAACCTCAAATATATCAATTCAAATCAGTTAATAATACTGCGAACACGACAAACCGACAAACTCGCTAGAATAGCATTAAATCTGAACAGGGATATTGTGGAGTTACTTATAGGTTGCCCTGATGACATCGTATAGCTTCTTCCCGTTTCCAGAAGGCAATAATTATACTAGAAGCTTCTAGCTGAGGCCAACAAATTCTTATTTTTTGGAAACCAATTCGGTAGTCGAGTTGCCGCGTTATCTTGCCAGTCAGAGACACTCGTTCAGTTGACTGAATGTTTGTTTCCCCGTTTTACCAAACCTATTGGAAGGAAACAAACTCGAGCTCTAACACTATTCCATTGTAATCCCATTCAGTTCAAGAATTTCTTGCAGTAATGTATTGCCATAACAAGATGGTACACAACTGAACTAATTATAATAATCTCAGTCGACGGTAAACTGGTTATAAGGAATAATTTTTGTTGAAATTCGTTATTGTGAGATTCCTGTATCTGGGAGAGTGCTTTGGTTGGTGCGCTTTCGAATTATTGATAAAAAATACTAGTTTAGAACAATTCATTTTGCTCTTGCAAAGGACATATTTCTAAAGACGGTTATTGCCTGTTGGGTTCCACGAGGGTATCGAAATTGAACTAAATATAGCGGTTAAACTCAAATCATCAAAATTAGCTTCCTTGCATCCCATTCCAGATTCTTCGAAGTACAAATTTATAATCAATCTTGCAATTAGCGAACACTAATATGCCTCCTAATTCTCCTGGCAAAGTGATTGTTCAATTGAATGCCACCAATTCAACTGCGATTGCAAATCGCTTCTTAGCCATTTCGGACTGGCAGTTCGAGAGGTTTGGTTTGGTTTGGCTTGGTTTGTAGCACTACGGTCGATTTTTGCTCACAAGGGCTAACTAGACCAGGACCTACTGCTTAAAGCCGATTCCGAACAGCTACAAACGTCCATACTTAGAGTGGGACTCGAATCCTTAGACTCTGGTGTCGAATACCAGCGCCATAGCCATTCGGCCACCGTCCGGCTGGCAGTTCGAGAGAATATAGGAAATTTTTTTTTAAAGTAAGTTTCTAAATTTTTAAGCATATTTATGAATAAAATACGTGTGTTGTTCACAACATAATGTTCTCCTGTAAAATATGTGAGTATTTTTAATTTTTCTTTAATATATGAAGTTTTTATTATAAAGCTGCCAAAAGTGATCGTCCGATGTATAACATCTTCTTTACACAACGCTTTTTACATGTTAAATCCCATTTCTTTAATCCAATGAGACCGAGATTAGGGGTCTGAGCAGTAAACTACGGTGTTGTACAATTATCATAATGCAGGTTTTCGAATAAGAACAACCATCTTGGTAGAGTCAAGTGTTTGTATGGCAGCTATAACACCCTTAAAAAATATTTACAGAGGATATGTGCGGCATTATATATTCGATGTGTGGCGGAAAAGCCACCAAACTTGAAAATACTGCGCATGCAAATTTTTTCATTCAAATTTAGCTTCATAGCAACGGCTCAACCAAGCGATTCTTTAAAGAGAATCGTCGACTGCCCTCATCCCATTCACCCTTTCAATTCCCATTTGTTAATTCCAACGACACATCCAATTTACGTTATGATCCTTGTGCTGGGCGTATAATTACATACTTTCAGACAATTACAAACTGGAAACAGTCATTTGTTGGAACACGTCGTTGGCGCACTAGAAGCGATTGAATTGGAGCCGCGTAATATTGGTTTTAATAACTGCACGACCGCCAAGCCGGGTGCAGTTGAATTATACATAACAAGTCTTTAATAACTTAATGACATATCGCGATCAGCTACTGCACACGGGGGAGGATCTGTACGCAGTACGTAATTCCTTAATGCTTCGAAGAGTACGATGACGCCCAGTTTTTACTTATGCATCAAGTGGTTACACAATGACACTAATTACAACGAAAAGTGAAAAAAAAGAATGGGAAAAGAAAGAAAATCGATGAATGTACGCGTAAACCAGCGCAGCCATTTCCATCTCTCTAATGAATCATTTCTGAAATGAAAAGATGAGACGGATCCCCCCCCCTCTCACTCAGCCGCAAAAAAGTACAGCCAGATATTGCATTAAAACTTCCCTTTTTTGGCCACTAGAGATAAGAAATCCGTAACTGATAATAAAAATAATCTTAAATTTCAGTTATACTGAAGCTATGTTTAGAAAACGCAATGATTTTTTTTTTCAATTTGCCTTTGTCTAAATGGGAGAAAATCTATAGAAACATAACATTCAATACGTTAATCCCCGACAAACGTGTATTTCACCCAGTGTTGGGTCTACATTTATTTTTTTTAGTCAAAAGAGAGAAGAAATTAGTAGTTGCAATCTTAATGTCGTGTTGCCTGTCTTAAAATTATTTATTTTTTTGGGCGAGATTCGTATATTATTTGGGTTAGTACAAATTATTTATAATTTATAGGTATTTGGGTGCGTTGTGTTTTTTTTTATTTATTTTCTTGAATACAACCCAAAATTCTAGACAGGTTTGCAACCGAACAGGCCAAATAAACTTTGCTTCTAAAACCTTCCTTTAGGTCAACTACACAAAACAAAGATGACTGACTCCAATGTAACAAAATAAAATTGATTTATTTACAACCTTATCTATTTACAAAAAAAAATGAATTACCAAATCTTCGCACACGGTTTACACATTTTACTAATCTTTTAGCATTTTCTCCTCGATTCATATCGAATGACATGTATTTAATTAAATCTACACCTTTTGGATTCAGGGAGCATATAATTATTAAACTAACTCATAGCCAAGAACTCCTATTCATCAAAATTATCTTTACAACAACACTGTTCCCGCACTAATCTTTCATTTAGCTCGGTGGGGTCTGAACAAAACAAAATGATTTTCACTCACTCAGTTTGATGATGTCGCACTGGGACTCGGGTGTCGAAGCTCTGCTTATGCTTGGGGTATCGCTCCTTCCTTCTAGGTAGTGGGAGCGCTGCGTCTCTAGGCTGTCGTGGGTATTCTTCTACTCTTTTCAAAATAATGGGGCACTCATCAGGAAAATGATGACATCGACTTCTCTTGATCAAAAATAACTCTTAGTTCCGAGAAGACTCGACCGGATCTCCAATATTTAAAACTGCCAATCTTTTCATCACTTTCGATGCTAAGGCACTAGGAAAGATCAACCGGTCTCCGGAAAACGAAACCTCTTTCTCGTACTGACGGACAACTCCCGGGAATGCTCAACCGGTCTCCGACGTTTTTGAAATTCCAATCTCTTCATCCCCCTGCAATGCTAAAGCACCGGGAAAAGTCAACCGGGCCCGCACGCAGAAGAGAATCTTCGAAAAAAACTCTAAGTCTTCTATTTATTTATTTTTTTATAACAAAGTCCACGCCTTCTCGTGACTCCTAATCCATTCAGGAAAGCTTTCAAAAATCCACCACTTAGCATCAATTTTCATTTCTTGGATTGGATAATCCCATACTTCATGCCCGCCTTAATTACGTCATACAACAGACCACCCAAAGTTCAGTCCACGTGTTTTGCGGTCTACATGTCCAATAAATTCTTTACAATAGGGTATTTTACTTTAATGTCAAACCCTGGTGCCATCTCCTTATCTGCGTCTGGAATCACCTACCCCCTATCGCGCACCGCCGCTTTTAAATTGGCTGATCCGTACAGACTACTGTTCCGTCCTCTAATCAAAGGCGGCTTCCTAGCATTCTAACCGAAATGTGATGAAAACAGCCTTCGATCACTTTATCTCTCTAAAAATTTTAATTTTTCTTTCAAATCGAAAGCGCTTCATCACATACGCTCCCTCCTCCGAAAAAAAACCTAACCAAACACCAAACGCGTAAAAATATGCTCCCTTCCTCGAAAAGTTTACAAAATTCTCATGTACTACTTATATAATTCATGACACTCAATAAAACATAATCACATCAATTACAAAACTTCTTACCATCCATGTCTGAAAAAAAAAAAACTTGTTCACATCATAAGTCCTCATACACTATTTAGAAGCACTAAAACAAAACATCAAAACACTTGCTCCTTACACCATTGACCTTCTTTGATCATGTGATCTATACCTTTAATTTAGGTAAGAGAAGACCACCAACCTATGCACTTATTAGAGTTCTGAATTCAAAAGTTCATTCTTTTAATCAAATGTTCTGAGTGAAAACATCGAAGATCTATATGAACCATGTCGACATAACTAATCACCATACAAAATCATGATTTGCAGAGTTCAGACCCAAAACACTATCACAAAGCATAAATTCTTCATCTCTCTATATATCATTTTGCACGCAATTAAACTCTATTCTAACACTATTCCTCAATATTCACAAAATTTACTTAGAAACACAAATAATTAACACATTAAATATATCTCACAGTATATTTGCCACATTCACAACAAAATACCAAGCATATAAAATTTTGTTACATTTTCAACACACTTCTCAGAATATTTTTGTACTTTTCCAAAACAAATTCATTAACTTAAATTCATATTTATGTATAAATTGAGTATTCACAAATGACCTTCCTACCAAACCTTCCTAAGACTCATATTTTTTTTTCTAAAAATCATAATTCAAACCCATTTTCCTCATTATCGTCAAAAGAACCGATACTAAAGACGCGCAAAACTTTTTCAGACACCGCACTTCACTCACTAAAACCAAACTAAGCTCCCTTATTCAAAAGCGCACGACAAACCTGAACTCATTCAATTCACAATTCCCCTACTACATACTAGATTTGCGAAACATAAATTTTTTTCTCCCCTTAGCACCAAGGATTCCCACAAAACTCAACCACTAACACTTGATAACACCAAAACCCATAATTCTTTTCATTTTCCAAACATCTAAAACCATTAAAACAACCACTCTATTATTTGCCTTTGTCTCCTAAGCCGCATATTTAAACTTCTTATTTTAGTTAGTCATTAACCTATTTCGTTCCCCCAGCATTTTAGATAAATAAATGAAATTCTGGCCAAAAATTTTCATTTATTCTCCAAAAAGGCTGTTTTAAACAATTTGCGACATTTTAAATTCAAACATCCTTACCAATTTTTATGGTTACCTCGCATACCTTATCGTAAACAACCCTTCAACACCTACCTATCGATCAAATTTACTTTCTAAATCCCCATTGTCCTTGGGGTCATTCAGCTCTGCAGCCCTGAACAACTTCCAAGTTATGAGGAATCCCTAAACCAAAACCAAACGGTTTGACTTTCAAAAAAACCTCCTTTGTTCAAATTGTTAAAATTCCTCCCCAGCACAACATAGCCAGCCTGCACACAAAACAGTTCTTTCCCCGTGCACCTCTCCTGAGGGGGGGGGGGAGGAAACGAAAAACATCTCCTTTCTCCGACCACAATTCCCCCAACATACTATTTCCGTAAACAAAAGCTAACACCGCACTTCTTAGAACAACTGCACAAAGCACCGCGTCGCGACCATCTTTTACTTTGCGTAATTCTTAAAAACAACCGCCATCTTTCTAATACCACATATCTCTACTAATTCTACGCACATGCTTCACTACATTCATATCTAAAACTTCACTACACTGACTTATTATTCACCCCAGGGTAAACAATCGTAAATTTTATTTTCATAGCACCTAACAACTAATGCAATCCATCCATCAAAAGTTTAGTTTTTTATACTGTGGCAATTCTGACCATTTATGCCTATAACTAACCCTCTTTTCGTTATAAACACCTCTACTCCAACAATGTATCGAAAACTCTTATTTTACATCCTTAACTCAGCACTCCTTCAGCTATAACCTTTTTGGCAGATTAAATGCAATATAATCCACCTCACATTATTTATCGTTTATAGACTGAAACATATCTGACTATGATTTGCGCTTTTGCTTACCGTTAACCATCTTTCATTCAAAATCACCTCTACTCTAACTTTTTATCTAAACTTCCTATTTCAATTTTACCCAACTGACGATGGCTTTGCAACACATTCGCGATACAACCTTCTTGATCTAACTCAAATAACTCCAATTTTTAAAATTTACACCTCACATTACCGATCATTCGTTTACCTATCATTACTCAATATGCAAGAATTCTCTCATTATAATATTACTTCTCCTAACATTATGCATTCAAATTCTTTATACGTAATTAAACTATGACTCACAATCCCAAACTTAAAAAACGCTAATTTCCCCCAAAATACACATATATGCACAAAATCAAAACAAAACACAATTCTATTCTCAATGTAATTGCAAAAATATTATCTGACAAATTTTATACTTAAATTGACACACGTTTCTCTCCAAAAAAATTCATATCTATACCAAGTACCACTAATTACTATCGACCAACACACTTGTACTCAATTCAATAATTTCTAAACTGTTACTCAAATCTTAACTATCTATTGATTTTCTCATTTCAATAGAATTTTCAAAATCACACTTAAATATTATCTATCAACTGATATCAAACAAATTTTCTGCCATCAACTACTTTTAACTTATTCAAAATATTTTTCAAAAATACACCTCAATTCAATCTATCATCTCTACAATATCTACAATATACATCAATTTTTAAACACTTCATATAAATCATAACATAAGTATTTCTTATCTATCTTTAACCAACTCAACAAACTCTTTCTAAAAACACTCTTTAATTCACTTAGTTAAAACTAAAATATTTGCATTCATATATTCACACTTCAAACAATCTTAAGATAAAATCAATATTGTCACACTCTTCAAAACAAAATTACACTCAATAATAATAATTGTGGCAAATATACAAACATATTTTCAAAACACTCCCGCTCTAAAAATTCTTACGCGCTGCTCCCTTCTCCACAAAATTTGTAAAGACCCAAAAAAATTTCTTAAAGACAAAAAAAAAACTTTTTTTTTTTTTAACGCAAAAAAATTTTTCACGATTCTAGCCTAACACAAATTATCTTTTCTATCATGGTCGGAACCATGAGATTGAGTCACGGCCACCATGCACCTAACGAAAGAATTTATAATAACTAGAAAAAAATTTTTAACAACAAAAAATTTTTTAAACTGGTCGCGGCAGCCATGCACTGAACAAAAAATTTTTTTTAACAATAAAAATTTTTTCAAAAAACGCCTGGTCACTATACCATGAACAAAAACAATTTTTTAACTCAAAAAAAAAATTTTTCACGATTCTAGCCTAACACAAATTATTTTTATTATCCTGGTCGGGACCATATGTCGTGTTGCCTGTCTTAAAATTATTTATTTTTTTGGGCGAGATTCGTATATTATTTGGGTTAGTACAAATTATTTATAATTTATAGGTATTTGGGTGCGTTGTGTTTTTTTATTTATTTTCTTGAATACAACCCAAAATTCTAGACAGGTTTGCAACCGAACAGGCCAAATAAACTTTGCTTCTAAAACCTTCCTTTAGGTCAACTACACAAAACAAAGATGACTGACTCCAATGTAACAAAATAAAATTGATTTATTTACAACCCTATCTATTTACAAAAAAAAAAACTGAATTACCAAATCTTCGCACACAGTTTACACATTTTACTAATCTTTTAGCATTTTCTCCTCGATTCATATCGAATGACATGTATTTAATTAAATCTACACCTTTTGGATTCAGGGAGCATATAATTACTAAACTAACTCATAGCCAAGAACTCCTATTCATCAAAATTATCTCTACAAAAACACTGTTCCCGCACTAATCTTTCATTTAGCTCGGTGGGGTCTGAACAAAACAAAATGATTTTTCACTCACTCAGTTTGATGATGTCGCACTGGGACTCGGGTGTCGAAGCTCTGCTTATGCTTGGGGTATCGCTCCTTCCTTCTAGGTAGTGGGTGCGCTGCGTCTCTAGGCTGTCGTGGGTATTCTTCTACTCTTTTCAAAATGATGGGGCACTCATCAGGAAAATGATGACATCGACTTCTCTTGATCAAAAATAACTCTTAGTTCCGAGAAGACTCGACCGGATCTCCAATATTTAAAACTGCCAATCTTTTCATCACTTTCGATGCTAAGGCACTAGGAAAGATCAACCGGTCTCCGGAAAACGAAACCTCTTTCTCGTACAGTCGGACAACTCCCGGGAATGCTCAACCGGTCTCCGACGTTTTGAAATTCCAATCTCTTCATCCCCCTGCAATGCTAAAGCACCGGGAAAAGTCAACCGGGCCCGCACGCAGAAGAGAATCTTCGAAAAAAACTCTAAGTCTTCTATTTATTTATTTTTTTTATAACAAAGTCCACGCCTTCTCGTGACTCCTAATCCATTCAGGAAAGCTTTCAAAAATCCACCACTTAGCATCAATTTTCATTTCTTGGATTGGATAATCCCATACTTCATGCCCGCCTTAATTACGTCATACAACAGACCACCCAAAGTCCAGTCCACGTGTTTTGCGGTCTACATGTCCAATAAATTCTTTACAATAGGGTATTTTACTTTAATGTCAAACCCTGGTGCCATCTCCTTATCTGCGTCTGGAATCACCTACCCCCTATCGCGCACCGCCGCTTTTAAATTGGCTGATGCGTAAGGCCCGTTGCACACACGGCGTAGGCGGAGATTTTCCATCGGACGTCGTTCTAAAAGTAGAGCTTACACACACGGCGAAAAACTCCGTCGAAGGGGAGAAAGGCCCACCCCTCCTTTTGGAATCCTGCACGTGTCCAAGAAACCAGAGGGGTCGCATCAACGCCCCCATCCCCCCAGCCGGGATCGGAGGAGCCCTCCTTTTCGAATCCCCTACGATTCCAAGAAAACCAGCGCGCCTCCCCCCCAGCAAACCCCCAACCACACCCTCGCAAAAGACCCTACGACGGTAGAGTCCGCTATGTGTGTAAGCGTGCATAGGGTCACATGGATAACTACTTCAATCTGGCGTCAACGAATCCGCCGGCATACAGTGGCATTCGACAGCTGCACACGCTACCGTCGAAGAAAAATTTCATTTTCCGCTGTGTGTGCAAGCTCCAATTGACTTCTGTGGTCTACTGTTGGAACGACGTCCGATAGAAAATTTCCGCTAGAGATAAAAACGCTGTGTGTGCAACGGGCCTAAAGACGACTGTTCCGTCCTCTAATCAAAGGCGGCTTCCTAGCATTCTAACCGAAATGTGATGAAAACAGCCTTCGATCACTTTATCTCTCTAAAAATTTTAATTTTTCTTTCAAATCGAAAGCGCTTCATCACAACTATGGAGAAAATTTGTCTACTATATACAACTACATAAACACTTATAATCCAATAAAAATGGTATTTTCAGATAGCCCGAATTTTTTTGCACCTTGTAACATGATTCATTTTATAAACTTTGTTCACCAAATGAATTTATGAGCATCTAAAACACATTATACCAGATTTTGTCCTGGAATAATTTAAATTTTAAAATATTATTTGTATATAAAACAAACAAAAAAATGGTCCAAGGTGTCAAATTTCTTTTTCCATTACGGAGTACAATTTAAAAAAAAAATCTTTTAATCCAAGTCGGAAATCTTTGGACATATTTTCTTCATAGGCTAACACTAAGGTGAGCAAATCCAATAAGGTTAGTACACAGCAAACTTAAAGGACTAAAATGAAAATAATAAAAGGAACATGAAAATCAAATTTTTTTCAAAGTATGGAGAGAAGTTTTAAGATTATATCACTATTTTACACACTTGAAACCATCCTGTATCTTTTCTATTCACGTGTTTTATTATAAGGAAAGAAATAAACCCCAAACTGACGAAAATAAGACCCGATCGTATCTTTCCGCGGCATAACACTTCACAATCTGCCTCATAGTATTTTACCGCTTAGGATCTTTTTTTTTTCTTTTCCTGACCGCTTATCTAAGTGAATTACCGATTTTAAATTTTGCAAGAAAGAAAAAAATATATAAGGAGGAAGAAAGAAAAAAAACGCCTTCCCACTAATTGGGTTTATGTATCAAGTAATTAGACAAAAACGTTAATTACTCCTGCGCAAGGAAATCAATAAATATGCTCACGAACCAAACAAAGCAAGATTCATCAACGTAATGCACTAAATTAGCCAGACAGGTTTGGTGCGCGGATGCCCGTTTCGAACGGAACATAAAAATATTTCAGGTTTCTTCTTTAATTTGATTAAGGTGAAATTTCAGAGAAAACTGGTATGAAACCAGAATGGGTTGCGATTCACTATAATAAATTGATATGAATAAGTCTGGAATGGTAGGTTTGATTATTTCTGCTTCGCATATATATATATATATATATACAGAGGCTGTTCACACATTTTTTAGACGATGTATATTGTATTCACAAAACTAAATTACATAAAATTCTTGTGTTTTAAATGTTCTATTTGATATCCCTTATTCTGAACTATCTTTCGACACCGCAATTTCCAGGTTAATAATGCCTTTTGAAGTGTCAGAAGAGGTATTCTATCACATTCATCCTGGACAGTTTTCCAGAGTCCTGTAAGGGTTTTGGGACGACGTTTGGATAATGCAGATTTTAAAAGTCCGAAAGCACAACAATCCATAGGTGATACATCGGGAGATTTAGTAGGGATATCACTGAAGGGTATGGCCTTGATGCCCGTTTTTTGTTCCATTTCTTTTAGGAAATTTACAGTGGATTTTGATGTGTGACTGCTAGCTTTGTCCTGATGGAGTCTCACAGATTGATGGCACTGTGGGTAAAGCGATGGTATTTCATTCATAAAAATTGGCAATAAAATATGTTCCTGATAGTATCTGGAGTTAATCTTGACATTTTTTCCCACTCTCTTTATTTTTAACTTGTCATTATAAGAAAAACCAGCAACAATCATGAATCCCTTAGAAAAACTTTCTTTCGATTCTTTGAACCATGTACTTAAATTTTTTTCTCCCCTTTTATAATAATAAATGGCTCTTTTTTTTGTTGCATTCATTTAAATACACCCATGATTCATCTATTGTGACAATTGTTTTCCATTTTTCTTTGGATAAGTGTTTCTCATATAGAATTCTGCAGCGTATCATGCGTTCAGCGATATAATTTGGAAGAAGACGATGCACATTGCGTTTTTTCGCTTTCTTAAGATTTAAATCAACGTTTATAATTTTGTTTACAGTGGACACCGAGCATTTTAATGATTTTGCAACTGTCCTTTGACTAGGGGGATTTTCTTTTAACATTAAACAACGTACCTTTGCAATAGTCGAAGATGTCCGTTTTTTCCTTGGATACTTGTTTTTAAATTTTGTCCCACTTGAGGCTCCGATTTGACGTTTTTTTTTCCTTTCTTGTTGACGATATTACCTATCGACGCTTTAGATATCACAAAACCATGACTCTCACATCGTTTTTGGATAACGGAGTATGCATATTTCTCTTCGGAAAGAGCATAAATGTAGCCTTCGAACCACTGCTTTGTTAAAAACGCCATTTTGAATAAAAACAAAACTTTCAAGCCGCAGACGATAATTTTGACTTTTAAAAACATAGTACAATTGCAATTATTTCTTTTGCAGCAAACGAATTTTTATTACCGCTTACCAAAATCGTCTAAAAAATGTGCGAACAGCCTGTATATATATATATATATATATATATATATATATATATATATATATATATATATATATACACAGTGGAATCTCGATCGATCGTTCCCCGAATCATCGTTTTTCCTTATATTTCGTTTATTTCACCCAATCCCGACGATTATACTTCTTTGTTATGGTCTCGCATCTATCGTTTTCCTACATTTATCGTTCAGTTCAGTCAGTCTCTTGAAAAACGATAGATCGAGATTCCACTGTATATCATCGGTATTCTGTAAAAAGGGCGAATATCTATGTAAATATATACATATTAGCCTTGTTAACAGAACACCGATATGTATATATATATATATATATATATATATATATGTGTGTGTGTGTGTGTGTGTGTGTGTGTTTGTTTAAAACAATAAGTAAGAAGGATGAATGTTACAGGAAAATTTTATTCTGATAGATTTGCATATTCTAGATATAAATTTCCGCATCTTTTAATTAGAGAGACTAACCAACGTAAACCTGCTCAAACTTGTCTTTCAAATGAAGCATACATCCAATTAAAATCCATCTATTTTTTTTTTCAAGAATGAACCAATGCATAAATCATGAAGAAAGTTAAGCGAATTAAAGAACAGATATGACGAAGTCAGCAGAATTAACGCATGGAAGAAATAAATTAAATCATTTTATTTAAAATTCAATGCTTCTAACTTAATATTTGTTCAAGATTATACCATGTTTAAGTAAAAAGAATTATTTATTCCAACTTGTCATCTGAAATTAAAAAAATTGTCACATAGTTAAGAAATCCTGGACAACAACAACAAAAAAAAGGGTATTGAAATAATGATGGAGTTATAGTGGTGATACACTTTTATTCAGGTGACTGGGTGAAATTAACATACTATCAATTACTTAAGAATAATGGCTTGCATTCAAAATGACAGAATTGAATTGGAACTAGTTATCCCCGACCTTTTGATCATAAATTCGCGGTTATCTACCTTGCTATTCGTTGAAGAATATACCATGGTTAAGTAAAAAAATATTGTTTATTCCAATTTGTTCTCTCTAATGAAAAAAATTGTGACATAGTTAAGAAATTCTGGACGCGAAAAAAAAAAGTATTGAATATATGTGTGAGTCATAGGGATTATACACTTTTATTCAGATGACTGAATGAAATTAACATACTTCAATTACCCGAAAATAATGGCTTGTATTCACAAGAACAGAATCGAATTGGGACTTCCCGATCGTAAATTTTCAATTATCTATCTTGCTATTCATTAAAGAATATACCATGGTTAAGTAAAAAAAATTGTTTATTCCAATTTGTTCTCTGTCATTAAAAATTTTTCACATAGTTAAGAAATTCAAGACACAAAAAAGAGGTCCTGAAAAAATGTGGGAGTCATAGTGATTATGTGATTATACACTTTTATTCAGTTGACTGATTGAAAGTTACATACTATCAATTACATATAATAATGGCTTGTATTCAATATAACAGAATCGAAATGGGACTGGTTAGACCCAAAGCTTCCGATCTTAAATTTGCAATTACTTATAAAATTATCTAAAATAGAAAGAAAAAATAAGCCAATTACCAAATAAAATGCACATTATACATCCATTACTCGAGTCTATATCGTCCAATACATTTCAGCAATTTTTTTCTTTCTTTTTTTTATGCAACTATACTGCAACTTTTTCTGCGTTTCCAGCAATATCCTTCCCCATATAAATATTTTTCTCAATTTTTTTTTTGGATTACAATAATTTAACGTCAGCTACCAGTCGAAAATTGTTTATTTCGCGCTGTTTCACCCTGTATATATGTCATATTTTCACTTTTTTTCGGCATGCCATGTATCTATAAAATCGAGAATTTATTAGATTTTACACCTTTGATATTAGCATTGCATATTTGTATGGTGTTAACGTACATAAAGTTATTCTTCAGTTTTTAGTTATGATAAACTGTCATTGAAGAGCCATATTCCTTTTTATTGTGTGCAATAGAAAATTTTAATATGTGTTTCTCTATTCTCATATATATATATATATATATATATATGAGATATATATATATATTCATATATATATATATATATATATATATGTATATATATATATATATATATATATATATATATATATATATATATATATATATATATATATTCATATATATATATATATATATATATATATGTATATATATATATATATATATATATATATATATATATATATATATATATATATATATATATATATATATATATATACACTCATACACTTGGGGTATCAATTTAATAAGAAAACTGGATGTTGAATCTTTGTCGGGTTTCAATACACAGAGAGACGTATTTTACAAAACTTTTCAAGGCAGTGGCCAAAATCTTTTCAAGGCAGTGTAGGATATATTCGAAAGATGTCCCTCAAGGGCATTCGTGGACTAGCGGGAGCGAATGTGGGAAATGATGACAAAATGCATATAGTCTGCCGAATAGGCGGAACTTAAGGCAATGGGAAATAATGCTTGTGCAGGAAGCAAATCTTTAAGAGCTTCACCTTTTTGAATACACGCAGAGAATCTCACTTAAAATCTTTTTTTGAGGCGCATAATAAAAGGGGAATATATCATTTGAGAGGAGTAATTCGTACGGCAGAGAAAATGTAGTTGTAATACAGGACTTGAAATTTTTCATCTGACATATATAACCTACGAACTGGAAACTAACGGGATCCTTTTATCAGATATGCTGTGTTAAAAATTAAAATACACATTAGAAAAGAGCATGGAGGATTCATTGTATGAAGTGAACTCAGACAATCGACTCGCACTTGGGTATATGGTGTAAGTTATGTTCGGGGGTATTCAGTCTCAAGTTAATACGGATTATATAAATAAAATTATAATGACTCATTTCTTGAAGAAGTAAAACTAACGAGAGAAAATGGCATTCAATTAAATTCATAAATATTCTTAAAAGTGCAAAAGTTGTAAAATCCATTGGGGTGTCGTGACCCACAACAAATATTTCAACGTATGAGAGAACACTGGCGTTCAGTCAAGACAGAGTCATGTGATAATGTTAAGTTCTTTATTCGAACGAATAACATTATTATAGGTAGAAATCTTACACAAGTACAAAAACGAACATTAAATTTCAGTGCAGTTTGTAAGGCCTCTTTCTCATAGCCTCAGAGTCACCATCTCTCTATCAGCATCTCGCCTAGCATCTACCTTAGCATCTGACTTAGCGGCTTCTTTAGCATCTCCCCTAGGTTTCGGAGTTTGGTTCTTTTATATCTCGTTTCCACCAAGGGGGTCCCAGCATCCCTTCTTCTCCTTGGCTCCGCACGTCTTCCTTCCCACGATCGGCGATAGAACCGCAGACAGTCTGGCTGCACTTGACCCATGGGAGATCCCCGGTTTCCCTCTTTCTTTCTGTTGGGGCCTTCGGTCAGTCGCAACTCCCCGCTTCGTTTTCTCTGTCTTGTCCGGTGACAGCACGTCCGGCCTGGGGTCTTCAATCCTCGTAGCCTGGAGGGGCATCTAACAGGCGCAATATCAGAATCATACCGGAAATTCGTTTCGTACACAGCATACTGCTCCGCATTCGGAGTAAAAGTCTCAATTCATTTATGAGCCAGGCAGAGAGGCGCTAGATGGACAACGGCTACCAAACACGGCGGCAAGCCATCAACAACGTTCAGTGGTCAGAATATCAGCCTCCAATGCCAAACAGAGTACGTTCTATTCTTGCCTCGGCCATGTCTCCATTTAAATGGGCAAAAAATATGATTCAATATGATGCGAGTACAGAAAATAAAGTGGCCACTATAGTGCAGCCCATGTTGTGTATCGCTTTATAAATTAAATAATTTAAATTAAATATATAGTGAATTAAATACCTTAATAATTTTCTCCACCTATTGTTTAACTTTGATGAGTGCCATTAGATTAATTTTCGCGCGAATTAATTGTAGTGACACTCATGAAAGTTGAGTAAATGATAAATCATGTTTTATGTACTAAATGTAACATGCAAGAATTTAATGTATTTTAGTGTTTGATTGACTGACAATTTCAATTTATTTTAATTTTTTTTCATGTGGATTGACTGACGCAAGGTAAAGTTTTGTTTTTTTAAATTAAGCTTTGTTTAGTATTTCTATTTATTTTCCCCCTTTTATTTTTAAGTTTTATACGCTTAATTTTTTTCCCTTTTTATATATATATATATATATTTTAAATTATCACGTATTGGTTTGAAACACAGAAGTGCTTCTCGAGAATCTTTAAAAAAATGGCGATACAGTTTATTCAGTTGCATTAAAAAAAAGAGACGATTTTGCCCACTTTTTGCAAAGGAATATGTCGATAAGAGGACCACATGGGGTTTTCCCATATGATTGTACCCGGATGTGAGAGGGTCAGAGAAATTCCTGGACATGCTTGAGGCGAGAAACAGCACAGATGATATAATTAAAAGTACCACGTGGAATGGACTAAAAAAAGATTATAAAAGGGCAGTACACAAAAAATACGAGGACTTTTCCTGGTTCCTGGTTGTCTGGCTGACGGAAGCTCTAGCTGGATGTCTCTGCACTGATCAATACTACCGGTTGTTAGGAGCTGACGAGAATTTTCGAAGAACGCCATTATGATGAAAATTGTTGAACAAAGACCCTGGACCTGGAGGATTGTCCCTCCCGATATTCTAAGACGATGGAGTATGGAAGTGGTCTCGAGGCTTAAAAGTTATCCGATAAGATAATATTATTTTTAGCCATGGCTTAATTTAATTTAATAATATTTTTTTAAAGTTTTTATTTTGGTCAGTCAATCTAAAAAATTTTTCTTTTTTTTTATTGTGGCCATTTTTATATTTTATTTCTTTATGTTGTTCAAAGTGATAATTATTCATTTTATTATGAGAGATATAATTTAATGTTTTATGTATACAAGAAGAACGAGGGATATTACTAATATGTATGTGTATATTGATGTATAAGGAAATTAAGGCAAAGAGATAAGATTTCTCTAAA
Source organism: Dolomedes plantarius (assembly GCA_907164885.2). Lineage (NCBI taxonomy): Eukaryota > Metazoa > Arthropoda > Arachnida > Araneae > Dolomedidae > Dolomedes > Dolomedes plantarius. Next base: position 84,730,604 of record OU015497.1, on the reverse strand, counting down.
TTCTATTGTTTAATTTAAGGTGATTAGATGTTATTGATTTGTGTTAATAGTAATGAATAAAAATTTTTGTTTGTTTCCCTCAGTTAAAATTGTGTTTGTCATGTTTTGTGAATAATCATTTGTGAATTTTCTGTTAGCCACAGAATCTAGGTTATTGTTTTAGTTAGGAGATTGATTACACAACGCAATACTAACCACTATACGTTTTAAATATAAGGAATAAGTTTAAAATAAAATTAATACTGACTTTGTTTGTTTGAATTAAATAAATAAATTAAGCAATAATCAAATAAAAGTTAAGATGCAACAGTGTCCTGCATTCTCTCTTCCGTGAAGATCAACATGGCGGAGTAGTTCAGGAGTTTAGAATTTCGGGCAGAGTTAATGAGAATGTGTGAGGTATTGAATCAAAATTAACACCCCCCCCCCCCAGGTTTATATAAATCGCCGTTTGAAGAAGAAGAAGCGTCTTATGCAAATGAATGACGCTTTTCTACTAGACGGTAAAACCCGTGGGTAGCGTACACGCTTGACAGTGAGAGAAAAAACACGACGAGGCGAGGTTGGACGGAGTCTAGTGGCGAACGAAAAACAATTGGAGTGAAGATCGCTTTGCCGTAAAACAGCCGGACATTATCAAGTTTACCGAAGACATTTTTTGAAGTTAGCTATCGTTCCAGTGATTTGGCTATAAAGTGAAGACAGAAAAGTTAGTGTGGTGTATGTACAAGCAGTGGCGTGGCTGAATTCTGGTAGGATTTCCGTAATATAACTACTGGGATTAACACACGCGATAAATAATTCCCCGTTGCCTACTGGCAACTGAGTACGGTATTTATGTAGTCTAATTGTGTTGAAATAAATAGTTTAGTGTAGAAAACCCCGTCGGATCTTGTTAACGGTGAATTCATTGCTTAGTATATACATTACCTTAACAGTTGAACTTCACTAATGATTGGTTTCAATTCCTACGGCGGTCGTATCTAATTTATAATGAGAAAAATTTTGTGACGGGATGGGGTTGTAACAATACTACACATTACCTCCCCATTATAACACTAACATATAAATAAATTAACGTCTATAGATGTCATTGAATTATTTCTGCGATTATAAATTATGTTATTTCGTATGTACACATACTTTTTAATTCCCACATTTCATGCGATCACAGTAAAAATTGCTGAAATATTTATGTTTTTGCACTATTTCAATAGGAACGAAGGCATGCAAACAAAAACAGCATTGAATATTTCATTACTTAAAAGGTATTTTATTAGGAAAATACAGGGGCGTTTACCAGTTTATGAAGTTTTCATGCAACTGTAATGAGTTTCCTTAATTTAATTTATGAGTTAAGTAATTAGACAAAAGCACTTAGCAACAGTGGTGAAAAAAGGTGAACACGACTGCAGGAGAAATACGTTCTAATTTAACCTCGCGCTGAATTATTAGTATGACTAAATAAAGGAAACTGAGAAAGTTACGTACATACCTTTTAGAAAGTTTTCGTTTAAAATGCTTTCTTCCACAACTGTCCTGCAAAAGAGGAGAAAAAAAATCAGTATTTTAAGATTTTCTCTGAAATAGTTTTACTATAAATTTAACAAATAATGTTTTAGATGTCCGAATGTGAAAAATTAATAAAATGCAGTTTAAGAGAAACTTTTCAGACTTAATTGAAATAATATTTTAAATAATCATGTTTTTTAATTTTTATAAAATATACGGCGTATTCGTAAATAATGTTCATCCCGTTTATAGACGCCTTCTAGAGAAAAATCTTTAAATTCACTCTGGTTAAAAGGAAAATCTGTATTAGTGACATTTAAGGTTGCTGTGCACTAACCCTATTGGATTCACTTGCCTCAATGTTAACCAATGCAGAAAATTTGTCTACTATTTACAGCTACGTAAATTCTGATAATCCAATAAAAATTGTATTTTCAGATAGCCTGAACTTTTCTGCACCTTGCAACAGGATTCATTTTATAAATTTTGTCCACCAAAGGAATTTATGGGAGTTTAAAACACACTATACCAGATTTTTTTCCCTGAATAATTTAAGTTTTAAAATATTGCATGCATTTTTTTAAAAGAAAAATGCCCCAAGGTGTAAAATTCCTTTTTCTATTACGGAGTACAAGTAATATATATATATATATATATATATATATATATATATATATATATATATATATATATATATATATATATATATACTAGCATTATTGCCCGGCGTTGCACTGGTAGATATATAGATATAAAATATTTCATGCATTCCATCAAAAAAATATTGGGCTGCACTCCCGCTCTTCATGTTCATCTGGCCAGACAGAATGCGCTTAGCACGTTTTCTACTGAAATGATATACAAACAATAAGAAAGAAAGAAACTTTGAGCCTGCGGACCTTCGTCTGATTTTAAGGTCATTCCCAACCCTCTTTCCGCATTGTAATTTGACACCCCGTCCGTCATCCTCAAACCACCCCTCTTAACGCAGCTGGTCGAGGGGAATCCACAGGGGGTAGACGCACCTCTATCGGGCACAAAAAACATTAAAAAATTAATTTTAAAAACTAATTGGGCCCCAAATTTCGTTTTTCCTTTTTTAAGTTTCTCGGGTCCAAAACATTAACTGTGCCGAATTTGGTCTATGAACCAGTCTATGAACCTGGTGAAACAGTCTATGATTCTATAGCGGACAAACAAACAGACAAGCTCTTTTATATATATATAAGATATATATATATATATATATATATATATATATATATATATATATATATATATATATATATATATATATCCAAGTTGGCAATCCTTGGATAAAATTTGTATAGGTTATCATTGAGATAAGCAAATCCAATAAAATTAGTACACAGCAGACTTCATAAACCCTCAAAAATTATTGTTGTTGTTCACTCCTAAGATTACAGCGTGAAGAATGGCCTAGGAAATTATACTTTTGACTCCGAAAAATTTTTATATTGCAGTTACATCGCCAGATTCTCACCTAGTTGTTACATTTCCAACTACTACTTTTTCTTAATTATTCTCTTTTCCGTGGTTCAAATTGCGCAAACCTTTTTTAGGTCGCGAAAAGAATAATTTATTGTCAATATTTTTTTTTTGGTGCTAACATGCCGTCTACTAAATTCTTCGGAAAAGGAAAGCCAAACAGTAATATTAATAACGAAATAATTAGTAAACAGAATAATTTTATTTTTGCATTTATAATTAAAATATGGATATGTGTGCATTATATTATCAATTTATGTACATATCAAAATAAGTTAGAAAGCCGCCCACATGGTGTAGAAATTAGCGTTCTGACCTGCCTGGGCTTGGGTTCAAATCCCGAATAAGGCTATTGGTCGTTCCCGCGTCGTTCCCCTCAACGGGAGCAATGCTGGCTTACCTATATGGTGCTCCCGTGATAAAGTAACCAGTAAAATAGAGGTGAAAAATTAAAGGTAAATATCTAACCACAAGTGCCTCCACATGAGGCTTAAAAATAAATTATATAAGATATTTTTGTTCAATATTTTTAATGATATGCATGTTTATCTATTAGAGATTATTAATAATATTAATAAGCGAAATTAAATAATAATTATTAATATTACTAAAATTTATCTTTTTAATTAATTATTCTGTTATTATATTCACGATTTTATTGTGATACTAGGAGAAGGTATGAAAAAACGTATTCAATGTGAAAAATACAAAATTGATATCAATAATTAATCAGCGTGATTCTTGCTGTTGAACACTGGATGTTAAATTTTATATATGGATATATCAGGTGTTATATCAGGCTTATTATTAAGACTTTTAATTAAAATATAAGTCAAGCAAGATTAATCTGTCATAAGGTTCGCATACGTTTGTGGGATGGCTGCCAAAAGAGCCATTGCTAGTTTTTGCGTTGAAACTAAAGGAAATTTTCAGCTTTGGCGTTCCAAGTATTCACTATTTCCTTTTCTGTCTTTTTGTTATTTCATACTACATGATAACATTTCGCTTTTCATGGTCTCGAGAACCTTCCTCGAAATCAACTATTTGTTTCCGATTCAGAGTACAGGTAACACTCCTATAACACGGTAGATAGGTTCCCAGAAAATGCCGTGTTGTGTGAAACCGTGTTATATGAGACCCAGAGCCATTACAAAAAGGGGGGGTTGCGTTCCGAAAACTTATTAAAAACAAACATTTTTTTTTATAATTCCATATAAGCAACTTGAAATTTATTGAAAAATATAAATGTATGTATAATTCAAAACGAAAAGAAACAAAAAATATTATTTTCATTCAATGCGACTTTAATTTAATAAATTTCTTCCTCATCACTGCTCAGTACAATCAAACGAGAACTTTTTTTCGGTTGAACGATATCGCCTTCACTTTCAGAACATTTTTCTTCATTTAGATTTTTTGCACCTTCTATCCTTTTTAAAATATCTATAATTTTGGTGTGTTTGCAGGTTATTAAAAAGTCATTGTAGATTTCACAGTATGGAGATAAACAATTTTGCAGCTCCCTTTTGAATTTTCGGCTTCTTTCAGTGGAAGGGTTTAAATTCAAGAAAAATGATTCAAGATTTGCAGCTAAACTTAGGCCTTCTGATTTTTTAAAGTGCAATTTATAAACTTCACAATCTTCATCTGTGCTATTGTCCTCAGAATCGGTATGATTTACAGCTTCAGATGCCATTTCCAACAAAGCCGCTTCGTCAACTTCTCCCACTAATAAATCTTAAACGTCCTCAATAGCCATATCCACAAAATCTTCGCCTCCGATTGATTTAGCAAGTTCTAATATGCCACCAATTTCATTTTCTGACGATTCTATTTCAACTGAAGATGGCCATATCTTCTTCCAACATGCAATAAACGTTGATGATTTTAGTTCTTACAGCGACAAAGATATGATGTCGATGACGTGTTTAATTGAAAATTGCTTCCAAGCTTCCATTACATTAATTGATTTCAAATTGGTTACGTCTAAAATTCACTGCAATGCTCTTCTTATGTAATAAGTTAGTTCATGACGCTTTTCGCTATGACATCGGAATAGAGTTATAAATGAATAAATTATAATTTGTTTATATATTTTCATGTAAAGCCACTACAGTTCATTAAATCTTCCAGTCACTATTATAAGGTAATTTAGCTTTTAAATATATTAAACAAAAATCATGTTATCTAGTGCTGTATAAGTACAGTGTTGTAGAAAAGTTTTCGCAATTTTTTTTATCGTGTTAGAGCGAAACTGTATTACAGGTTGCAGTGTTATACGAGGGTTCCCGCAATTTATCCTGTCGTGTTAGAGCGAAACCGTGTTGTAAGATACCGTGCTGTAGGAGGGCTACCTGTATAACTGAAATGCTATACGTTACATTTCGAAATCTTCAAAGCTCAACCACTCAATAATCGGTCTTCCGCGAGAGTGTCAGCAAAGTTGTTTTGCATGCCATAGGTTCGTTATCTATGCTTAATAAAATCCTATACACTTTGACCTATCTGGACTAAATTTTGCTTACTTGCTTTCTAAGGTAAAAAAAACCTGTCATTTCAACGTTTCTTTCACGGTAAATTCTGAAAGTAAAAAAAGCATATGTAAAAAATACGGTTTCCTCACGTTTATGCTCTACCACGAGCCCCTGCTTTTGAGGAACATTTTAATAAAAAACAATAGACATTCCAATATTTTTTAATCTTTCAACACATTTATTACTTTTCTAGTTCTATTTATTTTTTAGTTCCCAGGGAGAGGAGGTTATTAATCTAACGATACATTTTTGTGACTGCGTATCACTACAATCTGCCAAACTCCACATTCTTCCAGAACGCAAGAACTGTAGACACCTTCACCTCTAGAGCACTTTAGAGCTCAGATCTTTCAGCTTAGGTTAAAGTAAATACAATACTTTAACCTAACCCTTCGGAACCCTATGGGAGCATGATTCTATTCCCGCTTAGTGGAAACATCTGCCTGGAAGGCAGATATAGATGGAATATCTCTTTCCCAGGTATTCCTAACTAGAAATTCAGAGCGTATTTGTGGTTTATTATATTTCATGGTAGCCACAATCGTCAAACCATTTCTCTTTAATTCTTGACCAGCTTCTATTGAACAAAACCAATTATCACAGGTTATATTACGGTTCGTTTTGTAGAGGCATTTAGTTAGTCAAACGAGTGATTGAGTTGGGGTTTTCAATTTTTGCTCTGATTAATCTAATTTTTACCTGAACCAAAGATGGCTGGCTTCACAAATCACCCTTCCCCACTGAAGACAAGATTTTGACTGATGCATATGTAGATTCACAGTACCCATGGTCGAAGGGGGGGGGGAGGCAGCGTTGAATAAAGAAACCATATCTGCTTGAGAGACAAATGTCCCCACCGAAGGGTTAATGATTTATAAATTTCATTTAAGATCGGGTGATTACAGAAGTTTCCAGCTTCATTATTTACTTTCAGCTTTACCCAAAAATGAACGGCAAAGTATTGATACCCAAATTTCTAATGCACTCACATTAATGTTACGGATACTTTGTTACAGAGTAAAGCACATGGAAAAAATATGGGCTCTAATTCCTCAACTCCCAACGTGGAATTTTGTGGTCAACGAATTGAATGTTCATCTTGTAAGTTAAGTTGTTTCCTCGATATAACATTATATGTTTAATATAAATCCATAAGATGACCATCACATGACTTCGTTTCTGAGAATCAACTCTATGTTGCCCCTCTAGGGTGGGTTCGCGAAAACACCGACTCATTTTACTTACTGGAAGAAAAACTAAAAGTATTATGGATAGCAAAGCACTGGGATACATTATACATGAATGTACCCGGTATAACTAAAGTGATGCTTTAACAAATACAATTTTCGTCCCCGCTGAACCTAACATTCGCCCCCCCCCCGAGTACTGATGATAATAGACTCGTCGAAATGCATGCAGAAAGGAGAGTCCCGGACGAGACAATGAGTGTAGGTATAAATGTCGGAAAGGTTGGTGTTAACGATGTAATCGAGTGTTCCTGTAATTATGTGATAACTGTGCGTATTCTTAAAATACAGGGTGGTCATAAAAAAAACTTTGCCTATATATGTACCTCTAGCGGCTGTTCCGTTCAACCAATCGGGATTAGATTTCAGATATGGTTATTCAGAGGTATGAGCTCGGTATTCTGTGGACGGCAACCAAGTGGCGCTCACGGTTACGGTTATAGGTACGGAAACTCTAAATTTTCGAATAGCAACGCCCACTTTTTCCCGTCGCAAAATGCTCAGAACATGCGAATACTGTAAGGACTTCGCCTAAAACCAAGACTGACAGCCTTTAATATTTACAAAATGCTTTATTTGCATCCAGATTAAATATAGGCTTTATACAATAATTACAAAAAAATAAGCACTATCTGAGGCTATTTCGCGGGGTTCAGGATATCATAATGGAACACGGCAGGCTCTCCTTCTCTGGCACGCGTTCGACGACGAGGGTTGTTCACACCTGTAAAAACGAAGTCAACTGCTCCCCATTTACATCAAGGTGGAGAATATATATCCTCGCCCATCTCTGTGGGTGGTTGAAGCGAGCTCCCTTTGAACCCTTTTTTGTAGACCGTCTTCAGACAATTCCGCGTCTTCCGCTAAAAGGCTAGGTGATTATCCTCTGGACAGGCTTTGTCTGCAAGCAGGGGGATTTCTTACAGAAGACGGCTTCCTAATTGTCCGATGGCGACGCGGCGTCTGCCACAATTTGGTGACAAAGAGACTGTCACCGATGAATACGGTAGATTGATAATGGACGTCTTGCCGTTAGGCTCTCTCAGGAATTCCGAGTGTGAAAGGGGCGTAAGTCATTACAGACTAAATTCCTCCCCTCCCCAGATGTTTTTCTGCAGAAGTTTTTCACCTGCAAAAAACAGAACAAAAACATGGTCCTTCTCAGGACAATTTCAATTATAAAACTTTTCCCGAAGGCAAATGCACGCCCAATTGACATTACGAGTAGACCGTTAATTTTGATCAAACTCTGGCTTTACCTTCATGAAAGAAAATTTTTAACTGTATTTCAAAGTATCATTTTAAAAGCACATCAAAAGGAATTTATAATTAAAATTTACGCACTTTAAAATCTCTAATAAGAGACCATGCCGTAGCAAAGAAATTATAAAATTACACAATAATATAACAAGTCATGGCAAAAAATTTAAATAAAACAGTATACTAATACATGTCAATCAAAAAAAATTAAATTCATAGAACACTAGTACATACACATGACACTACATAAAAACATTATAACTAGTAAATCACTCAACTGGGATCCCATAATTTACCTTAATTGTGATCACATGACACAAATAAATTCTCAAATTGATATTAAACACAGTTATAATGAAACAACTTTACACAAATAAAATTAAACACAAATCCAAAATGGATACCTAAACTTCATACAGAACATATCATCACGGTTACTAATACCCATGAAAATTTTAAATTTCTTACTTATCTTTTAATACGTTTAACACTTATAGTCATAAAACAATTTAATACTCGGCTTTCCGTAAATCCTGGATCAGGGAACTTAATTCGTTCACGATTACCTGTGATCCAATCTTTTCCATTTAAGTGGACAGTCATCAGTGACCTAAATTTAAATATTCATTTTATCCTACTATAGGATTCACAATCGATTTAGGGTCTAATTTTTCAGTACTGACTGACATAAAATTATAACATAATAGCTCATTGGCTCATTCCATATCAAAAAAAAAATTCACAAACCTCACATTCCTAGTAATCACTTGGATTCTTTGACAACACTTACATTTATCTGTTGTCGTAACAACTCTTCAGACAAAACTTAACGATTTCACAATAAATCATCCAATTGCGGTATTCAAACACCGTAAGGAGTGCATTTTGACTCCAATTACTACCTTCTTAGGTATACACAAAAACATACACATTTGCATTTAAAAGTTAGCCAACACCTTTCTGAGGCATTCTACTGGCTTATGCAACAAACAAAACCGAACATAAAATGTTACAATTGAACATTAATTAAAGCCTATCTGAGGCATTCCAATACGGCATACATAAAACCGTCATATGGCGTTTGCCACTACAAAACCGTTATATTATGATAACGTCAAAGGAATTTCACCTGAATTTTCCTTTAAAGCAAAACTCAACTTCTATGGTCGAGTCGCTCAAATTTACAAACAATTACATGTTACAATTCATAAAAAGAACATTACTCAAACGAATACACATTAATTTCTGGTCACATTTTTACACTGAAACTACAATTAATCAACATACTTATAATATACATTTAAAATTTTATGATTAAACTTCGGCTTAGCCTGGTGTTCGGCGGGAATTAACAGTGTTAAGACGTTTCTTGTTATTCTTAACATTAGGACATTTCCCCTTTTGACATTTGTCACAAGCCGACACGTAATCATTTATATCTAAGTGACAATATGGCCAGTAAAAATACTGAGTTAATGATTCTTTCATCTTAGCAACGCCTAAATGAACATTAGTTTGTTCGTGGCAGAGTCTTTTTAATTTCTCTCGATACTTTCGAGGCACAATAAGCAGTTTTCTAGTGGTTCCATCGTTATTTTTTTTCTGGTAAAATAACATCTCGTTTACCACCACGTACTTATTTTCGTCTGGCGTCTTCTTTTTCGCCCTATCAAAAATTACTTTTAATTCTTCGTCCTCACTTTGTGCAACTCTAAATTCTTCGGGTGAAGTCTTTAATAAGTCGGGAGTAATTATTTGTTTCTCCTGGAGAGACAAGATAGTCGCGCTCTCTTCCGAAGTGATTTCTTCTACCGCTTCTGATCCGGGGATCACTTGCTCTATTTTCGTTATTTCATCTCCCGTGTCTAGTCTTTCTCTATCAAATTTTAGTTTTTCGGCCCGAGTTTGCACAGTATTTTTCACCGGAACTTCTACATTCCTGTTGATCTTCTCAAGCAAGGCTGCCGTTTTATTTCCTAACAAATAGTGTTTCTGCTCGAATTCCGTATTGCTGACAGCTGCTCTAGTTCTGGTGTGGCCCCATTCACATTTTAAATCGACCTCTGCTATAGGTAAGCAAACGGATGAATCTAACACAGGTGCACTGACATAAACGTGCTCTCCTGTGTACATATGGGGTTGTACCAAATTTTTAGAAATCAGATCAATGCTCGCTCCTGTGTCTCTCAGAATAGACGTAGATTTTCCATTAACGACTCCCTGACTGATATATGGAGTCATCACGCCACTCGAGTCTCCTCCACTAGTTTCTGTTGCCGCGATAATTTCCGTCTCTTTAAGTTTAGGGCACTGTGGTCTCAGATGGTCATAAGAACCACACTCGTAACAACGGAGCTGTTTTCTTTTCTCAAAAATCCTTTCCTTGTTTTGTCCACTAGAAGCTTCTTTTTCCACATCTTCTTTTCCTTTCTTCTCTTCCTTAAAATTATGGTTATTTTTAAATGGCTTATTAATTTTATCTGTGGACTTTTGATTCTTTGGGAATTCTCTTGTTCGGAAACTGTCTTGTAAGCTTTCATACTTATCGATTTTTTCCGCTAATTCTAAAGGAGTATTAATCTGCATCCACTGCTCCAAAAAATGATCTTTTATATCGGCAGGTACCCTTCTCTTCATCTGTTCCGTTATGTGTAGGTCTCTCAGTTTCTTAAATGTAGTGATTTCTAAATCTGCTATCCATTCATCATAATAGCCACTAAGCTCATGGGCATAATTCCTCCATGACTTATCTGCGAGTTTAGGATGGCGATAAAACAGTTGTTTTAATTTTTCTGTATTCATCCTAAATCTCTGGAGAATCATCTCTTTGACGTAGTCATAATTTTTGCCTGTTCTGGCGATTCTCTGGCCATCATGTTGGAAATTTCTGGGGTTAGTACCCCTAACAAATATGGCACCCAATCTTCTTTAGGGACTCCCGCCATCTCTGCTCTTCTCTCGAAATTAATTAGATACAGGCCCATTTCGTCCCGTTTCTCGTCAAATTTCTGTATGGTTTTAAGGAGCTGAATGTTCTGAGTTGCGTCTGCATCTCTGTCCCTCACATTTCGGGCTCTACTGTCTCCATTATTTCCTAATTCTAGTCTCTTCATTTCGAGAGCAAGTTGGTCTTGACGAATTTTGTCTTCTCTTTCTCTCTCTCTCTCTTCTCGTTTCACTTCAATAATACGTTCTAGTGCGAGTCTAGCGTCTTCTTCGACGTAATTTTCGTTTTCTGTAACGATCTTCTTAATTTCGAAGACCCTAAGCGTATCGTCAGCTTGTCCTCCTAACTCTTCTAAAAGTTCTAAAAGATCCTCTTTCTTACCCTTATTTAAAAAGGACATTTTTCTAACTTTAGGGTAACTAACTGTATGATAACCAATAAAGTTTTCCTCAGCTACTAGCAATACCTTCCGACGGTATGTGTCCTAACAGGAACTAACAAGTTCAAAACTGATCAATTTTAGGCTGAACTATAATTTTAGCCCTTAAGAGCACCAAACTAGCACCGCACAATATAAACATTCACAATTTACTCAATACCTATCAAATCAAAATACCGAACTCTTATACAGAATACACATAAACAGAATTCTCAAGTTAATCAACACTTTATAGTTATATATTCTAACTCTATATAGATTTTCAACACAGTAATACACAAATACTAAATTATCACTGTTAATATCAAAGCATAAGAAACTTAAATATATCTGTTACTATTAAAAGAAAAAAAAATACTAAATAAACACTGTTATTATCAATAGCAAAAAAAAATTCACTTTCTTTAAAAATAGAGAAAACATACAGTATTTGCAATTAACAAAACACAGAAATTGGCTAAACTTATTGCAATTCCTAGCAAACAAAATATTGGTTCTTTACTTGAACACTAACTGGTTACTCAATCATATACCATAAAAACACACAGAAATTGGTTTTACTTATCACAATTCCTGAAACAATAGTTCCTACTTAGAACTTCAAATGGTTAACTCATACACCATTAAAACACAGAAATTGATTTAAATCATCCAAATTTCTAATATAAAATATCAGTTCTTAATACGAACTCTAAATGGTTAACTTGTACATATACCATTTAAAAAAACACAGAAATTGATTTAATTCATCAAAATTTCTAAAATATCAGTTCTTAATACGAACTCTAAATGGTTAACTTGTACATATACCATTTAAAAAAAAACACAGAAATTGATTTAATTCATCAAAATTACTAAAATATCAGTTCCTAATACGAACAATAAATGGCTACTTATACATATACCATTTAAAAAAAAACACAGAAATTGATTTAATTCATCAAAATTTCTAAAATATCAGTTCTTAATACGAACTCTAAATGGCTACTTATAAATATACCATTTAAAAACACAATAAAATAATTTTTACTTATTGCATTTATACAAAACCATTATTTAGTTTTTAAATCAAAGCCAGAATCTGATAAAAAGAATCGGCCTACCTGTAATCCTTTCGTTCATCACTGATATCCTATGACTCTTCTGACACCATTTAATAACAGTCTGTAAGGACTTCGCCTAAAACCAAGACTGACAGCCTTTAATATTTACAAAATGCTTTATTTGCATCCAGATTAAATATAGGCTTTATACAATAATTACAAAAAAATAAGCACTATCTGAGGCTATTTCGCGGGGTTCAGGATATCATAATGGAACACGGCAGGCTCTCCTTCTCTGGCACGCGTTCGACGACGAGGGTTGTTCACACCTGTAAAAACGAAGTCAACTGCTCCCCATTTACATCAAGGTGGCGAATATATATCCTCGCCCATCTCTGTGGGTGGTTGAAGCGAGCTCCCTTTGAACCCTTTTTTGTAGACCGTCTTCAGACCATTCCGCGTCTTCCGCTAAAAGGCTAGGTGATTATCCTCTGGACAGGCTTTGTCTGCAAGCAGGGGGATTTCTTACAGAAGACGGCTTCCTAATTGTCCGATGGCGACGCGGCGTCTGCCACAATTTGATGACAAAGCGACTGTCACCGATGAATACGGTAGATTGATAATGGACGTCTTGCCGTTAGGCTCTCTCAGGAATTCCGAGTGTGAAAGGGGCGTAAGTCATTACAATACCCTAAAGAGCGTTGGAACGGTACGTGTATCACAAAAAACGGACGCGTTATGCAAGCACAAAAAACGACTCTGCGAACTGCCTGTGATGGCATCCATGTGGAAAATATGTAATCCAAATAAAGGTTTTTCTCCTATCTGTGTTGTCATCAGGGATTGATGTCTTGCAAATTTAATCCGTGTGCCCCGATTGTGTTTTTGTTGGCCGTTCGCAGAGCCGTTTTTTGTGGACGGAAAAAAGTGGGCGTTGCCATTCGAAAATTTCGAGTTTCTGTACCTATAACCGTAACCGTGAGCGCCACTTGGTTGCCGTTCAGCTCATACCTCTGAATAACTATATCTGAAATCTCATCTCGATCGATTGAACGGGACAGCCGTAAGGTCTATATATCGGCAAAGTTTTTTATGACCACCCTGTATATTATCATCCGTTGTATATGTTCATTTTATGCCACGATGACGTGAGTAACAAAGTCCGTGTCCAGCCAGCCAGATGTCGTTATTTACTCCAATTAGGACTTTTGCCATAATGCCTAATATCAATCTGGGAATTTTTGTGAATTAATTTCATCCAGCTGTATTTTTAAAATTATATTTATGCTTATTAAGATGTTCTTGAATTAAATGCGGGCAACATGCCAAGTAGTTAAGGCTAGTAATTCCAAAGGCACAACTTTGAAAAGGATTCACTTCGTGGGCATTTTGTCAATTGAGTTTTCCGTTACCGTCTGAAATAATCCGTATTTCCTATAAAAAATAACCTAGCATCTGCACCGAATCTGTTTATATTTCATGCTATATCAAAAATTTCTCCTCTACTTAACTGCAGTTTCAAAAACTATCTGGAAAACCCGCTTTGTGCGGTACCGGTTCATCTCAGCATGTTTATAATTTCGTAATGATACAGAAAACACATCCTCCCTCCTCCCGATCCTGATCTATGCATCGGGTAATTAGCGGAGAGCATTAATTACGAGACCATAAAAATCAATGAATTAGCCCACGCTCGAAACATGGCCATGTTTATCTTTGAAATTAAACACGTAAACAGATAAAAAAAAATTTTAGGGGGAAAGAATCATTCCCCGTAAAGAAATAAACCCGTTTAATGCATGCTAGCAATATTTTTTCCCCTTTTTTACCGGGAAACGATAAGAAAAAAAAAATAACTTCATGATAAATAAAAATTAATTTTCTGAAATTATGACTGAAGATAATATATGACGGTAGATAAGGGGTGCCGGGGAAAAAAATTGGGAAAATAGGGGAAATTTTTTCCGTGGATAAACATAATTTGTAAACCTATCTTTTACAAATAAGACAGTTCCGAGCACTATTCGAAGAAATGAGTGCGGAATAAGGAGTACTGTTTCTATATACATAGCTTGCTGGTCCGCATTTAGTGTGCCCCCATATAAAAAGTGGCCAGTAAACTGCGGTGAATTATAGGCGAATGTCTACATGACAAATGCCTCCGCTAAAAAATTATATATATACAGGGTGTCCAGCGAAGAAGTACCTGATTTCAAATTGAAAAATCTCGAAAACAAAGATCCGTAGAAGAATGCAACAAACGGTTTGTTTATCGTGAAAGCTGTAAGAATTTTATACACTAATTTTCGTAATAGTTATAAAAGCTGCTAACAGAGGGCGCTGTTAGCAGCTTTTAGCAATAGAACCGCAGGCATGGATTGAACTCCATATTCCCCAGACCTGAGTCCTTGTGACTATTTTTTGTGGGGCACATTAAAAGATACTGTCTACAGGAACCATCCTATCACGCTGGGCAAGCTTCAATCGGCGATCTATGTGGCAGCTGAATCAATTTCTGTTAAGAAAGTACAGGGTATGATGGCAAATTTTATTGCGCCACCTTCATAGAGCGAATGGTGGACATTTTGAAAAGATTGTGATGTAGTGACTGCAAATACTACAAGTTTATATAAGCATGCTGATACGAGTTGTACAGCGCCATCTGTTAGCAGCTTTAGTAACTATTTCGAAAATTAGTGTATAAAATTCTTACAGCTTTCACAATAAAAATACCGTTTGTTGCATTCTTCTACAGATCTTTATTCTCGAGATTTTTCAATTTGAAATCAGGTACTTCTTCGCTGGACACCCTGTATATGTATATATATATATATATATATATATATATATATATATATATATATATATAACTTAGCTTATAAGACTCCAATACATATACTCATTGGTTATATGAACGCAACACACATGCGGGAGAAATTCTATAAACATTTATTAATTAGATTGTGATATACATACTTTGAAGGTGAGAATGATTTTAGTGATTAGAGTAGTTTTACTTGCATAATGTAAAATGGATGTTACTACTAGAAGGTATAGGTTAAGTCCACTTAACAAATTCCAATCTGAAAGAGAAACTAGCTATTAGATTTAATTTGAATATTTACTTCTACATTAATTTGTCTATAAAAATATCCGTTACGATTTTTTTATAAATATATTTTTTCGTTATTTTTTTACATCAATTGCATACATTGATCGTTGCATTTATTATAAATATATTTATACATATTTTTGGCATTCATTGCATACATTGACTGTTGTATTTAATTTGAATGTACTCCGTAGCGAAGTGCGGGTTTTCAGCCAGTGTATCTATATATATAAAACAGTTCCGTAACTCACTGACTCACTGACATACAATGCACAGACCAAACCGCTGGACCTAAAGGGCTGAAATTTTGAATGACGATTCTTCTTATGGTGTAAGGGTGCACTAAGAAAGATTTTTGAAAAAATTCTTCTTAGATTTTTTTAAATTAAATTTTTAAGCTGTTTTTGTAACTTTTTTTAAGTTTGCATTTAAAATAATAATTTGAGGGTTATAAAATTTATATCACGAGAAAGACCATAAAAATTCCTTTAAAATGAAATCTTTTTCAAATCTTTACCTAGATTTTCGGATTTTTGGTGAATTTTTAGAGATTAATTTTTAGAATTTAATTTATTAAATGCTGATCACATGATTTCTTTTTCTGGTACTTTAAATAAATTTATCGTCACGTGCATAACATCTAAATAGACAAAAAAAAAATTTTTCTTTTTAATGCAGCAGACGATTGGATATTATCCCCCCCCCCAAAAAAAAATAAATATCTCTTACGATTTCTTTATAAATATATATATATATATATATATATATATATATATATATATATATATATTACATCAATTGTATACATTGATCGTCGCATTTGTTATAAATATATATATTTATTTTTTTTGGCATTAATTGCATACATTGACCGTTGTATTTAATTTGAATGCACTCCGTAGCGAAGTGCGGGTTTTCAGCTAGTATATATTATATATTATATATATATATATATATATATATATATATATATATATATATATATATATATATATATATATATATAGAGAGAGAGAGAGAGAGAGAGAGAGAGACAGACAGACAGAGAGGGAGATATATATACATATACACCCACAAACACTGTGGGATCGATTAATTACGTCTCATTTTTAAATATTGAGTAGGTGTCCCATTTAGCTCAAATTATCTCTACTTCGAGGGCTGAATTTAAAAACATTACTCTACATCTTGGAATTGTCAAATGGGCTCACTTTAAAAAACATTTCAACAAGCTCTTCTCTTTCGTATAACATTATAAATTGGATTTATCAGCTGCTTTATTAATAGTGAGCCTGTGTAAAGTGCTATATTGTAAGTCTTTTAGGAGACTTATATATTATTGCATAACAATAGAAGTGTTTATATTGCATGCTAAGTCCGTCAAGGAAGTCTCTATGCACAGTACCCTATGTTCCATATTAGTTTTTTCAATTCGACTTCGAAACTGTCTTGTCTGTAAAACATGGGTTTATACCTGATCATCACATGCACAGTATTTTTCATAACTTTTACAGTAAAATAATATTAAATTTGGAAACCCGTCATCTTTGTGGCAAAGCGCGATACAATCGTTTTCTATTCTGGTGACGCTGAAGTTTCACCTACTAGCTCTTGATGAGATAAGGTAGTCTATAACTGAGAAGAATACATCTTCATCCCGAGTAAGCAATTTAGAGAATTAAAATAAAGAAAGTCATTTAAAGAATCAACTATGTTAGAGAGAAACCATTAATAATCTTCGAATAGACAACTTAACAGGAATGTGTAATTCTCATGTTTAGATTTATCAACATGCTAGGGAAACTACAAGGGAAGAAAAATGTATTGTTTCAAGTGCGACTTTCAAATGAGAAATGATATCTTCCTCCATTTTCTCCCCCACCCCCAGTTCTTCTCGTGCCCAGTGACTGCTCGAACTGATTGAGATAAAGAGATATTAAGGCAGGCATTTCATATCTATTTCTAAAACCATCAAATTACCAGTTTGCAGCTTCTAGAAAACTTTCTTTCATACATTTCCCACCTTCAAGAACTCTTTTCTACTTTGTCATAAACTATGGTATTTTTCAAGAGGCCAGAATGGCCGATTTCCCTCTTCTCTATAGAGACAGGTTGTTACCTGATCGTAAATTTTTCAAATCCATTGCTCCTTTTACTTTTGTGTGTCACTAATCACAGAGAATTCTGTGTTTACCTTTGAAGAGAGTTAAAGGTCTTATGACATAATCATTTTACTCAATTGCTAATCCAGCTTGGCTCAATAAACATGTATCACTTCTAAAAAAAAAGTTATTACATTTCTTTTCATGAACAAATAATTTGGAGACTTTTTAGCCGGGTTCATCATTTGAATCAAAGTTTCTAAGAATCAGAAAATTATGTCACGAAACTATTTCAGCCAATAGTAAGAACAATTTTGGGGAAAAAAGGAACCACGTATAACAAATGAATTTTCTTTTCATGCATTTTCCCACAAAACTGTTTTCTTTGAATGCCAATTTGACTGAATCTCCATCGTGTTCTGAAACTTCCTAAACTTTGACAGATATAGAATAAAAACTTGCTGCTGTTTATAATACAAATCACCGTTCCGAAAACAAATGTAAGAAAGAAGGTAAAAAAATGAAGCCATTGTATGAAGATATTCTTCTCAAAACAATAGCACTTTGCAGATGTTCCGGAGATCATGTTCAATATATTTTAATCAGACATTACCATTTTTCAACTATATATGCGTGTTTTTGCGCAGTATATAAATTACATGTTGCCCACGATTTTGAATTTGTAAAATTTCGACATTTGTATGCGTTGATTGAATTTGCAGAATATGCAGAAAAAAAGCCAAGTATATACCTTTCTTGAATGGTATGCTGCAAAGTGGGTTATGATACCAAATTACAATTGCGTTCTCGAAATTAAACAAAATATATTAATTAATAAATATTACTGTATCAGTGGATTACCCTCTGAAAATAATCAGTTCACGAAAGGTCTCACAATCAAATAAAGAAGGCCAGATTCGACTGTTCTTTCCCATTACTGTAAATTTTTGTTGCAATACTTCAGAAGATTAACGTTTCATGCGAAATTTTTTTTTCAGTATTTCAATGCAACATGATACAATCGTCATCAGTCATGGAGGCGTCGTTTAAAGTATGATGGTTTGCAGAACATATGGCTATTAGAAAGAGAGTTGCACGAGTATGAAATCCCTTAATGTTGTTATCGGAAGAAAGAGAAAGCATTAAGTAACAGTCCACGTTAATAACTATTCTATCGTAGGAAACATCCTCCGCTTTAGGTCGAATTAGGGATATCACTGTGAAAAATACAGCTGAGAGGTCAACCCTCCCATCCACATCAGATTAGACATTGTCACTGAGTACTTGTGGCTATATGATTATCCAATGCAGAAGGTAGAACACAGTAATTTACAGTTCTGATACGGAATTTTGGTATTTTCTTAAATTTTCTTTAGAGAACATCATTTGCAGAAGGAGGCTCTTTTGTCTTAAGCAAATCCTCGTGTTGGAAGAGATGACCATAGTCGACCAAGGAAGCAACCAACTTGTTTAGAAAATTTCATCTTGAAGGCGATGTAACATTTACAATTTAACGAATCTCACACAAAACTGCAAAAGAAACGAAACATAGCCGCCTGGAGCGCACTCGAAGATTCGCAGTAGGCAATAAACACATTGTTCATAGTTAATAAACTTAAGAAACATGAAGTCAACTTGAAATAATATCCACTATAACCGTGCATTTCATATCCTCACATCTGTGAACAGGTTAAAATGATGTCCGGTGCTACATCCTCCTCTAACCACAGTTTATCAGCGTGAAAGATCTCTGGATCCGGAAAGCCGTCAAGTTGGTCTTAGATGACTGCAAAAAATTAGACTGCTAAGACAAATTACGGTGTGAGCTTCACCATGCGGAAGGTAGTGTACAAATTTGGCGCCATCAACATGCGGTTACAGATTTGTCTTGCATGATGTCAGTTGTGCAGGCGGGTGAATCCCGTTGAATATGATGAGATTATGTTCAGTTGTCTGGAACTTTATCCACTTTTTTTCCATGGCAACAAGTAATTTGTCTTTTGACATGCACCACAAAGGTTGTTGGTCTCTTGTAATGGGAGCACCGTACAGGCGAGCCAATATCGTCTCCTGGTGCCACCTGAGTTTAGACCGAGCACCCTCAGAGGCGACATCTGAAAAGTTCGCGCCCTCCTCCCATCTTACAAACCACACAGGGGGGTTTTATACACGAGAGCATTCAGTGGCACTTGTCAGAATTAAATCCGAGCACTCTCAGTATATAATCTCGACGTTCTAGGCTGCCCCGGGACGTTTTCTGGATGATTGGTTGGTTGGTTGATTTTTTGTAGCGCAAGGTTAAAAGGGACAAGCTGCGCCAAACACACGACAACAAGAGAACAAATACGTACATAGAGTTACAGTAAATGTAACATACAGCACCAGTACAAGAGTTGAAAATAAGGTAAAAACAGAGATATATAAAAAGTGATAAAAGTAGTCCTGTATAGAAGGTGATAAAAACAACTATGTATGAATTGTGATAAAAAGTGTGATAAGACCACTAAAATTAATACAAAAAGATATTAGATAAAACATTAAAAATTAGATTAACGAAAGAAAACCAGAACACCGTAAGAACTGGAAAACAGCAGGGTGAGGTACTTCACACAGAAGATCATTCAATTTAAGCGAAGTTGAGCCAAAGTATTTAAGATAAAAATTGGTGAGTCCGGCACACTCTGTCAAAATATGGCGAATGGTGAGGTGATAACAAATGGGGGCCCTTTCTCCTTCCAGCAAATGTTTATGAGTGATTCTTGAATGGCCAATTACTTATCCCCCTTGTTAAATGTTGATCAATTTTTAAATGTTGATCGCTATGTGTACACAAGACGCCGTGCTATCTACTAAACCGAAACGATACTTTCCAAGCCGATAATGCTCGTGGTCATCTGAGGAACACATGGAAAATTTTCGGGAACAGAATATGGTATACTGGTATACAAAGATATTTTCCTGAACAAAATTGAAGACTGCTTTAACGGAGTTGAGTCTTCTTTTAATGAAGTTCCATCACTGTTTTTTAAACTTCGTTTTAATGAAAATAAGTTAAACAGATATTAATTTAAGTTGTTCATAAAACCTGATTTTTTAAATGAAAAAATGTTGAAAAGAAGGTAAATTACTATCGTATACAGTATAATGAAGCATCAGTTCCTCAAACAAATTATTTTCACAGATGGGAAAATAAGTTATGATTAAGAGACAAGAGTGAAAAAAAATAAAAAATTCCCAAGGCTAACTTTATCTTATAAAATTCATTACATACAATGCTCTTAAAATATAGAGGAAATGAAAAGATGTGCTTAACTGACAAAGTAAAATACGAAATCAGAATTTTGCAAGACGGTTTTTGAAATATAAAACACGTTAATCGGGAATGATTGTCTTTATTCCCAATCCGTAAGCATTCAGAACAGGGGGGGGGGGGGGAGAAATCGTATATTTGCTCTCTAAACGAGCATAGGAAAACGCGTTTTGCTCGTAAACATTTTCTCATATTTGTAAGAACCGAAATACTTCATCTGTAACACTCGTGAAAGATTAACGGCCGTTGAACTATATTGAATACTAATTGAATATTAAAAATCCTTAATTAAGTATTATTTTTATTTCTCAAAATGTAGATACATTTGCATGTAAATGTCAATCAAAGTCAAGTCCTTCCTGAAATTATGTTTAGTAGAAGGTTTTTAGAGCGTGTCATTAGAAGAAATTTAAATACCAGTGACAGTGGAGAAAAAAAAATAAAACAGAGCAGGTCACTTCGATGGCCCAGTGACTGTGTGAGATATTGAATCAAAATTAACCCCCCCTGGTTTAAATAAATCGCCGGTTTGAAGAAGAAGAAGCGCCTTATGCAAATGAGCGGCGCTTTTCTACGAGACAGGAATCCCCGTGGGTAGCGTACACGCTGACAGTGAGCGGGATAACACGACGAGGCGAGGTCGGACGGAGGCGAGCGGCGAACGAAAAACAATTGGAGTGAAGATCGCTTTGCCGTACAGCAGCCAGATTTTATCACGTTTACCGAAGGCGTTTAGAAGTTAGCTGTCGTTCCAGAGACCTGGTGATAAAGTGAAGACCGAAAGGTTAGTGTGGCGTATGTACAAGCAGTGGCGTGGCTGAATTCTGGTAGGGTTTCCGTAATATAACTACTGGGATTAACACAAGCGATAAATAATTCCCCGTCGCCTGCTAGCAACTGAGTACGGTATTTATGTAGTCTAATTGTGTTGTAATAAATAGTTTAGCGTAGAAAACCTCGTCGGGTCTTGTTAATGGTGAGTTCATTGTTTAGTATATGCATTAACTTTGGGAAAAAGGTAACGGTAACTTCGCTGTTTCCGTAAAGGAAACAGTGACCATCACAACTGTCTGCTCTATTAGGGCAGTAATCTTGTACAGTACACATGACTGGTTTTCAAATACTTTATTGATTAGGTAGACGATTTTGTACATTACATATCATTGGTATCACCAAATTATAAAGATAAAAATGATAAATCAACTGGAAATGTACTAATGTATCGAAAAAAGAATTTTACTATGCATTAGATATTGAAATGTCGTTATCTATATATATAAAACAGTTCCGTAACTGACTGACTCACTGACTGACTGACTGACATACAACGCACAGACCAAACCGCTGGACCTAAAGAGCTGAAATTTTGCATGGCGATTCTTCTTATAGTGTAGGAGTGCACTAAGAAAGATTTTTGAAAAATTCTTCTTAGATTTTTTAAAATAAAATTTTTAAGCTGTTTTAGCAACTTTTTTTAAGTTTGCATTTAAAATAATAACTTGAGGGTTATAAAATTTATATCACGAGAAAGATCATAAAAATTCCTTTAAAAGGAAATCTTTTTCTAATCTTTACCTCTATTTTCTAATTTCTGGTGAATTTTTAAAGATTAATTTTTAGAATTTAATTTATTAAATGAGGCGGTGAAAGGTAAAGTGGTGTAAGTCATATTTTCAACTTTTTTTATTTGAGGGCAAAAATGTAATTTCCATGTTCAATTTATAGTAGAATTTCACATAGTTATTATTTGCGATATTATGCTAATTATTTTGAATTATAATTTGTTCAATTTATAGTGGAATTTTTTGTAGTTTTTGCAGTAAAACGCTTTTGACTTACACCACTTGACCTACTGACTTACACCACTTTGCCTTTCACCGCCTCAAATGCTGATCACGTGATTTCTTTTATTGGTATTTTAAATAAATTTATCCTCACGTCCATAACAATGAAATAGACAAAAAATATTTTTCCCTTGCTAATGCGGCAGACGATTGGACATTATCCAAAAAAATACTAAAATACAGTAAAAGATATGTTCCTCAAACTATACTTTATTAACTGTACTATATTCTTTAGTATGTCCTATTAGATTTAATTTGAATATTTTCTTCTACATTATTTTGTCTATAAAAATATCCGTTACAATTTTTTATAAATATATTTTTTCGTTTTTTTACATCAATTGCATACATTGCTCGTTGTATTTATTATAAATATATCTATACATATTTTTGGCATTCATTGCATACATTGCTCGTTGTATTTATTATAAATATATCTATACATATTTTTGGCATTCATTGCATACATTGACTGTTGCATTTACTTTGAATGTACTCCGTAGTGAAGTGCGGGTTTTCAGCTAGTATTTGTATATTTTCTTTTGAAATTAACTTAAAACTACATCTAGTTAAAGAAAAAAATTACAGTTCGATTCTTCTTGAAGCACAAATATAGCAGCTGGTAGACAAAGAAAACTCTCCATCTGTTGATATAACAAAACTTATCAAATAAATATCCAAACTATTTCATTCCAAAAAAAATACAAATTCCGCTGCTCATAATTTTAATGTAATAGCAATTTCGTGCACGCAACAAGCGAGTACAGCACGCGATAATGCAGATTTCCTTATTAATATTAGGTATCCCTCTCCCGCTGAAAAAAAAAAATAAAAAGAAAAATTCTCTTACTTCCGAATATTTGCATTGCAATTAAACTTTCTTATCTCGCACCAGATAAACTTTCTTCTTAACAAGTTTTCCGCATTTCCTCTCCCCTTTCCCAACTCTAAAGAAGAAAATTGTTATAGGCGTGTTTATTCAAATAGAGTGAAAATTGCCGTGGAAATTTTTTTTGCCTTTGCTTTTTTCACTGAACCTGCTTGTTTACACGCATTTTACCTCTTAAAATTTATTACCACGAGGAGGAGCAGATTTTAGGCTTCAAATGAGATAAATGGAAAGAGGAGCCACACGAATTTTGCATCGTGTTTAACTAATTATAGCTTGGGCCTTTCATACATTTCTCTCCAGATATGAGTAGCATTTTAAAATTAAAGTGAAGTCTGGAAACTGGTTTATGTTCTTCCTCTAATTACATCGGCATGAATTTTTTTTAAATGTCAAATTTAAGGTTCTTGTCTAATTTAGGAGTTTTCTCAAAAAGAGGGCACATCGCATTTTTGATAGAAGAGCATAGTTTTCCTGATTCGATAACCAGATTATATCCATCTATAATTCATAGGCGAAAGATTCACTATTTTACTCTTGAACAACCAACAATTTGTGAATAAATTTGCCTACCTGACCAGTCAATAACTCATAATATTCCTTATCTTATATTTTAAGAACCAACAATATATGAATAGCTATGCCTACTAGACCAGTCAAAATTATAGCCTTTCTTATATAATACGTGGTTAAAAAATATTTTTCTTCCAGCTTAATATAGATTCAGCTGAATACAGATCATGATATGCAAAGTAAATTTTGACTGTCATATTTTGTTGCCATATTTTTCTCTTTGGGAATGTTCTGTCCGACATTGTTAGGGGCTGAAAGAACTCATATTCCCTTTCCCCATCAAATACATCATTTCCACTGTCTAACAGCTCTACTCGGTGTGAAAAGGTCACATTCGTGGATATCTAGTGCTTTCTTAGTCTATGTTATTTATTTATTCCAATAGCTTAGGATTTTTAGAAAGTTTTTCTGTCCTCACAGGTAAATTCAACAGATGGAGTGAAGAACTAAAAATGAATTATAAAACAAACGACTAAACACTATTAGTTTTTAGAATTTTATTTTCTAAACTTTAATCGAAGTACTGAAAACTGTACGCGATAGCGTTTCTCAGATAAATAATTGCGTAACAATTCAAGCGAAAGCCTCAGCCAACTGATTGATGTCATAGGTGTGTACTTATCTCCGTATGAAGCAAAACAGAAGAATACTGAAACTTGCATTGAAAAAAAATTAAGCATACATTGTAAAAATAAATATTTTTTTAATTTCTCAAAACTAATGATGGTATATTTAGTATATTTCTTTAGTATATCCCAGAAAAGAGGAAGAAGAGAATAATAATTTATAAAACTGATACTATGTATAGCCTAGAACACAAACCTTTCAAAAGTGAGATAAAATTTTATGAAATAACTTCTGTCAGATTCGCTAAAACCCGCCATGACAAGAAAGGTCTACTGTTGAAATTTTCATTACGGGATTTTTACAAGTAACTAATAAGAAATTCTCCGACAGAAAAGCAGTATCTCTGACTCGTTGCATCTGTCTACGACGAAAAGATTCAGGCACATCATTATTGGATTTATTAGTGGATCTCTGACACTATACGTCTGTTTGTGCTTCATTTTGAGTAATATAAACCCCCGCTTCAAAACGTCAACGTCGTTAACAACTAAAGACTATTGTTGCTCCAAACTGAAGAACATATGAATAAGCCTTTGTGTTATGAAATTTCTTATTTATCATTATTTGGAAAATTATTTTGGGAAAGAAAAGCGTATTGAATTATTGAATAGACTCATATTCAATATATTGAATAATCATGTTAATTTTAGTGCTATAAATTTTTTTCATTTTTAACGTTTCAAATACAGGAAGGGTTAAAACTGTAAAGCTCATTGATTAACCTGAAGCAGCCACTCCTAAAAATATCTAAATACGGATAATCATACTCTCGCGTCATTGAATATTTCTTTTCCTGGGATTCAGCCAATATCTATCAGCAATGTTTTAGCTAACAGTCATTGTGTTTGGCATCTAATTGTTTTCAAACGGAGTCCACTACAGGAAATAAGGTTCAAGGTTAGATTTTACATAAAAAAAGATTTGTTTAGGGAGGAACACAGAGCCATTGTAATGCTACTGTTCACTCCTTAATGATTTCGATTAAACCTATAAACAGAATTACACGCAATTTGGAAGTAGCACCTTCCTTTTGCACGCAACACTTGTAAAATGCAACACTCGTGACGTTCTTTTCTTTTACCCTGGGAAAAGAGAGAAAAAAAAATCGTTACGTTCTCCCTGGCAATTAAATTCCACCATCGCACGCGGGAGGCATAAGGTTTTCTTTTCTTACGATCGTACACTTCACGCTCTGACATGGGCAAGCGAAAAATTATTTACGACGCTTGTTTATTTTAAACGGGCGTAAATTGCCCGGCCGTTTTTTAAAACCGCTTTTACCAGTTCCTTCCGCAGACATGGCTCTTTAAATTTATTACTTGAACGGGATGGATGATAATTGAAGAAACTAAATCACCAGTGATGAAAAAATAGCTGTGAATCATGTCTGTCGAAAGAAAAAGGAAATTCTCATCAACGCATCTGCGACCGTCACTGTGTATTAGCTAAGCCACGTTGTAAAGTTCGGAGGGGGAGGGGAGGAATCTGTAATCAGTGCTTTTCTCAATTGAGATTATTCATTAGATCCTTATGAATAAAATATTCATTAGTAAATAGGTACCTTAACTGCGGTCCGCGAACCTGTGAGGGACTGCAAATGATCAGGACCAAAAACCTTTAAAAAAGCAGGATTGTGGACCGGTTTGTTGTAATAAAATAAAAAATAATAATAGTTTCTGGATTATAAAATTTAGAATCAGTTTTAATAAATTTGTAATTCCCTTGGGGCTTCTAAGATTTCCGTAGTAAGCAAATAAACAAAAACTCAATTAACATTTCAAATTTATTATTTTAGGATGCTGTGGCCCAGTTGGCAAAGGCAGCGAGCCAACGGTCTAAGCGTCTCTGGTTCGATGCCAGTCGCTGACTAATCCACAGCCGTGTTCACTAATGGTGATCGGGGCACTATTAGTCATATACACGTAAAATATGTTGTGACTGAAATGTCCTTTAATTTCTCAAATTTACGTCTGGAGGTACGGGCTCAAGTGTTCCAGGCTCGTCACTTGACTCGGTTCAAAATTACGGGACCGACCATAGGGGGGTAATGCTGGTCCACCTATACGATGTTCCCCGAAAAGTGGCCAGCAAAACCGCGGTGTCATATGGCGGTACGGACAATGTCCAGGAAACCGTCTGCCGCAGTGAGAAAAAAAAAATCAAAAGATTTAATAACGCTCAATTTCTTCAGCGTATGACTATAGGAATTTTTTTTTATAAACAAAATATGAACTCCTGAATTATGCCACACTTTCACACACAGCCCACCCGACCAATCATACTTAACCATAGGCACAGCGTCGAGGGGGCACGGGGGGGGCACGTACCCCCCCCCCAACTTAACTTGAAATAAATTAAAACTTAATAGAAGTTCAGTTAAAATCGGGAAACTATAGATAACTTTTAAGAAAATTGGTTTTTTTTCCGCTTTTTCAAACTGTGAAACTGAAGTTTCCGATTATGTCTTTAGCCTTAAAATAGTTTTTAAAAAGGATATGATCCATAACAAAAATTCGATGCTATATTTTTTTTTTCTCATTCTATTTATATTATATTTATTTTTCTCATTATATAACTTTTGAATACTACTCAAACATCAATTCAATTGTTATTCAATTTTGAAAAAATCATAAATTTCATATTTTAAAGACCATCCGGCAGTCAATGCGCTGAGGAGGCCACTAACTGAATTCAATTCGTGCCCCCCCCCCCCAAAAAAAAAAAGTTAGAAGCACGCTATGCCTATGTACTTAACGTTAACACAAAAATCTCTCTCCCCTATCCTCTCACATTTGATGTTTATATTCTATGCTGTAATGTATCTTTCGACTATACCTTTTCTACGCATGGCATTATCCCGTCAAACTAAATCTTGCTTCTATGCCAATTTTCCTGGTCTGGACGATTGTTGATTTTTTCCTATTCGTTAATACTTTCCCACAGTTTCAACGAGTCGAACCTCTTTGCTGCTAGCCAATGAGAATTTGAATCTTGATTAGCTGTTTCAATAAAAAAGGCAAACTCATTATACGCTGTTACCTATGTAATACACTGTTACTCATTTACGCTGTTACTTATGTAATACACTGTTACTCATTTACGCTGTTACCTATGTAATACACTGTTACTCATTTACGCTGTTACCTATGTAATACACTGTTACTCATTTAAGCTGTTTGCATATGGAGCTCCGAAGAGTTGGAGCTCCGTATAGTACTTGCATATGGAGCGTATTTCGTATATGGTGCTCCGTAGAGTACTTGACGAAGTTACAGAAGAGTTGCACTTTCTGACGTCATAGGCGTTTAAAAAGCAGGTAAAAATTTTCTACTCTTGCGGAAAATTCGCAAATTGTTAGGGAACATTATTTTATCAAACATTTGTATATTTAATATATATTTGCATAATTATTTATTTAATATTTATTTAAAGTTATAATAAAATTTTATTTCTGGTCCTCAAGAAAGAAAAAAAATGCTTATTGAAGTTGTCTAAGTCTAAAAATGTAGTAATTATAGGTCATTTTTGGTCATTTTTCAGATTTGCACTATACTCTGCAAAAATTATCAATTGATCAAGAACAAAGAAACCCTTCAGCGGGCTTGCCCGTGTACAAAGTGCAACAGTTTCGTAATCTTGAATGGTTTGTTTTTGCATGTAAAGTTTGAATGTTCTAAGCAGTTTCTATTTATAGATACACCCTTTCTTATGCAGGTCTGATATTCTGACCCTTGTATTCATTTCCATTCCTTTTTAGTCGTGATTTAACCGTGGTAAACCAGCGATTATACTGGATTACACTACGACAAAAGCAGGAGTCGATGTAGTCGATCAAATGTGCAGCTATTACACGGTATCCGGCATATCACGAAGATGGACAATCTCATTGTTTTTTTAGGTTTTTGGACATAATAGGAATCCATTCGCAAGTTGTCCTAAGATCCAATTAAAAGGACAATTTTAAAAATATGGCGATTGTATCTGCATTCTTTGGCCTTTAATTATAAATATATCTCAATATTATCAACATTTTATATCTTGTCATAAAACGCAGAATTATTATTTTCAATTTGAAAAAAAAAAGTTCATTACAAAAGGAATAATCAAGGTCTAAAGAGACGTTGCACTTTGCACCACGCGCGCCTGCTGGTGTTCCAAAAATTGGCGGGCCCGCAGAAGGGTTAAAAGAAAAATCTCGGTTCGAGATTTTAAATACACACCAAGGTGTCATTGATTAAATGCATCATGTTTCTTCCACTACTAAAAGCCGGGTGATTGTCAAATGGATAGGACGCTGGCATTTCTGTGGGGCTGGCAGAACCTGTGGGTTCGAGTCTCACTCCTGCCATGGATATTTGTTGCTGTTCGATATCAGTATGGATATTTGTTGCTGTTCGATATCAGTATTAAACTGAAAGCCACGATCTAATTACCCGTCTGTAAAAAAACTTGACCAAAGAGCTCTTAACAAGGCAATGTTCTGTGAAAACGCCGCCAAGGCTTTACTACATTGCTTGTCTTTTTTTTTTGTTGTTATTTTTATTTTTTTCGGTGGGGGGATTTGACGAACTCGAAAAAAGCAGATGCAAAAATCTCTCAAAAGGATAGCAATAACACTCACTTTAGTGGTGCTCACTTGTATTGGGTTTCCAAATAAAAGTAGTCCACAAATTACCACAGTTTTAAACTGCGAATGTCTCAGGACTATCAGGACAATGCCCCTCCGCATTAGAAACACACATTAGTGGTAAAATACTAAAAAAAAAAATTAATAGCCCCAAAATAATTAATAACTCCAAAATATTGGTGAGAGAATTGTTAAAATGAGAACCGAAGCAACAGTTAATTAGAACTTGATCCATTTTCAATTATATCATAGCGTTAATCTATATTATGTTTAGACAGAATGCGCATCAATTTCAAATGTAATCGCTGCCATCTGTTAGCTGAAAAAGATTTTTTTATAAGCTACAAAATAATTTTATTCTTTAAAAATAAAGATCCAGTCTCTTAAGTGGCCCTGGAAATAAAATAATAAAAATGCTGTAAAATTTCAAAAAATATTTTTGGAACCCAAATCAATAAAATACACTCTCAGTTGAAAAAAAATACACTCCGTCCAAAAAAAATACACTCTCAGTTGAGTTCAAGTAAACTACTTATCAAAATAATGAAGATTAATTCCGACTCTTATGAAAAAGATATATACAGAGTGTCCATAATTAAAGTCCCACTTTCAAAAGGCTGCAAAAAAAGAACCACTGGTCAGAATGACTTCAAATTTGAACTGAATATACTGGAAGAAGGGGGAAATGATTTGGCATAATTTAAAAAAAGTTCCAAAATGTATCAATAGATGGCGCTGTAACATTTTGGAACATTTTTTTTATTATGCAAAATCGTTTCCCCCTTCTTCCAATATAATCATTATATACTATATATATATATATATATATATATATATATGCAGGTGGTTATCAAAATAATGGTAACACCTAGGACTAACATGAAATACTTTATTAGTATGGAGTAGGAACATTTTTTGCATGTAATACAGCCTAAATTCGCCTACGAACAGATTTGTACAAGACATGAATAGTAGTTCAAGGAGTATTATACCACCCGTCATGGAGAAATCTTGAAAGTTAATATAGAGTTGGTGTTGGTGGATACCGATACTTGTATCTATTCTCTGAGACAATGCACAGTGTGTCGATGATAATGAAGTCGGGGGACTGTGGGGGTTAGGTAACATGTTTGCCTTTGTTTACATGTTCCTCAAGCCACATTATGACAGGTCTGGCTGTATGGACAGGAGCTTTATCATCCTGGGAAACACCCTCTCAAGCGGGAAACAATCCTTGCAACATAGGATGAACCTGGTTGGCAAAAAGTTCAACATAGTCATTCCCAGCATATCTCTCTTTTAGGGTTACAATGCGACTTGCTGAAAACCATAAGACAGCAGCCCAAACCATGTCAGATCCGTCTCCATGACTGATAGTTTGCACGAGACAATCAGGCTGTTTTTTAGTAGTGCGCAAGTCCTCTTCTGGGGAACAGTGGAACCGATGATTATTATGACCACACGACATTTTTTCACATATCACTTGACTGAGATTTGAGCTCGTGGTAGTGTCGTGGACGATGTTTTGCATTCACATCTGTTACACGTGGCTAGGGAATTGTTACTCATCCGTAAAAGTTTTGTTTCTGAAGTTCCCTCCTACATATAATGGCTGATACGGAAACTTGTATATGCAGATCGAGCTCTATGGTCAATTTGGTTGCAGTTGTTTTATTCTTACAAGTCACAATCCACTTCAATACTCATCCGTCTCTTTCGCTCAGCTCTCCCTTTCTTCCACTATTCTGTTTCGCAGACGATGTTTATCCGTGCATTCTATATGCTGTCATGACATTGAATGCCATAGCTCTAGAGGCACCCCAAACCCAGGTGGTTGCCGCAAGAGATATTCCCATTTGACGCGCTCCAACAATTTGCCCTCTTTTCAAGGTCTGCAAAGTTTACCAACTGACGTTATCCCCCCAAAAAAGGACGATGCCCATAGCTTCATTACTGCTACCTGCCGGAAGAATAATATATATACTATATTCAATAGAAAATACCGGGGGCCATACTTGTATTTTAAAGAATACGAAGCACTTTTCTCAATAACACTAATATTTATAGATGTTTCCATTATTTTGATAATCACCTGTGTATATATATATATATATATATATATATATATATATATATATATTCAGGATCATCTTGGTTCTATCAACCTAAAATATTTGGGTCACGGAACCAAAATCAATACAGCAAGTTCTTGAAGGTTCAGTGGTCAAATAAATATAAACTTCATTCAACGCTATCATTCTTTTTTTACAAAGTAATGTTGTAAACAAATAACAAACCTATTGAAAAACAAATTCATTAACACGCACGTACATCATTAGAAAGATAAAAAATCTAATTTAAATGGTCAAAATTAATCTACCTTCCTAAAAAAAACGAAATGCGTCTTTTGTATTGAAAGGACTGAATAAATTTATGCGCGACCGATTACAAATGCGTAAAGCACAAGTCCGAAAGTGAACTTTTATGTAAATTAGATTACATTGATCTATAAAGCAAAACTAGACGATATTAGAATATAACTTCCTTCCAGTAAAAAAAAGTGAAACTGAATATCCCAAACAATTATTAATGACATCTGACATGCAATGTTTACGATTTGGACAAAGAATCACAAAAAAAAGAGAGAAATTTCCGACTTAAATAGAACAAGTGCTTTAGAGAGATAGCCTCCCAGTGATGCATTAATCCTGGGGCAATGTCTCTCGCTCGTTTTCACAGTCACGAGCTCCAGTGCACACACATGTGTGTGTGTGTCATGGCTGCATTATAATGAAGTGGAGAAAACTGTGGAGGAATAAAATTTACATGAAAATTTAGGATTTAAAATTTTAGATATTTATTTTTTGATGAATAATAAATGGAATTTAGTAATTCTTCTGAATGAACAAATATTTTCTTTATGTTTACATTTGATTGCTGCCATATTGGCATATATTCTGCCATACTATTTGATATGAAAATTACATACATATATATATATATGTGTGTGTGTGTGTGTGTGTGTGATAATAATCCCAATGGGGAATAATTTAACACACGGGAATTGATGTATATGGACTTATTAGAGATGCAGTCGGGCGAGGGTGTTGATCACACAGATGCAGTTGCTCGTTGCGTGATGAGAGAAACAAACATGGAGTTAGAGAAGAGGAACACAGATTACAGATGATATCCATGAAATCACCTTAATTCCATCAGTAAGCATCACGAAGGCATTAGCTGCAGTGTCCACATAACTAGCCCGGCGTCCATGTAACAGAACGGGGCGCGGAGAGCTGATTACATTACAAAGTTAAGACAAGAGCGGTATAACCACCGGACTGTGGACAGCCGATCCTACAGCAACGAGAGTTAGGAGCGAAGAGAGAGAAGTCTTCCGTTCAGGCAAATATTAAATGGGTGTTTTGCGATATTGACGCCAGAGGGCCTAAACTACTTAATTTTTAATTGGGCGACTTTAGGTTCGTGGAGTCCCCGTGTCCACTTGTGGAGTCCACGTGTCCACTTCGGTTATCCCGGGGATTACTTTATTGCTAGATCCCGCGCTTATTAGATCTGCGAACTATTGACCTGGGCGCAGGATAAGCGGCCATAAAGTTCTTGTAAAGTGCGGTTTCGACGTTATAGAACGCATAAATCCAGTGTGGTTCGAGGGCTCTTCAAGAATTTTAACATTATACTGACGTTCGGAATCTCATAAACTTCGAACACTCGGACCAGAGACATCCGGGGATGTTATTGAGTTCAGATAGTTCACATGCCTGCTTAATGATCTGTAGGGCTAATATAAATTATAACTTACAGTATTTTTAGGTTGCAATTTTGGAAAAGGGTTCCTGCTTTATTAATAAGATAATTTAGAATACGCGGTAAATGTAAATTTAGAGAAGGACGCGATTTCTTGTTACATATATATATATATATATGAATGAGGCGGTGAAAGACAAAGTGGTGCACGTCACATTTTCACCTTTTTCTATTTGAGGGCAAATTTGTTCAAATTATGGTGGAATTGCAAATAATTAATTATTTGCAATATAATAATAATTATTATGAATTATAATTTGTTCATTTTATAATGGAATTTTTTGTAGTTTTTGCAGTAAAGCTACTTGCCACTTGCACCACTTGACTTACAGACTTACACCACTTTGCCTTTCACCGCCTCATATATATATATATATATATATATATATATATATATATATATATATATATATATATATATATATATATATATATATATATACAGTTAGCTCTCCGTTTAACGACTTTCAAGGGACCGTGAAAAATCGTCCTTAAGTAGAGATCGTACTTAAACAGAATTTGTGAAAAGATAACATTTCCCTTCACACTTTACAGGATTAGGACTACCAATATATTTCTTAATATATTGGCGTGTTTAAAAATGTTATTTTTATTATCATTATTATTTTATTCACAAAAGGTTATTTTAAATTACACTGAAAAAAAGAGTACAAACAATACAATAAATTCAATAAAATAGGTTTTTAAAAAGTCAAAAAGTGTTGATTGCTTCATTTTTCATCTTTTTTTCGTTATTCTCTTTTCCAGATTTTCTAAAATGTTAAATGTGTCATCTTCGATGTAATATAGCGATGTAAGAGCATCTAGTAGAGCAGAAGTTGTATCTGTGTAAAAAGGTGGCAGTGTCTCGTTTTCTGTGTCTTCAACTCCACCTTCTTCGTCTGACACTGTGTTTTCGTTTTCTATATCTTCATAAATTGTTCTGCATTTCTCTAATCTGTTGTTAAAACATATTCATCACAATTGTAGAAATCTTGAATTGAAACATCTTCATCTTCAACAAGACTTCTCCATTCTTCAGGGATAATGTCACCTTCATTGATTTCTACATCCGTACTTTGTAGTTCCAAAGTCTCGGAAGTATAAGTTCTTTCTGAATTCCAGCAACGCGAAAGCAGTTTTTTACAGTGGAAGAAGAAACTTCTTTCCATGCTGATGTTATCATGTGCTTTGCTTCCAAGATCGTAAAATTTCCAATTTTCCTACTGTCAGCCGAATCATTTATTAATTTCCTAATTGAAAACTTTCTGCAGTATGCTTTCACACTGCGAATGATACCGAGGTCTAATGGCTGCAACTTGCTAGTGCAATTAGCTGGTAAGAAATGAATAGTCAAATTTTTAAGTCTAGGGATATTTGGAGTATGTGCAATGCAACGGTCGATTAAATGTAAAACTTTTCTCTTTTTTTGATGACTTTTTGAATCAAATTTTCTAATCCAGTCAATAAAAATTTGTGATGCCATCCACGCTTTATTGTTAATCCGATACTTACAAGGTTTCCTGGTGATATTCTTAAAACACCTTGGTTGCTTTGATTTGCCTATAACTAGTGGTGGAAATTTCTCAGATCCATCCGCATTAGTGCACAGTAAAACAGTCAATCATGCCCTACTGTGTTTTCCACCAAAGCACTTTTCGCTCATATACGTTAAAGTTTTATTAGGCACCATATTGTAGAATAGGCCCGTCTCATCTGCATTGAATATATTCTTCTCATCATATCCATCTAATATCCCCTTCTGCACCATTTTCCATTCTTCCACTATTTTTTCATCTACGGAATCAATTTTGCCAGATATACTTTTAAATGCAGGCCCATATCTTTGTTTGAACTTTGCTAGCCAATCAGCCGAAGCCTGAAAATTTTGCATTCCAAAATTTTCTGCGAGAACAATAGCATTTTCTTTAAATATCACTCCGTAAATTGGAATATTGGAGGCTCTTGCTTCATGAAATTATTGCAGGACTGCCTTATCAAACTCTTCTGATCAGCCACATTGAATTTTCTGCCGTTTGGATTTGGATCCCAAACCAAATTTTTGTGCTGCTTCAAGAATTTTCTCTTTGCTTGCTAAAATGCCTTTGAGAGTAGACTCGGGTAGCTGAAATTGTCTTGCGAATTGGACTTTTACTATTCCAACACTTTTTTCCCAGTCTTCAATAATTTTCACCTTTTCATGTAGCGTAAGATACTTTCGCTTTGATGCCATTTTGCTTGGCTCACCTCGTATTCGTACTGGAATGAGCTTCTACACGCAACCATGAATTCTCTAAACATGAACACCTATTTCCCGGAAGGAGTGAGAGAGGGCTGCTATTGGACAGTTCGTAAGTCACATGACAACAGATGGTAGGGTCAATAGAGTGATTCAACTCCTGCACTAGGAGCTCCATGAAAGAATATTCGATCTTCCGAGTAACAGTAATCCCCCCCCGTTTTTCCCACTGCAACATCGCAAACATCAAGGAAATTCTTGTTATTGAAACCAAACTTGTTTTCCTCCATAGAAGGTTCCCCACCTGCAGATTAAATGTTGAAGAAAAAGTTCATCATGTAAAAAAAATTCGACGTTAAACAGAAACAACGTCGTCTTTAAATAGAATTTTCTTAGGTCGGAGGAGCCGGGACTGGGAAATATCGTCTTTAAATAGAGATCGTCGTTAAGTAGAGCGTCGTTAAACAGAGAGTCAACTGTATATATATATATATATATATATTAGTAGTGCTAAAACGTAATTATTACCCTGATAGTCTTTCTAAGCACATAATTCGTTGTTTTAGATTTAATGAATAGCACGTTCTGTTGCTAATAATTAGTAATACAAAACTAAATGATTAAAGTTAGTAAATAACTACTAAAAAAGTAAATAAAAACTAGTGTAATTAAAATAAAAAATAATAACTCTTACTCATAATAAATGTCTAAGTTAAGTTAGGTAATTATGTCCTATAAAACAGTGTCCTTTGTAAGTCTGTTGGTGAATCCATTTGCTCCATGGTTGAAATGTTTGTGACGTCAGTCTTCTTGCGGTCTCCTTAACTTAACTTTCACTTTGTCTGGCGCCGAGTTTGGTGTTCAATGATAAAGCCACTGATTATTCACTTCTGTTTCTTATGGATTGTACGGTGTCTAAGTATGTTTATTGCTCAGATCATACTTATTAGAAACAATCCATTGGTTTTTAGACAGTATCGGCACCGCTGAAGACAAGATACTGTCTAAAACTTATTTTTCACTTATTTTTTCATGTTTTTAGTTCCTGGCTCTTGTGGTTCTGAGCATATACTGGTTTTTCACTTTCAATTGTGTCTTTTATATATATATATATATATATATATATATATATATATATATATATATATATATATATATACACACACACACACATATATATATATATATATATATATATATATATATATGTGAGAATTCCCTTCTTGTGGCAACACAGATATTTTAGAGTCACAAGACACGCGCCGCGCCACGAATTAAAGATAACGTGCCACTGGTGCAAATGGGTTACAACTCAACCGTTTCTTTGGAACGCACGTTATTTTATTTTATTTTTTTTATGCTGGATTAAAATTTTATGCGATGTTATGATGGTTGACGGAATGTAAATTGCAGGTTTTTCTTTGTGGCTCTGACTAAATGAACATTATTGTCGTGTCAGACGGACACAGATATTCTTTTTCTTTATTGTAATAATATGTTGTGGTGATTAAATGTTAGTTGTGAATACGCATTATTATATTTTGACTTGAAATACTTTTGATATTTGAACCGTGGGGATAAATTTCCCACATATATATATATATATATATATATATATATATATATATATATATATATATATATATATATATATATATATATATACACTGGTTATCAAAAATTAAGGGAAAGTCACAAAAATAGCGATTACTCAAAAAGTTACTCGTAGAATATAATGAAACTTATACACATGATACAACACATAGGTAGGTATAAAATAGAATAAAAAGAAATCGTCAGATAATTATGGTGTTATAGAAACTAGCATATGTATACAATGAACAAATCGGATGTGTCTGTTTGGTACAGGAAAAGTACCTTTAATATGGCGTATGATCCCCGAGAAGAAATACAGCACATACAGTGATGTGTGATGCTGTCAATTATGCGGTCTATGAGTTCGGTAGGAAGTGAGATCCATTGCTCATGCAAAGCAGTTGAAAGCGTGGCTAGGGTCCTAGGAGGAGGATTGTGAGCAGCTATACGTCGTCCTAAAGCGTTCCAAACATGCTCAATAGGATTCAGGTCCGGTGATCGAGCTGGAAACTCCACGCACTGAATTGTTTCCTGCTCAAGATAAGCATCCACGATGCGAGCTCTGTGCGGTCTCGCGTTATCATCCTGTAGTATGAAAGCATTACCTATTGCCCCGGCATAAGGGCGCACATAAGCATCAAGGATGTCATCTCTATAGGTGTGAGCATTCACATTTCCACGGAGAAAGACATGGAGGTCTGTGCGTCCACCGAAATAGATACCACCCGCAACACAGAAACTGCCTGATCCGTATGCATCTATTTCACGAATGTGTGATGGATGAAAACGAGTTCCTGGTTCTCTCCAAATCAAAATACGCCTACTATCGCTTTGGAGGCTAAACCGCCTATGGCGTGACGTGAGCGGGACGCAAATGGCTGGTCGTCTCGCAAAAAAACCACCTTCGTGAAGCCTTCTACGCACGGTTGTCGTTGATACCAACCTTTCATAGCTTGCAGTGAGGGACGATTTGCAGACAGAGTTGCAGTTCTATTCCTTCGTGCGCATAATGACAAACATCGGTCATCGGCACTCGTCGTAGCGTATGGCCGTTCTTGGCTGAACCTCCTGGATGCCGAATCCGTGGTTAGAAATTGTTGTTTAAGACTATGAACCACAGACGGACTCACATTTAGCCATCTGGCCATTTCTGTCTGACTTTGTCCTGCCTCTAGTCTCCCAATAGCTCGCCATCGTAGTTCTTCGGTCAAATGATGCCTGGAAGTCATTGTTACAATTTGGCTATGCCAGGTGTCTAATCTCAGCCTCGCAGATACAATTGCCGCCCTGCTCTGAGACATGCACTTTTGTGCTCCTCGCAAATGACGTATTTCGACTGCAGCGCCATTATTTTTCATAATGTAGTATTGTTCAGCACCCTTTACTTGACATATTCAAATTTTAAACAGATTTGTCTAGTTTTGAACGTGTTATCCCTCTTTTTGTGATTTTTCCTTAATTTTTCATAACTAGTATATATATATATATATGTGTGTGTGTGTGTGTGTGTGTGTGTGTGTGAGTAATGATCTTGGCGGGTCGATGCTCAACGGAACGGTGAACTCGGGTTATTTCCGACAATTCTGTAGTCACGACACAAGGGCAGGCGAAATGAAGGCTCGGTGCACTCCAACATCAGAAACGATACGTAAAACTAACGGATCATCACAAATTGGGCAGTAACGCAGATTAGGCGCATGTACAGTTCAATTTAATTTTTACGAATGGACTCCCCAAGGTAGAGCACGTCAGGCTCAAGGCACTTTACTGGAGTCGTAGATTTTTAGGCGATGGGGTTGGTCAGCAAATGGATGCAGGCACGCTGACTCATGGAACCGAGGTAGGCGAGATAAATAATCAACTCAAAACATATATATATATATATATATATATATATAAAGTAATAATATGATATCATTTCAAAATCTTTTTTATCATAACTTTTATATTTTTTATTTTTAATATTCCTACTTTACAATTATATCCTATGTTCTATGTTCCTGTCTATGTTCTACTATTTGCAATATATTCTGCCTGTATTGCTGCCATTCTGTGTGGGAGTTGTCACCGGAAAAAAAAAAATTGCCAAAATTTGCATATTCACCACGGTTACCTAACTAAGTAGAGAACCCTTAAGATTAGCGCTCGTGGGAACAGCCTATAAAATGCAATAGATCATGTACGCATCTCTCGCATATACTGACAGCTCTCTGAGACGTAGGTTTCTTTCTCTGTAACGAACTCCTCAGCATTATAATCTCTGAATACAACGCAAGAGAGAAACATAAATAAATAACGTGGTATGTTTAACGGTCCGAAAGCTGACAGAACAATTAGGGCACAGGCCCTACCGTGCTTCTGTCTGCGAGTTCGAATCCCCTGATTGCCATGATAGTACATATAGCCGTTTTTTAATCAGCTTTAAGCCGCAAATCCTTGTCTGTCGAAATCTCGTCTATCAAAAATTGTCTGTATCACCCCCAGAATACAAACTTTTTTTTTTTTTAATTATTGGAACTAACTTGATTTCCATCTTTTTTATCCCACGTTGAAAAAAAATGAAGCTCCTTGCGCAAATAAGAAAATTTTTCAAGTTATTCAACAAGTTGTGCTCGTGAGTACACAGCGAGCTTATTTACGGAAAGAAAGGGTAAAAGCCAAGGTGATTATTTCCCTTAGTCTACGGTAAGCGAAGACCTAAGCCGGTTTAAAGAAGTTGGCAAGAGTGTATCACTCAAGAGCTCCAGGCAAACGCATTGATGCTGATGCCATATGAACGGTTTAGAGCCGCGAGCAGAAATTAGCGGAAGTTAAATTGAGGGATGAAATATTCGGAATTTAACGTTAAAGCGTGCGAGATACAAGTAAAAGTATTATGTAATCCAGATACTTTTGATACAGACTTTTGCATACCTCATTAATTGAGCGTTCATGTTGAGTGACAATGAAAATATTTTTTGGAATTTTGAGTTAGAAAAAAATTTCTTATCGCTGGACGGTGATCACTAGTGCAAGTCAGTTAGTTTGATTTGAGTAACAATTTCTTCCCGAAACACTGGATTTCTCCCATGGCATGTAACTTGACCTTTAACAATTGAAGGAAATTTCAGTGTCAATTCGCTCCTGGGTCGCCAAAAGTTGACGAATCACGAGTAGTCATATTCTTTTAATGCACAGACGTTGTTGATCGGTGAAGATGAGTTTACTCTTTCATCGACCCATACAGTCATTGAAACTCCAAAAAGTGATGCAGGCTTTTACAACAAGATTGTTGATTGCGTCGAGCTGATTTTATATTCTG
The DNA here is from genome assembly GCA_907164885.2 of Dolomedes plantarius. Classification (NCBI taxonomy): domain Eukaryota; kingdom Metazoa; phylum Arthropoda; class Arachnida; order Araneae; family Dolomedidae; genus Dolomedes; species Dolomedes plantarius. Next base: position 84,690,065 of record OU015497.1, on the reverse strand, counting down.
GTGATACTAGCTGAAAACCCATACTTCGCTACGGAATACATTCAAATTAAATACAACGATCAATGTATGCAATTAATGCCATATATATATATATATATATATATATATATATATAGATAGATATATATATATATATATATATATATTTATATTTATTTATTTATTTATTTATTTATTCATTCATTTATAATAAATACAATGATTAATGTATGCAATTGGTGTAAAAATAACGAAAAAATATATTTATAAAATATCGTAACGGATAGTTTTATAGACAAAATAATGAAGAAGAAAACATTCAAATTAAATCTAATAGAACATACTAAAGAATATAGTACAGTTTGAGGAACATTTCTTTTACTGTATTTTAATATTTTTTTGTATAATGTTCAATCGTCTGACGCATTAGAAAGAAAAAAAATATTTTTTTTGTCTATTTCGTTGTTATGCACGTGATGCAAAATTAGCTTAAAGTATCACAAAAAGAAAAGAAACCACGTGATCAGCATTTAATAAATTTAATTCTAAAAATTAATCTTTAAAAATTCACCAAAAATCAGAAAATAGAGGTAAAGATTCGAAAAATATTTCATTTTAAAGGAATTTTTATGATCTTTCTCGCGATATAAACTTTATAACCCTCGGATTATTATTTTAAATGCACAGTTCACAAAATGTTACAAAAACAGCTTAAAAATTTAATTTTAAAAAATCTAAGAAGAATTTTTCAAAAATCTGTTTTAGTGCACCCCTGCACTATAAGAAGAATCCCCATCCAAAATTTTAGCCCTTTAGGTCCAGCGGTTTGGTCTGTGCGTAATATGTCGGTCAGTCAGTCAGTCAGTCAGTTACTAAACTGTTTTATATATATAGATTATTTGTTTTCCTAGATTCTTGTATTTATCTGTGTCAAAATTGACGAACTTTAAATTTTTAAACGTAGAAGAACTTTTCTGCGAATTATATTCAGATACTTTGATTGTTCCAGAGAAAACCTGAATATTTATGGATGAGATGGAAAATGGTAGTTTATCGGAAGAAAGTTATGGTACGGATAGAACCAGAAAACTTCTGTGATGGAATCCGACAGTGGAAACGACTGTGATTCCCTTTCGAGATTATAAATGGACAGATAATAATAACATTTCACTGACCTTTTGGAACGCTCTGCAGGTGACTGATGAGTAACTGGGGAGTAACTCAAGAGTAAGAACTAAGCTATCCACAGAGTATTAGTGATGCAACGGGATTTACTTTGCAATTTCTTTTTTTTTTTTATCATAGATTGCCTCTCGTGCAAATTCACTTCACTCCAAAAAAGAAAAATTACGAAAAATATCTGCTAAAACTTAACAGTATACGGAAGTGAACAGTAGTTATGAAAAAAAAGCTTGCTTTTACATAATTCAATGGAACAAAGGAAAAAATATTTCAGGTAGTCTCTTCTAACGAAACTACCACGGGTTATTAACGTAGGATTACTTATCGTTGCATACCCCCTTTTTTATGCATTTTGGTACTTTTTGTTTAACTTTTTACTGCTACTGGGTTTGGCACGCTGCAAAAAATTATAACTCGCGACGCAGCACGGACACTATTTTCTTCCCGGAGGACCGATATTGAGGAACGTAATCCTACGTTAAATGTTTCATATTTCTATAGTTTTATATATCTGTAGTTCTATTTTCGTCTACTGGCATTTTCCCTTACATTCCTATATTTCCAAAGATTTAACCAGGATGAGCTACGTAAAAATATCCCCATTTTTTTAAATTTTAACCATAATTCCCAAGCCCACCTTACAGCTGACAGACTTCAGACATTTACGTACATTATGGATTTCCATATTACAAAACTTGAACCACGGCTGGCGACAAGCCTGTTTATACTTAAAATCTCCGATTAACGAAGTATTAATTTCCGGATAATGATCAGAAGTCCGTGTATAAGAAATAATCAAACCAAATTCATGCTTCGAATGAATCTTACCCTCAAAATTTAAACCTCAAAAATTTATGATCATTAAAAGCTGCATTTCTTCAAAAATCTTTGATGCCACTGTTGAGTGAATGTCCACTCATTCTGAAAAAAAAGAAAGAAGAAAAAAAATTGAACTGTACACCCACGATAAATAAAATTCAACCGAGAGGGAAAAGTTTGAGGTAAAAGGGGGGGAAAAAGAAGAAAGAAAAAAAAGAATTGAGAAATAGCGGCGCGGTTTTTTAGCCAAGTTTATTCGAAGCGTATCGGATACCACGGCAATAGTCAAACAGGAAGTAGTTGACGAGATGGGAAAGGAATAAGATGTCTTTGGCAGTTTTTTTTTTTTATCTTCTTTTTTAGCGTTTTCTTTGCTTCCTCCTGGAGTTTTACTTTTTTTTTTATTTTTATGTGCGAAATTGCTGGCCCGTATTCGGTAGCGAGAAAAAGGAAATAAGTCGGAAAATAAAGAAATATTTGTTCTGTGACGATGCAGATTTGGTACATACGGTTAGCGAAAAAAATTTACTGCGACAGTAGTAAATATAGGATTATGGGAGAGTTCGGTGAGCACGAGTTTACAGAGCTGCGTTAGAAATCATTAAATTCTCGTAAAACAAACTCAATCTACTCCCTTGCCGACGAAAATTTCAAGTTTTATTTTCGTGTAATTTTTTTCTAATATTTAATTATTTGATGAGAAATTTCATATACCGTAAAATCTTGAGTATAATACGCACTTTTTTTTCATATTTTAGTCCCCAAAATTGAGGGTGCGTATTATACTCGTGTACAAAAAAACGTAATTTTAAACATTGAATAAACGACAAACTATAGATGGGCTGTATTCTAATTAAAGTGATTAAGACTGATAATTTTACAGTATTGTTTTGTTTTTTTAAATTAAAAATTGAAGTTTTTTTCTATTTGATTTTTTCGTTTATTTTTATTACAAATTTTATTTATATTAATAAATATTTGTGCGATTTTTAAATAAAATATTGAAAAGTCATGGGTGCGTACTTTAGTCGAATTTTAATTTTTCAGAAAATTTCGCGCAAAATCAAGCATGCGTATTATACGCGTGTGCGTATTATAGTCAAGATTTTACGGTAAAGTGTTTCTATCAGGTTATTGAAATCCCCTGCATTAACGCATTGCTTAAATTTTTTTCATTTATGAATTTTCATTTAAAACTTTTATTAATGAACCCTAAGACAATCCTCAGACAGAGGTCTCTAAACAAAGAGCATTTATTCTGATTTCGATCACACCTCCACGCACAAAAAAAAAATGTCCAAAGGAAAAAAGTAGACGGATACCATATTTTCTGGTAACACATTATTTTATTTTCAAAAATTTAGCTTTTATTTAATCGAAAACATCGTAATATTTCCATAGCAGATTTTAATTTCCTCGAAAATAAAACCAAAATATGTTCTTTTTAATTTTCATTTATATATACCAGAATTTCAAAAATTAAAGTACTCGGATATTAAGGGGTACGAAAGAGGTGACGTTTCTATGCCAAATCTTTTTAAAGGCTACATTATAAACATCGCGAGTTGCGAAAAGCATTCCTGAAGTGAAAAATAAATTGAAAATTTTCGGAGAGGGTCAGTTAACAAACCCATATTCTAAAAATCCTTTTTTGGAACTTGTTTATATAACAAGACAGTCTTAACGATTACAGACAAACAATGACGCAGCGAGAGTTCTGCGAGGGAATATGCTAACACAGACGTGAATGCTAAACCTTAGAGAACTTATGTTAAGATCTTAGACTCAGATTACAGGCTCGGTAAGATTTTTAGGCTGAAAATTAACAGTTTTTCATGCATAAATAAAGAAGGAATTTCTTAAAAGTGGTTAGATTCAACAAAAACGAAAAAAAAATCATTCAGATATTTGATTTAATTTTTAGCAGAGATTAATGGAAGCTTTACTCCTAAAATTTCCTTGCGTTTGAGCTCGGAAGTATACTATCAAAAACGTAGAAGATATGTTGAGGATTCCCGCATATTTAATATACAGTCAATTCCGGTTAATAGGACCACCGGTTAATCGGACCAGACGCTTATTCGGATCGAATCCTAAAGAACTGAAACAAATCCTATCGCAAAAGCCTAATAAGGCATGTTCGTTTAATCGGACCAGACGGTTATAAGGACCAAAATGATCACGTCCCGATGTGGTCCGATTAACCGGAATCGACTGTAGCACCAAAGTAATTTCAACTTCTATGTTTCAAAGTTTCCTAATCCCTTGCATTTCTGATTTGAACTTGCTTTCAGATACTTAGTATATATATATATATCATGAGTCAGGGCCCGACTTTGACCCAATGGGGCCCTGGGCAAGGCAGACTTTGGGGGCCCCCTCCAAGGACAGATCCAGAGGAAGGCCACGTGCCCTCCCCCTTCAGGAGTAGATTTCCACATGAACATGTGGGACACTCACCAAGGCCCCCCCCCCTATAAATTCGGACAGGAAATTCAAAAAATTTTCGACCAAAAAGTCAAACATTTGAAAAATAATAATAATAATAATAATGTGTTAATTTATTTACTTTTAATGTTAATAAATAAATTCAGGAAATTTTCTTTTGAAATGAATATAGTGAGTGCACTGTGCCCCACCCAGGATTTTTTTCTGTATCCGCCACTGCCCACCTTTACTGAATTAACCTAAAACCAAATTTTCAAAAATATGTACAACTTAATACTAAGTTAGGGGGCCACATAAATTTGGGGGCCCTGGGCAAGTGCCCCACTTGCCCATGCGGAAATCTGGGCCTGTCATGAGTTGAGCATACCATACTTTCAAATGCCTTGCCATTTCTTCTAATTTGTTTTCTAAATTTCGTAAAACCTGTTTCATAAATTCAGGCAATCTCTTGGGACGAGTGAAAGTTAACAATTCCCACTGGGCAAAATAACCCAAACATACATCCACACAAATGGTGCATGTCATTCTGCCCCGTTATCCCTAAATATATCCCTTATGTTTTTCATATTTTCTTTTACGAGGAACATTTTCTAAAAATACAATAAATTTTCTTGCAGCTCCCAAGATTAATATTACTATGAGGCAACGACACGCTAAGGCGATCAGGTGAGATTCTTCCTGGAGAATGCGTCATATTTACGTGACGTATTGAGATAATTTAGCACACGCATTTGTCGCAGTAAGGGCATTTAAATCCACATCCCAAACAATCGCAAGTCCATATTCTCAGTGATCGAAACACTCGGTTACTAGGTCAGTCACGTAGCCCACAAAAAATTTCGCTTCTCCAATTTTTTTTTCTTCCACCAATGCATTGCGTTTGTTGAGAATGGAAAAAAAATATACGATAATTAAAGTAAAAGTGTTAGCATCTTTCGAAAATCCTAATGTAAGTGCTAATACACACCCTGTGTTTCTACTTCCAAATAGAGATGTAGTATTTGTTCTCTCTTCGTCGGAAAACGCGATATTTAAAAACGTGTCATGAACGGATGGTTTAAAATAAATATGCAGATTTTTCAACTTTGAAGGCAGGACTGGAATTACGAAGCTCTCGCGTCACAGCCAATGGGATTTGTACAAGTAAATACAACAAGTATTTAAGATGTACATATTTTTTCAGCGAGTGGGGTTTTAAGCAGTAACTATTCTGCGAGTGAGTTGGGGCTTTCAGCCATAGTGTTAGTAGCTGTTTTCGCAGAAAGTTTGATATTTAGATGTGTTTGCGACGAATTGTCGAACCATTAGGCTTGTATCCCTCCTTTCTTCCTATAACTATCCCAAGCTTTACCATTCAGTTTAAGTAGTTTTTTCAAAATTTAAATAGGTTGTTTTTCGCCCGTTCATGACACGCTTATCTGTATTCTTTTTTGTTTAATGGTTAAGTTTTTGTAAATATTTTTCTTCCAAGCTATTGGATCAAATCGATCCCCTTTTTCACTATGTTTTTATGTAAAATAAGAAAAATAAAGGCATTTTAGTTAGCCTCATCAAGTCTACTTTCTTGTGAAAGGTCTTTTATTTCAGAAAATTAGGTATGGGGCAAATTATGCGGTTTAATCCACCCAACAAGAGAAAATGTTTGAAGTTGAGAAATGTACAATTAAAATGTATATTTATAAATGGTTGTTTCATGGTTCGTTCGGAACCATGGAATTTTTATACGACTGGTTCAAATATCAATTGCATTATTTTTTTAAACGTGCCACATTAGTAGTTACATATTATTTATACGATTGATTCTAAAATCAGTTGCATTATATATTTAAAGGGGCAGCCCACATTGTTAACTAGCGCATCAGATTTCCACAGTGAGGAGGTTTGTTCGAATCCTGGCAAAGCACAGATTTTCTTGAGATGTTCCACGGATGGTCCTGCATAGGGAGTAAATGTTGGGCCTCCCCCTATAAGTACTGTCATCACAATGTCAATAATAAAAAAGGGCAACATTTATAAGCAAATATCCTCAAAATAAGTGTCTGCCACATAATTTCTTTAAATAAGCCGATTAATTTTCTTTTACTATGGGTCAACATCAGGAATCTTAAGGCATCCGGCTATGTTTAAAACGTCGATTTTGATGAAAATTCCGAAATGCGCTTTTATTCCTGTTTATTAAAGAATGTGAATTTCTGTTCCTAAATCTGCTTTTATTTGTTTCGTACTGTCATTAGAAATGAAATAAGAGATGTTTAAAGAAGAGCAAAAGCTGTCAATTTCAATGCAAGTGGAAACTTAAATTGTGTTTTCTTAAGAACTTGTTTTTCATCAAAAATGTAAACGACTCTTGTGATAGCTCCAAATATAATCCTGATATGTCTATTAATTTTTTAAGGCAAGTGTTTCATCACAATGACGATGTAATGAACAACAGATTTGGCTCTGTTTATATTATTTGTTGATTCATAGCTGCGTTTATAAAAAATCTCGTGAGAAATGACGGAAATTTTACATGTAATTGCATATAATCACCTGTATTTCTTTTAGATTTCAAAACATCTATTAATTTTCAGTTCATTACACTCACGAGTGTCTTACGTACATATCATAGAAAGAAATTAATGATCTATACATAACTTTTTTTGTAGCGATAGAGTCGTTTATGGAAAAAAAATCCCTCAATTTTGTAAAAGGTTGCGTAGTTATGGTCTATTTTTTTATCATTTTCGAATTTGGTGCTATATTTCTTCGAAAAATCAGACACTTTTGCAAGCACAGTTTTTGAGAAAATAAAATAAAACTCATCTAAACGCAGTCGGATACCTTAAAGCAGTGGTTCTTAACCGGGGGTGCGGGGCCCCCTGGGGGTGCGAGAGGGGTTTCTAAATTTTTAATAAAAATTACCAATTGAGTGAATTATTTGGTCGATACTTTTCCACGGGAAATATAAGTAAAATTAATAGATGGATACTCAATCCATTTTTGTTTGAACCTAAATTTAATGGACGACAACATTTTATTAAAAGACTATCTTAACGTAACACGAGCTAATGTACGTATTGAAATGGAATTTGAAATACTTAGAACAATTCTGGTGTACGTAGTTAGAACTTTATCCAGAATTGGCAAAAGCAGCATTAGAGACACTTTTACCATTTTCCGCCACTTACCTTTGTGAAATGAGTTTTTCTCATCATTTTGGCACATCAAAACAAAATCCAGAAATCGCTTATATGCATCTGATGACTTACGCGTGACTCTTTCAAAAGAAGAGCCTCTTTTTAAAGGGATAATTGTGAACAAACAACAACAACTTAACCATTAAAAATGTAGATATTGTTTTATATGTAATAATATACTATGTAATGTAAATGTATTAATTTTTTTATGGAAGAAATAAATTATCTTGCAGTAAATGCCTTTTCCTAAATAAAAAAAATAGAAACACATTTTTCAAGGGGGTGCGAGAGCTTATTTTCAGATTCGAGGGGGTGTTGACTATTAAAAAGGTTATGAACCACTGCTTAAATGGAAATCACTATGAATCCCCCTAGAAACTCATCGGCTTGCAGCCTATGTGCGAGTGCAAGTATCACATGAAAGATTAGAGTGATTGGAAATAGTCATTTCTTGTATATTCCTCTATTTTTGAAAATTTAAGTAATATAACTTTAAATCACATCAACGTTAAACCATCGAGTTTGGAGAAATGAATCCTATAAATATCATCATATGATGCAGTAACTATTTATCGTATGTGTGCAGTAACTATCTATCGTATGTGTTGATTGTTATATCACCTCTACTAAAGTTTCTGGTAAGTGATTACAAGCGTTAGAATAGGGAAAGTCGATTGAGTGCAAGAAAAGAGATGTTTGAGAGGGAAGCCGCAGTTTTAATCTTAAAATACAGTAATTAAAATTAGCGAAGCGATGTATTCCGTCAAAGCGTGAAGCTACCGCATTCGACTGTAGAGCGAAACAGAGCCCGGATTTGAACACTATTGCTCACATTTCTACTTTTTCTTCCTTTTCCGCTTTTTTTCACATCATTCAACTTTTCCTCCTCTTTCTTTTTCTTTTAACCTCATTTCAATACTTCTAAGTTTTGTATCTAATATTAAAAAATATATATATATAGCGGTACAAAATTCCTCGTAAAAGTTTAACTGTAGATTACAATATTCGAAAATGAAACTAGATTACAATAGTTTCACATACATGCATTTTTAACAAATCACTATCGTATACGGAAACATTTTTATGCGTATTAGTTTGCACGATGAACAAACTAACATGTTTAAAATAATTGCTGGTATGAAATCAGCATGTACTGAAACGGAAAAGACTTTACGTTTCGCTTCGTATTAAAAAATCTTTCATATTAAAATACTATTTTATTCGATATTTTTAAGATATATATATATATATACATATTATATATTATATATATATATATGTATGTATGCATGTATATATATGTATTATATATATACACCGTCAAAAGTGAAATTGCAACACCATGAAGGAATGCGCGTAGCGATGTGAAAATAACAGGAGCGGTAGAGGTAAGACACATATACAGATGACTAGCTGAAAACCCGCACTTCGCTACGGAGTACATTCAAAGTAAATACAACGGTCAATGTATGCAATTAATACCAAAAACAAATAAATAAATAAATATATATATATATATATATATATATACCGGGTGGCCATAATTAAACTGACAGTGCTCACAGTGTTCTGTAGCTCGATCTATTTGCGAAAATGACGCCACATTTTGTAGGAAGATTAAACAAGACGGGGGACGAAGGATTCCGCGAAAAAATAAATTAGTTCCAAAAGTCACCGCTAGGGGAATATTTGGCGCTGTGTAATAGAAAATAGAGTGTTAACAAATGCAAATTAATACGGAATAAAATTACCTTTTATTATGCACATTTTCTTATTTAGTTCAAGTTTCTTATTTAGTGCAGCGCGTCAGCCGTCAGCCGCTCTTTGTGCTTTTAGAACGCACAAAAAAATACGTAAAGGTAACGGTCCTGTGTCAGTTAATGGGCTAAAAGCAATGGTTGCGACGTTTGAGAAAACAGGTTCTCTGAAGGTTCAGTCAGGCAGAGGACGAAAACCTGTACCACAGGATACAATCGAAGCAGTTGCCACGGCGATTGTCGACAGAGGACCAGACAATATTGCTGCCACCTCTAGCGCTCGTGGATTAGCTCGGAATATGGATATGCCTTACAGTACGGTATGGAAAATCTTACGAAAGATTATCAACTTCGATCCGTACAAGATCAGCCATGTACAGGAGTTACTGTACCCCGACCATGATAAGCGATTGACTTTTGCTCTCACCTTTCTTGCCAGAATGGAGGTGGATGATGCTTGGCAGTGGAAAATCTTATGGGGAGACGAGGCCCACTTTTACCTGCATGGAACTGTGAATACCCAGAACTGCCGAATTTGGGATGACAAATCCCCACATGCAGTCACAGAAATTCCCTTACATTCACCAAAGGTAACTGTTTGGTGTGGGTTCACAGCGGAATTTATCGTAGGTCCATTCTTCTATGAGAACATTACCCCGACAGGACCGGAAACCTGTTCTGTTACCGGAGAGAAATATCGCCACATGTTGAACAGCTTTGTCATTCCGGCACTTCAGCAAAGACAATGCCTGGGGTAAATCATTTTCATGCAAGATGGAGCCCCTCCACACGTTGCTGTACGGGTGCAACAGCTGCTACGACAGAAATTCACAACAGAAAGAGCCATTAGCCGCTACTTTCCAACTGCATGGCCACGTCGGTCGCCTGATCTTACCCCATGCGACTTCTGGCTATGGGGTTACCTTAAGTCCAAGGTCTATCAAGGAGAGGTCCAGGACCTGGCTACGTTGAAGGATAACATATCACGGACTGTACGGGAGATTCCTGCAGACATGTTACTTTCTGCTGTTGTGCATACTGTGCACAGAATGCAATATGTGGTCCACAACAACGGCAGCCACGTTGAACCTCATTTGAATGCAAAATAAAAGGTAATTTCCGTATTGATTTGCATTTGTTAACACTCTATTTTCTATTACACAGCGCCAAATATTCCCCTAGCGGTGACTTTTGGAACTAATTTATTTTTTCGCTGAATCCTTCGTCCCCCGTCTTGTTTAATCTTCCTACAAAATGTGGCGTCATTCTCGCAAATAGATCGCGCTACAGAACACAGTGAGCACTGTCAGTTTAATTATGGCCACCCGGTATATATATATATATATATATATATATATATATATATATATATATATATATATATATATATATATATATATATATATATATATATATATAATAAATACGACGATCAATGTATACAATATATGTAATTAATATATATATATATATATATATATTTATAAGAAAATCGTAAGGGATATTTTTATAGACAAAATAATGTAGAAGAAAATATTCAAATTAAATCTAATATAAAAATACTAAAGAATATAGTACAGTTAATATAGTACAGTTTGTAGAACATTTTTTTTACTGTAGTTTAATATTTTTTTTATAATGTCCAATCGTCTGCCGCATTATCAAGAAAAAAAATTTTTTTGTCTATTTAGTTTTTATGCAAGTGACGATAAATTTATTTAAAGTACCAGAAAAAGAAGTCACGTGATCAGCATTTAATAAATTAAATTCTAAAAATGAATCTTTAAAAATTCACCAAAAATCAGGGAATGGAGGTAAAGATTCGAAAAAGATTTCATTTTAAAGGAATTTTTATGATCTTTCTCGCAATATAAATTTTATAACCCTCAAAGTATTATTTTAAATGCAAACTTAAAAAAGTAAAAAAACAGTTTAAAAAATTAATTTTAAAAAATCTAAGAAGAATTTTTCAAAAATCTTTCTTAGTGCACCCCTACACCATAAGAAGAATCGTCATGCAAAATTTCAGCCCTTTAGGTCCAGCGGTTTGGTCTGTGCGTTGTATGTCAGTCAGTGAATGAGTCAGTTACAGAACTGTTTCATTAATATTGACTAGCGGCCCGTCCCGACTTTGTCCGGGATGAACAAAATATTATACCAATAAATTTCCAGTTGATAGCCAATAAATTGTAAATCTTTTTTTAGATTAATAATAAAATAAATAATACATTAAATTAATTTTATGTTAGTTAATAATTAAAATAAATTTTTTAAAAGTAAAAGGCGTGCCGGAGAACGGCTAGGTTCGAACCGCTAGCGTCAGAACAGAAGCCTACCGCGATAGCAGCACGATAAGGATCGTTGAAATCTTTGGAACAAAAAGCGGTAGAAGACAGTAGCGGAAACAATGGAGATTATTAGGATTAAGCCCCTAACTTTATTTCTACTGATTAGATATACATAATATATAGCCTATGTCGATCTGGAATAATGTACCTTTCAAACAGTGAAAGAATTTTTCAAATAGATACAGTGGTTCTGAAGATTACCCTCCACGTACAAAATCCCCTATCTCTTTATATATTAGTATAGATAGCACCACGCTAATGATCGTTGAAGACTTTGGCACAAAAAGCGGTAGATGACAGTAGCGGTAACAATGGAGATTGTTAGGATTAAGCCCCTAACTTTATTTCTACTGATTAGATATACATAATATAGGGAATGTCCATCTGGAATAATGTACCTTTCAAACAGTGAAAGAATTTTTCAAATAGGTACAGTGGTTCTGAAGATTACCCTCCACGTACAAAATCCCCTCTCTCTTTATATATTAGTATAGATAGCACCACGCTAAGGATCGTTGAAGACTTTGGCACAAAAAGCGGTAGAGGACAGTAGCGGTAACAATGGAGATTGTTAGGATTAAGCCCCTAACTTTATTTCTACTGATTAGATATACATAATATATAGCCTATGTCCATCTGGAATAATGTACCTTTCAAACAGTGAAAGAATTTTTCAAATAGATACAGTGGTTCTGAAGATTACCCTCCACGTACAAAATCCCCTATCTCTTTATATATTAGTATAGATAGCACCACGCTAAGGATCGTTGAAGACTTTGACACAAAAAGCGGTAGAGGACAGTAGCGGTAACAATGGAGATTGTTAGGATTAAGCCCCTAACTTTATTTCTACTGATTAGATATACATAATATATAGCCTATGTCCATCTGGAATAATGTACCTTTCAAACAGTGAAAGAATTTTTCAAATAGATACAGTGGTTCTGAAGATTACCCTCCACGTACAAAATCCCCTATCTCTTTATATATTAGTATAGATAGCACCACACTAAGGATCGTTGAAGACTTTGGCACAAAAAGCGGTAGATGACAGTAGCGGTAACAATGGAGATTGTTAGGATTAAGCCCCTAACTTTATTTCTACTGATTAGATATACATAATATAGGGAATGTTCATCTGGAATAATGTACCTTTCAAACAGTGAAAGAATTTTTCAAATAGGTACAGTGGTTCTGAAGATTACCCTCCACGTACAAAATCCCCTATCTCTTTATATATTAGTATAGATAGCACCACGCTAAGGATCGTTGAAGACTTTGGCACAAAAAGCGGTAGAGGACAGTAGCGGTAACAATGGAGATTGTTAGGATTAAGCCCCTAACTTTATTTCTACTGATTAGATATACATAATATATAGCCTATGTCCATCTGGAATAATGTACCTTTCAAACAGTGAAAGAATTTTTCAAATAGATACAGTGGTTCTGAAGATTACCCTCCACGTACAAAATCCCCTATCTCTTTATATATTAGTATAGATAGCACCACGCTAAGGATCGTTGAAGACTTTGGCACAAAAAGCGGTAGAGGACAGTAGCGGTAACAATGGAGATTGTTAGGATTAAGCCCCTAACTTTATTTCTACTGATTAGATATACATAATATATAGCCTATGTCCATCTGGAATAATGTACCTTTCAAACAGTGAAAGAATTTTTCAAATAGATACAGTGGTTCTGAAGATTACCCTCCACGTACAAAATCCCCTATCTCTTTATATATTAGTATAGATAGCACCACGCTAAGGATCGTTGAAGACTTTGGCACAAAAAGCGGTAGAGGACAATAGCGGTAACAATGGAGATTGTTAGGATTAAGCCCCTAACTTTATTTCTACTGATTAGATATGCATTATATATAGCCTATGTCCATCTGGAATAATGTACCTTTCAAACAGTGAAAGAATTTTCCCTGTTTGGTTCTGAAAATTACCCTCCACGTACAAAATCCCCCCTCTCTTTATATATTAGTATAGATAGCACCACGCTAAGGATCACTAAAGACTTCGCCACAAAAAGCGGTAGAGGACAGTAGCGGTAACAATGGAGATTGTTAGGATTAAGCCCCTAACTTTATTTCTACTGATTAGATATACATAATATATAGCCTATGTCCATCTGGAATAATGTACCTTTCAAACAGTGAAAGAATTTTTCAAATAGATACAGTGGTTCTGAAGATTACCCTCCACGTACAAAATCCCCTATCTCTTTATATATTAGTATAGATAGCACCACGCTAAGGATCGTTGAAGACTTTGGCACAAAAAGCGGTAGAGGACAGTAGCGGTAACAATGGAGATTGTTAGGATTAAGCCCCTAACTTTATTTCTACAGATTAGATATACATAATATAGGGTATGTCCATCTGGAATAATGTACCTTTCAAACAGTGAAAGAATTTTTCAAATAGGTACAGTGGTTCTGAAGATTACCCTCCACGTACAAAATCCCCTCTTTCTTTATATATTAGTATAGATTAAAGAAACAGACAAAGATATGAAAAATTAAATTATTATTTAGTTACTGTTATTAGATACTAATTATTATTAGATACTGTTTATTCAGTATCTAATGTGGTCACCTCATGCAGCTATACATGCCTCTAAACCGCGAGGCATACTGTCTATGAGGCGGTTATGGGTCGCCTTGCCAAGCCGAGTCCACTGCAGCTCTCAGTTCCTCTACGGTATGCGGTTGCGGTGCCCTGTGCACCACAAGTCCGATGGCAGCCCACACATGCTCGACAAGAGAGAGGTCGGGTGAGGCTGCCGGCCAGGAAAGGATGTGAATTACATTAAGGCTGTTCAGAGTGTGACGTGTGACATGAGGCCGGGCATTATCCTGCTGAAATAACGTGCCGAGGGCAGCCTGCACAAGGCGAACCACAGGCAAAACAATTTGTGATACGTACCGGACCTATGTTAAACTGTCAATAATGTGCACAAGGGTTGTCTGCTGTCCGAAAATGATGCCACCCCAAACTATGAAGCCCTGTGTGGGGCCGGTGTGACGTTCGCCGATATGGGCTTGCATGTAACGTTCTCCGGGAAGCCGCCACAAATGTCCACGACCGTCATTCCTCCATTAACAAAATCGGAATTCGTCTGAAAACAATACCCGATGTAATTCGTTCCTCCAGTAACTATCACGTCGACACCAAGCTAGACGGTCAGCCCTGTGTCGAGTGGTTAAAGGAACCCCGGTGGCTGGCCGCCGTACGCGCATTGCCTGCCTCATGCAACCTGTTACGAATGGTTCGGCAGGAGACAGCTTCCCCATCTGATAATGGTAGGAAGGTTTTAATACGACTTACCGTCGTGAACGGGTCCCCACGAAACATTCGCCGAATTTGCCTATCAGTGTGATCTGACGTTCACCTGGATGATTCACAGCCTCTTTGTCGTGTTCTTAGATGGTCCTGCGTCCATCGTGCCACGCAACGCTGAATTGTACTAACGTCCCGTCCAACACGACTAGCAATCGCGCGCATGGACAGACCGAGCTCATGCAGCTCTAGGATATGTTCTCGTTCCTCAGATGATAACTTCTGGTATTCAGCTTGCTGTTGTCTCCGAGGCATTTTCTACCCTTCTTCAAGTTCCGTTACAACAATCTGTCATTGATAGCATATACAGAGCGGGCCAGCTACTGGCTTTTATAGCCAGAAACTGGGTATCATGTGACCATATGTGCACTCGCATTTAATCATTTGCATATGTTTCTGACATCTACCGATCCTGTTATTTTCACATCGCTACGCGCATTCCTTCATGGTGTTGCAATTTCACTTTTGACGAATGTATATATATATATACTAGCTGAAAACCCGCGCTTCGCTACGGAATACATTCAAATTAAATACAACGGTCAATGTATGCAATTAATGCTAAAAAAAATAAATATATATATTTATAATAAATGCGACGATCAATGTATACAATTGATGTAAAAAATACATACATATATATATATATATATATATATATATATATATATATATATATATATATATATATATATATATATATATATATATCTATTCTATACTAATATATAAAGAGAGAGCAGATTTTGTACGTGGAGGGTAATCTCCGGAACCACTGCACCTATTTGAAAAATTCTTTCACTGTTTGAAAGGTACATTATTCCAGATGGACATAGGCTATATATTATGTATATCTGATCAGTAGAAATAAAGTTAGGGGGGATACTCTAGATTTGTGTGCACGGCCGCCATCTTGGATTTTTCCGCCAGGGTTTGGCGCATTTCGCATGGCGATAATTATTGCGTTCTGGTAAAAATAACCCAATGTCAAATTCTCTAATTTTAAGATCAAACAGTTATTTCTGATATGATCTTTTAATTACAGTATAATAATTTTAGGTCAGATCTTGGCCTTGACCTGGAAATCTGAGTCAAATTGACTATACTCAAAAGAGTAAATTATTTTTAAAACTAAGAGTCTTTTTGTTGAAAATTTTTGAATCCATTATCAGTTTTTCGTTAACTTATTAAATTTAAGTTGCTTTTAATTTTGTTTATCGATTGTCAATTAGTATACTATAATGATACACCATTTCATTTATTTGAAGTAAAAATTATCTGCCATCATTTTTTCGTAAAATGTAAAATACAGTATACATTTTAAATACAATATATTTTAAAATATTTTATAATTCCAAGTTGTAGTGGATTACAAATAAATTTAAATAACTGAAGTTCAACTTCTCTCTCCCCAGGAACCTAAGTTAAAAAGTTAGTTAAGGTTAAGTTATTGGTTTAGGAAAAGGTTTTTTTTTTCTTATTTCCAACACAGCAGGATAAATGGTCAAATAATCCTTGTCCCGATTTTATTGTATGCACCAAATATTTGGTTAAGGTCAAATCTGAAGTAAAATTTCATTACCACAATGCCCTAACCAAAAAAAAAAAAAAAAGAGGATCTGGTTACTCACCATAAATTTATGGGTTCATAATTATTTTACATTTTTCAAAGCTGAATTTTAGATAATTTTTAAATTGCAAGTTATTTAGGTGGTACGAAAATGCTGTATTTTTTTCTAATTAACAATATATTTGCATAATATTTTGGTGATTCATTGCTATTAGTCAAAGAGTTAGGGCAAACTGAATAAATGGCATTGAAATTTTATCTGTAAGTAAAATTCACTTGACCAAATTTTTCATATGGATCATAATTTGAAAAGGTAGTTTTTAATTAAAAATGACAAAAAAAATCTCAGTCCAACGTTTAAATGGTTTTTCAAAAACTTTTCTAAGTTTCATAATTTAAACAGGTGGTTTTTATTAAAAAAGCTAAAAAAAGTCCATCGTTTTGAAAACACCGCTTAAAACACATTGGCTAGAATTTTTCCACTCCTCAAAACACGGTAAAATCGCCAAGTTGACGCAAAAAAATCCAAGCTGGCGGACGTGCACACAATTATTAAGTAACGTAATATTAATTTGAATATTATTTTAGGTGCTTAAAATAATTAAAAAATCATTCTTTACTTAAAATCCTTTTTTTATTTTTGTATTTTTATTTCATCTCTTACTCTAATTTTGAGATACCAATATGTATCTATAAACGTTTGTCAATTGTAAACGTTTATATTGTAAACGTCCATATTGTAAACGTTTTGTCAATTAAACGTTTCTCCAAGTGACAAGCGTTTAATCTATATCTATATATATATACTAGCGGCCCGTCCCGACTTTGTCCGGGTTGAACAAAATATTATACCAATAAATTTCCAGTTGATAGCCAATAAATTGTAAATCTTTTTTTACCTTAATAATAACCTAAATAATACCTTAAATTATTTTTATGTTAGTTAATAATTAAAATAAATTTTTTAAAGAAAAAGGCATGCCGGAGAACGGCTAGGTTCGAACCTCTAGCGTCAGAACAGAAGCCCACCGTGATAGCACCACGATAAAGATCGTTGAAATCTTCGGAACAAAAAGCGGTAGAAGACAGTATCGGAAACAATGGAGATTGTTAGGATTAAGCCCCTAACTTTATTTCTACTGATCAGATATACATAATATATAGCCTATGTCCATCTGGAATACTGTACCTTTCAAACAGTGAAAGAATTTTTCAAATAGGTACAGTGGTTCTGAAGATTACCCTCCACGTACAAAATCGCTCTCTCTTTATATATAAGTATAGATAGCACCACGCTAAGGATCGTTGAAGACTTCGGCACAAAAAGCGGTAGAGGACAGTAGCGGTAACAATGGAGATTGTTAGGATTAAGCCCCTAACTTTATTTCTACTGATCAGATATACATAATATATAGCCTATGTCCATCTGAAATACTGTACCTTTCAAACAGTGAAAGAAGTTTTCAAATAGGTACAGTGGTTCTGAAGATTACCCTCCACGTACAAAATCGCTCTCTCTTTATATATAAGTATAGATAGCACCACGCTAAGGATCGTTGAAGACTTCGGCACAAAAAGCGGTAGAGGACAGTAGCGGTAACAACGGAGATTGTTAGGATTAAGCCCCTAACTTTATTTCTACTGATCAGATATACATAATATATAGCCTATGTCCATCTGGAATACTGTACCTTTCAAACAGTGAAAGAATTTTTCAAATAGGTACAGTGGTTCTGAAGATTACCCTCCACGTACAAAATCGCTCTCTCTTTATATATAAGTACTAGCGGCCCGTCCCGACTTTGTCCGGGTTGAACAAAATATTATACCAATAAATTTCCAGTTGATAGCCAATAAATTGTAAATCTTTTTTTACCTTAATAATAACCTAAATAATACATTAAATAAATTTTATGTTAGTTAATAATTAAAATAAATTTTTTTTAAAGTAAAAGGCGTGCCGGAGAACGGCTAGGTTCGAACCGCTAGCGTCAGAACAGAAGCCCACCGCGATAGCACCACGATAAGGATCGTTGAAATCTTCGGAACAAAAAGCGATAGAAGACAGTAGCGGAAACAATGGAGATTGTTAGGATTAAGCTCCTAACTTTATTTCTACTTATTAGATATACATAATATATAGCCTATGTCCATCTGGAATAATGTACCTTTCAAACAGTGAAAGAATTTTTCAAATAGGTACAGTGGTTCTGAAGATTACCCTCCACGTACAAAATCCCCTCTCTCTTTATATATTAGTATAGATAGCACCCCGCTAAGGATCGTTGAAGACTTCGCCACAAAAAGCGGTAGAGGACAGTAGCGGTAACAATGGAGATTGTTAGGATTAAGCCCCTAACTTTATTTCTACTGATCAGATATACATAATATATAGCCTATGTCCATCTGGAATACTGTACCTTTCAAACAGTGAAAGAATTTTTCAAATAGGTACAGTGGTTCTGAAGATTACCCTCCACGTACAAAATCGCTCTCTCTTTATATATAAGTATAGATAGCACCACGCTAAGGATCGTTGAAGACTTCGGCACAAAAAGCGGTAGAGGACAGTAGCGGTAACAATGGAGATTGTTAGGATTAAGCCCCTAACTTTATTTCTACTGATCAGATATACATAATATATAGCCTATGTCCATCTGGAATACTGTACCTTTCAAACAGTGAAAGAATTTTTCAAATAGGTACAGTGGTTCTGAAGATTACCCTCCACGTACAAAATCGCTCTCTCTTTATATATAAGTACTAGCGGCCCGTCCCGACTTTGTCCGGGTTGAACAAAATATTATACCAATAAATTTCCAGTTGATAGCCAATAAATTGTAAATCTTTTTTACCTTAATAATAACCTAAATAATACATTAAATAAATTTTATGTTAGTTAATAATTAAAATAAATTTTTTTTAAAATAAAAGGCGTGCCGGAGAACGGCTAGGTTCGAACCGCTAGCGTCAGAACAGAAGCCCACCGCGATAGCACCACGATAAGGATCGTTGAAATCTTCGGAACAAAAAGCGATAGAAGACAGTAGCGGAAACAATGGAGATTGTTAGGATTAATCTCCTAACTTTATTTCTACTTATTAGATATACATAATATATAGCCTATGTCCATCTGGAATAATGTACCTTTCAAACAGTGAAAGAATTTTTCAAATAGGTACAGTGGTTCTGAAGATTACCCTCTACGTACAAAATCCCCTCTCTCTTTATATATTAGTATAGATAGCACCCCGCTAAGGATCGTTGAAGACTTCGCCACAAAAAGCGGTAGAGGACAGTAGCGGTAACAATGTAGATTGTTAGGATTAAGCCCCTAACTTTATTTCTACTTATTAGATATACATAATATATTGCCTATGTCCATCTGGAATAATGTACCTTTCAAACAGTGAAAGAATTTTTCAAATAGGTACAGTGGTTCTGAAGATTACCCTCCAAGTACAAAATCCCCTCTCTCTTTATATATTAGTATAGATAGCACCACGCTAAGGATCGTTGAAGACTTCGCCACAAAAAGCGGTAGAGGACAGTAGCGGTAACAATGGAGATTGTTAGGATTAAGCCCCTAACTTTATTTCTACTTATTAGATATACATAATATATTGCCTATGTCCATCTGGAATAATGTACCTTTCAAACAGTGAAAGAATTTTTCAAATAGGTACAGTGGTTCTGAAGATTACCCTCCACGTACAAAATCCCCTCTCTCTTTATATATTAGTATAGATAGCACCACGCTAAGGATCGTTGAAGACTTCGCCACAAAAAACGGTAGAGGACAGTAGCGGTAACAATGTAGATTGTTAGGATTAAGCCCCTAACTTTATTTCTACTTATTAGATATACATAATATATTGCCTATGTCCATCTGGAATAATGTACCTTTCAAACAGTGAAAGAATTTTTCAAATAGGTACAGTGGTTCTGAAGATTACCCTCCAAGTACAAAATCCCCTCTCTCTTTATATATTAGTATAGATAGCACCACGCTAAGGATCGTTGAAGACTTCGGCACAAAAAGCGGTAGAGGACAGTAGCGGTAACAATGGAGATTGTTAGGATTAAGCCCCTAACTTTATTTCTACTGATCAGATATACATAATATATAGCCTATGTCCATCTGGAATACTGTACCTTTCAAACAGTGAAAGAATTTTTCAAATAGGTACAGTGGTTCTGAAGATTACCCTCCACGTACAAAATCGCTCTCTCTTTATATATAAGTACTAGCGGCCCGTCCCGACTTTGTCCGGGTTGAACAAAATATTATACCAATAAATTTCCAGTTGATAGCCAATAAATTGTAAATCTTTTTTTACCTTAATAATAACCTAAATAATACATTAAATAAATTTTATGTTAGTTAATAATTAAAATAAATTTTTTTTAAAGTAAAAGGCGTGCCGGAGAACGGCTAGGTTCGAACCGCTAGCGTCAGAACAGAAGCCCACCGCGATAGCACCACGATAAGGATCGTTGAAATCTTCGGAACAAAAAGCGATAGAAGACAGTAGCGGAAACAATGGAGATTGTTAGGATTAATCTCCTAACTTTATTTCTACTTATTAGATATACATAATATATAGCCTATGTCCATCTGGAATAATGTACCTTTCAAACAGTGAAAGAATTTTTCAAATAGGTACAGTGGTTCTGAAGATTACCCTCCACGTACAAAATCCCCTCTCTCTTTATATATTAGTATAGATAGCACCCCGCTAAGGATCGTTGAAGACTTCGCCACAAAAAGCGGTAGAGGACAGTAGCGGTAACAATGTAGATTGTTAGGATTAAGCCCCTAACTTTATTTCTACTTATTAGATATACATAATATATTGCCTATGTCCATCTGGAATAATGTACCTTTCAAACAGTGAAAGAATTTTTCAAATAGGTACAGTGGTTCTGAAGATTACCCTCCAAGTACAAAATCCCCTCTCTCTTTATATATTAGTATAGATAGCACCACGCTAAGGATCGTTGAAGACTTCGCCACAAAAAGCGGTAGAGGACAGTAGCGGTAACAATGGAGATTGTTAGGATTAAGCCCCTAACTTTATTTCTACTGATTAGATATACATAATATATAGCCTATGTCCATCTGGAATAATGTACCTTTCAAACAGTGAAAGAATTTTTCAAATAGGTACAGTGGTTCTGAAGATTACCC
Organism: Dolomedes plantarius; assembly: GCA_907164885.2. Lineage (NCBI taxonomy): Eukaryota > Metazoa > Arthropoda > Arachnida > Araneae > Dolomedidae > Dolomedes > Dolomedes plantarius. The sequence continues at coordinate 84,668,243 of OU015497.1, read as the reverse complement.
TCCACGTACAAAATCCCCTCTCTCTTTATATATTAGTATAGATAGCACCACGCTAAGGATCGTTGAAGACTTCGCCACAAAAAGCGGTAGAGGACAGTAGCGGTAACAATGGAGATTGTTAGGATTATGCCCCTAACTTTATTTCTACTGATTAGATATACATAATATATAGCCTATGTCCATCTGGAATAATGTACCTTTCAAACAGTGAAAGAATTTTTCAAATAAGTACAGTGGTTCTGAAGATTACCCTCCACGTACAAAATCCCCTCTCTCTTTATATATTAGTATAGATAGATAAAACAGTTCCGTAACTGACTCATTCATTCACTGACTGACTGACTGACTGACATACAACGCACAGACCAAACCGCTGGACCTAAAGGGCTGAAATTTTGTATGGCGATTCTTCTAATAGTGTAGGGGTGCATTAAGAAAGATTTTTCAAAAATTCTTCTTAGATTTTTTTAAATTAAATTTTTAAGCTGTTTTTTTTACATTTTTTACGTTTGCATTTAAAATAATACTTTGAGGGTTATAAAATTTATATCACGAGAAAGATCCTGAAAATTCCTTTAAAATGAAATTTTTTTGGAATCTGTACCTCCATTTCCTGACTTTTGGTGAATTTTTAAAGGTTATTTTTTAGAATTTAATTTATTAAATGCCGATCACGTGATTTCTTTTTCTGGTACTTTAAATAAATTTATCGTCACGTGCATAAGAACTAAATAAACAAAAAAAATATTTTTTTCTCTTTCTAATGCAGCAGAAGATTGGATATTATCCAAAAAAAATGCATATCCCTTACGATTTTTTTATAAATATATATATATAGATAGATATATATTTTACATCAATTGTATACATTGATCATCGCGTTTATTATAAATATATATATTTATTTTTTGGCATAAATTGCATACGTTGACCGTTGTATTTAATTTGAATGTACTCCGTAGCGAAGCGCGGGTTTTCAGCTAGTATATTTATAAAAAATCGTAAGGGATATTTATTTTTTTTTTATAATATCCAATCGTCTGCTGCATTAGAAAGAAAAAAAAGATTTTTTTTTGTCTATTTAGATGTTATGCACGTGACGATAAATTTATTTAAAGTACCAGAAAGAGAAATTTACGTGATCAGCATTTAATAAATTAAATTCTGAAAATTAATCTTTAAAAATTCACCAAAAATCCGAAATTCGAGGTAAAGGTTCGAAAAAGATTTTATTTTAAAGGAATTTTTATGATCTTTCTCGTGATATAAATTTTATAACACTCAAATTATTATTTCAAATGCAAACTTAAAAAAAGTTACAAAAAAAAGCTTAAAAATTTAATTTTAAAAAAATCTAAGAAGAATTTTTCAAAAATCTTTCTTAGTGCACCCCTACACCATAAGAAGAATCGCCATGCAAAATTTCAGCCCTTTAGGTCCAGCGGTTTGGTCTGTGCGTTGTATGTCAGTGAGTCAGTTACGGAACTGTTTTATATATATAGATATATGAATATAAACATTTATGATAAAATATTCAATATTAAAAAAATTACTGTCTTTTATGGCTCCAGATCAATTTTCTTAAGTCAAGGCCGATTTTCATTAAGTTTGGAGCCATAATCATGTCAATTTTTCAGCGTCTGGAGTATCTGAATTAGTGATCCATCCCTAAACTGTTCTCCGAGGAACCTCTGGAGGTCGATCGATCAAATGATTGTGAGAGATAAGCAGGAGATAGTCTTTTTTCTACTAAATATTTTTAAAAGATAAATGATAAGCTGGTTTTGTTAGAGAAAAATATTCATTAGGTAATAAAATGCAGACAGTTTTCAAGAATAAATTTCAAGAATTAACTTATATGGGATGGCTTCAAAAAAGTTGCTTTTAAGAAAAAAAGTTTTCTATTCGATTTTGGAGTACCTTAGTAAAGATTATTTATTGAAAACTGTCGTAAAATACTCTATTGTATTTTCTTTCTTAAGTACAGCCTTCTGTTATGCGTCTAATGTACAACTTTATATTAAAAATGGGTAAAGAAAATGATTTGGAGGAGACCATTACCGAAAATCGACTAATCAAATTTTCAGACTAAGATTGCGAGAAAAAAATCATTAACTATTGCATAGTTGTCGGAAAAAAATTATTATGGACTCATACATACATGGAAAATTTGTTCTTCATAAATTGCAATTTTTATGGCAGAATTGTAGTATTAATAATTTATAAATATAGCAGTTTTTTATTATAAAAAAATGTAATTTTTTCTATTTCTAATTGTATTGCAGTGGTTTATTAATCACTGACTGAAAACTAACTGGAAACAGTCCTTAAGCTTTGAAACGGCTTCTTTGACCTGTTTTTTTATAAGCAATAATTAGAAGACAGATGTCACGGAATTTTGTTGTTTTTCGGATGTAATATTCATATTTCTTTCATGACCCCCCCCCCTTAAAAAAAAGAAAGGGGAATAGAACTGAGAAAGACTTCTGGAAGTAAATCACATGAAATATGTTGTTCCTGGTCACTTCCTTTTCCATAAGATACTCTGCAGCTAGAGCATTAACACTGTCTGACGCCAAAGTGTTTGAAATCTTTCCGTTCGGCAAGATAACAAGAGACAGTTTAAATTATTCGTGCAACACAGAGATGGTGGCAGACTGGTGTTCCGCACAAGAACATTTGTGCCGGTGCGTATGAAAGTGGCCTAAGTCAGGAATTTAAAAAAAAAAAAAAAAAAAAAAATAGGTTTGTCAGTTATTTTTATATTCCACGCTTTTATACTACCATAATCTGAGGCAATCTTAGCAAAATTGTAAAAATTGAACCCTTAGATTGAGTTGGTTGTTGTGTCATAAAACAGAATTCAGTTCATGTTCAAATTCAAACCTTCAAATATCTCGAAACGAATCATACATGACTTAGACCACTTTCATAATCATCGGAGCATTTATACGACCCATAAGAAGTGTTAAAAAATTTTTATTTTACCTGTACTATAAACGTAAAACATTTAGTGTCAAATTCCTAAAATTAAAAAATGAGGCTTTAGTTAAGAAATTATCGTGTAATGATATAAAAGCTTTTATCTTGTTTTGAATTTTAAATTCAAAATTACAAATGCACTATCTTTACAGAGTAATATAATAAGGATTAAGGCAAATAGCATCGAGATCGGAAGGACTCAGAGTGGAATCAAAAGATTTGAATTAATACAGGCTATTTCAACGCGCTTCGGTTTAGAAGTTGATCAGTAATGAACTGGGGGGGAAATTAAATATTTATTCTTAGGATACGTTTTAATGGCGGGATTTACTGTAAGGGATCCTATATAGACTGAAGTTTTTAGTTTAATATATTTACTAAAAATTATTTTCAGTTGTTTGTAAGCTTAACTAGGTTGATATATAAACCTTTGTTTGTTTGTTTGTGTTCCTGATTAAAGTTCTAGCCACTGCCGCTTTGGAAGTCATCAGGCAGGTAAAAAGAAATATTCTTAACTAGTTACAACCGTATTCGTCCTCCTCTTAGTGGATCCTAGTAGATTTTGTAAAACTTTTTTTAAGTCCATGACACGTTAATGGTGGTGATAGAACAAAAATGAAGCTTATGTTCGGGGATCCTGATAGAGATCGCCCCTAGTTTGAGTTTTTCTTTCCCAGGATTTCATACAGTGAAATTCATCTTCGGAAATTACTTCGCTGAATTTCAACTTGAAGCTATCACAAGGAAAACTATCCGTCTTATATTGTTTCCTAGTTGAATATGAATTAGTTCATGCTGAATAACATCAAACAGCTGTCATTTAATAATGATTTTGTTCAAGTTCCAAGTGTGTACTTAGTGATAAAATCGACAATTTTTTTAAGTCTTTAAAGGGATAATTTAATATCGGATTTGTTTAGGCCTTTGAACTTAGTCGTGAATCTAAAACTCTATCAGTTTGTGGTAAATATTATTTTAATACATAGAAATGGGTATTTTCAATTTATTGGAACATTAAAACCGATCCCCTTTCTCTACATAGTTTGAAATAAGTAATTTTACACAGCAAACGTTTACTTTCTATTGCCTCAATGAAAGAGAAAATGAAACAATAAATAACAACGCAACGTTGCACAAAATTTTCTTCCTTATTTTTACATCCTAAAATGATTTTTTTTTTCATTTAGTGCCATAAGCTTAGTCTCATCATACGAAAGGTTAATAGGCTAAATAATGCTATTTTAGCTGAAAATTTCATTGAATATTATTGATAAAATGTTTTACATTCATAAATGGAGGGAGCTGAATGTCTGAGTGGTTTGAACAATTGAATTTGATATAATAGTCTACGCATTCGACACACACCTGTGGCTGACATAATTTTCATCTCTGTGGTGCTCTCGTAATTAAGTGGCTATCAAAAATTGAGGTGTGTATAGGCGAATGTCCACAGAACAAGTGCAATGGAGAAGAAAAAAAGTTCTTAAAAGTCGATACTCGAGCCATCTATTCAGCTATGATACTCACAAGGTTTAGCTCGAATGTTACAAGTATAAAATCAAGTAAATAAACTTACATGTACAACCTGTAGAAAAGAATTACCCTGCGAGTGCTGTATATAAGATACGCATGCGTTTACTTCTATAAACATTACTTCTATAAACTTTTATTACTTTTATGCGTTTACTTTTATTACTTTGCCTACTGGGCAACGGTGGCCCAGTTTTCAAAGGCAGCGGACCAGTGATCTGAACATCACTGATTCAGTACTGGTCACTGACAAAACCACCACCGTGTTCACTAATGGTGGCCGGTGCACGTAAAATCTGTGGTGGTTGCAATGTTCTCTAAGTTCTCAAATTTACCTCTGGAGGTGCGGGGTCAAGTGTTCCGGTCTCGTCACTTGACTCAGTTCTAAATTACGGGCCCGTCTTGTAGGGGATAATGCCCGCCACCTATATGGTGCCCCCTTTAATGAATGGCCAGCAGTCTCCCCCTTTATCTGAGAACTAGTAGCGCCATAGCCAATCTTCTGGGCATTTGTAATAAATACACTTTTATAATCAATTCTTCTGCAGCGTTCTTCACTTTGTTTAGAACCCATACTTGCATTTAATTCAATTACCCTCTTATGATCTCAGTTTTCCGTATTCATGTTTCTGGGATAATTTAAGAAAAGCTTACTCTTAACATATATATTTTAATGGAATTACCCTCCAGCGAAATTTTTTGATAGTTTAAAAATAATTTGACAGCTGAGCAGATACTCTCGCATGATTAAGCGTCTGATTGCAGTATCACTTTTCATTAAAACTTTCTGATTACTTTACATAACACGTAAACCTACAAAAATAACTCTCTTGATTATTAAGTAAAACACAGAATCTGTAGCTTATATGCCTACCACTAAACACACGATAACCGTATCAATGAAAACAAATTAGAGCCAGGCGTGTGTTTACTTAAGTAAACGAGAAATTAAAGACGGAATCTATTAACGCGGTTACATAAACACTGGACTCTTAAAACATGCTTACAATTAAAATACTTATTTTATCTGGAGTTAAATTTATGCGAAAATTTAGCGCTTAAGAAAATTTTACCGCAACAATTTTTACTTTCTAATTATCTATAATTTAAGGCAGATTTTCACTCTGTTGTGTTTATTTATGCTCAAAACTTATTAGTTGTACATATTGACAAAAGATTTAGGAAACTAATTTCCAAAACAATGTGAACTTGTTCCAAAACTCTGCAAGCTTTGTGTATACCAGTTAAGGATGATTGCGTTTTTATATGATATACAGCACGCAAATTATATCATTTGTATGTACATGTATGCATGCAAATATATATAGACACACATTATATATATATATATATATATATATATATATATGTGTGTGTGTGTGTGTGTGTGTGTGTGTGCGTGCATGCATATAACAAAAAAATGCTTGCTTCTAAATTTCACCTGATGTTTATCGCAAAGTTCACTTTTCTTAAAAAACCCAACCGCTTTTCTAAAATGCAACATAGGAATGACCTATTTGATAAACTATATCAGCCCTTAGGGCATATGCAAGCATTCTTTCGTAGGCAGTGGAAATTCCTCGACCCGCAGTCAGGGATCAAATTCAATACAGTCTTTCGAATAGGCCATCGACTTCTGTACTCGATACAGTGTAATATATGGCAAAGAGTACCTTTAGAGGCCATCGAAGTTGGTTCCTGATAAAGATTGGTGGTTCTTTGATGTACTCTTGTCCTTATGTTGGACTGAACAAATCTGGAGACTCTCCTTTCACCTCGAGTATCCAGTAGCCGATGATGACTACAAGTCTTGCGTTAAAACCTTGTTTTTGTTTGGTATCCCACTCTTGTCAAGAATAAACAACAGTTGCACTCGAACGCTTCACAAGCGGAGAAGTATCGCTAATACTCGCTCCACTGCTCCAATCAGTAACAGTCACTGCACGTTTAAAGTCCGTTAAATTTGGAATTTTAACCCAGTCCTTGGCAAGAAAGAGTCTTTACAACCACCCGTCGATCTTTTTTTAGACCAATTTCACCCTCTAGCAGCAGCAGAGTGCAGTCACATATTCTCTTAGGTAGCTTTAAATTAGCATACACTCAACGTATCACACAACTTTCAACCAGAAACTCTATATTTTTGACCATTTACATGTTATCCTAAAATTTTGATAATCAGTGTATTTCGTATTTTAGATTATACTAGCTGAATATTCGTGCTTCACTACGGAGTACATTCAAATTAAATGCAACAGTCAATGTATGCAATTAATGCCATAAAACCAAAGAATATATATATTTATAAAAAATCGTAACGGATATTTTTATGGACAAAATAATGTAGAAGAAAATATTCAAATTAAATACAACGGTCAATGTATGCAATTAATTTGTATGTTTAATATCCATAAAATATACTAATTTGAATTAAATTCATAAGAAAATTCCATCTCAATTGGTCTAGTGGTTAAATTTTATCTTTTACCGTATTTTAATATTTTTTTGGTCAATTTATTTCGTTGTTATGCCCGTGATGCAAAATTGATTTAAAGTATCATAAAAAGAAAAGAAACCACGTGATCAGCATTTAATAAATTAAATTCTAAAAATTAATCTTTAAAAATTTCCCAAAAATCAGAAAAGGGAGGTAAAGATTCGAAAAAGATTTCATTTTAAAGGAATTTTTATGATCTTTTTCGTGATGTAAATTTTATAACCCTCGAATTATTATTTTAAATGCAAACTTTAAAGAATGTTACAAAAACAGATTAAAAATTTAGTTTTAAAAAATCTAAGAAGATTTATTCAAATTTCTTTCTTAGAGCACCCCTACACTATAAGAAGAATCGCCATGCAAAATTTCAGCCCTTTAGGTCCAGCGGTTTGGACTGTGCGTTATCTGTCAGTCAGTCAGTTACGGAACTGTTTTATATATATAGATTACTTTGAAGCAGATAATTTTTTAACTATCGTCATCGAACTGCACAATAGCGTTTTTAAAAGATATTTACTCATAAAGTGCCAAATGATCATTACGATAATACTTTTACAAGTTAGCACTAAACTTCCTTACTTTTTTTTTTCTAATGCAGAGTACTTTGTCGCGAGACGTTCAAATTTTAATATCACCGCGATTTGCTGGCTACTTTATTATGAGAGCACCATATAGGTGGGCCAGCATTGCCTCCTATAAGGGGGACGACGTGGTATTCGGACCTAACCCCACTGCGTGACAACTCGGAACATTAACCACTACACCAAATGGACGGCACTTACTTATAACTACCTTCCTGAATTTCTTCAAAAAAAAATGTTAGAATTTATTGGAAAGGAATTATTTGACACGCAAATTAAAAATACTTCGCAAAGGCGAGACACACTGGAGAGGAAGTGAAAAAAGAAATATTCGGCATTCCCGCATTATTAGCATTTTAATTACTCACCACGGTTCCAAAGTTTTTGCTCACTTTACTGTACTTTACGCTTTGCAAAAAGGAAAAAAAGGGCATTTTTAGAAACTTATCTTCATTTTATCACATAAAAATTTGTGGGCGTTACTTTCTGAAAGTGCTTATAAGGTAGAAGAGGGATTATACGCAATCTGTTAGTTAAAGGACTGCTAATTATCGATATGTTTTAAGACAATATACTATTTTTGAAAAAAAAAATTTTTTCACAACAAAATTCATAACATTCTCTCTAATCACAATTAACGAGTATTTTTCTCATCTTTTTTATTTCATTAAATAAAGGTTCAACGAGTTAACAATGCTCTGTTTTGTTACTTCCTTTGTTTCTTTGCCTTACATGACGCACGAAATTTGTGGTGGCCAAATGGTTCGACTAGTTTTTGCTTTTTACTCCGATCGTTAGATGAGTCCATGTAAAATCCCAGAGATCGCACTTCTGCACAGGAATTGTCGGTGTTCTCAAGTTTAGCATGCTTCAAAGGCATGCATGAAATTTTGTAAACAGATTCTACTCTTAGACTGTGACTGACAGCCTCTTTAGTCAGCCAACGCGCGTGTTACGGTTTCCACAGAGGATCCGTGTGTTTATAAAACATTGCTTTTCAAGAGGAAAAACTAACAGGAGAAACAAAATTCAAGCTTTATTAATAGTTTGGTTAGTCTGTACCTTAGCTTAAATAGATTTACAAATGGTTTGTTGATTTTCGTTGAGGCCGAATGAGCACAAGTGATGTTGAACGTTCTAGTCGCCCTGCTCTGATGAGGTTACTACATCAGATTATATTGAACAGAAACCGTGGTATGGGGGATGGAGGATAGAAAATTAAAAGCGCGGGAGTTTTCTGAGGCTGTTGGCATTTCGTTGCAGCGCGCACGTAATATTTTGCATAAATACTCGGGTGTGAGAAAGCTGTCGGAAGGTGGGTGCCGCGTTTGCTAACAATCGATCGAAAACGGGAATGTGTGAACACCTCGAAGTACAGTTTAGAGCTGCATCAAAGTAATCCAGAAATATTTTTGTCGTTTCGTAACAGTTGATGAAACATAAATACATTATTGTCAGCCAGAAACGAAAGATCAGCCAAAATAGTGAATTGTAGCATTTGAAGATTTTTGCCACTGATTTTTGGGATATCCATGGTACAATCTTTATTGACTACTTGGAAAAGAGTAGAACAAACCCCGTAGAGTACTCTGTATCTTCGGTGGATCGGTTGAATAAGGAAATTAAGACAAAAAAGGCCTTATTTAGTGGGGGAAATGGTTATTTTCCATCATAATAATGATCCGATTCCTCTATCTCCTATTGCAGCGTCAAAACTGTTAAAAATACATTTCGAAATTGTTGCCTCTACTCTCCCCCCCCCCCTTGTATTTTCCAGAATTGACCCCCTCAGATTACTACTTCTTCCCAAATGTGAAAAAAATGTCTTACAGGGAAGATGTTTGCATCAAATTCCGAAGTGATTAAGGAAACAAACGCTTATTTTGCACTGTTGGACGAGTCTTACTTTATGAACGGGATGAAAAAAGCTATCACCCATTTACCAAACCCCAGGGAAGATAATGCTGAAAATTAATAAAACTTTTTTTTAAAAAAGGTCAGTTTCATTATTTTTGCATGGACTTATCAAACGACCTAATTCTGTATACGTAAAAGTTGCAATATAATGCAGCTTTTGCGCTTTCAATAGACTATAATTTCAATAAACTATAAAATTTAGGGTTTATTTTTAGTACTCAGTACCTTACGTTCAAAAAACCCCAAATAGCCAGATTCAGGAAACGATCTATTCTTAAAGCCCGTATCTTATAAATAAATTAAAATAGACGTTATAATCCGGATCATATTTCTAGACATTATTTTTTTAATGTTCTCATTAGATAATAATTTTGAACTATGATAGCAAGAACATCTACCACCACGCCAAATTTTCGCTTTTTAGTGTGATTCAATGTACAGTTCCTACATAGATTGCACAATAAATTATGATAGTAAAATGCTTTTTGTTGAGTATAAGAAATCTTTACTAGTCTTAACAATTCTTTGTTAAGGAATGGTGTGAAAAGTTATTTTTATATTTTTTTATGTCTTGTAAACAGTACTATGTAATTTTGTTACAAAACATAGTTTTTTATCGTAATAAACGGTAAGTCTGCTTAGTTAAGGATTTTTGTTTTGCTTATTACCCATATTACCCTGATTATCCGGATTATTGATTATCCGGATTGCCTTTAGACCCAGTTAGTCCGGATAAACAAGGTTTTACTGTACTGCAAACTGATTTCTTTTGATTCCTTGTACGTATGGATATAATTTTCATGATACCGAACAAAGATAAGTCATAAATAATTTTTAATGAAAGTATTTATAAAGCACACTACACTCTCATCAAAATAATGGTGTGACTAAAAATGCTACAAGCAAGATCCCTATGTATACTATACGTGTTTGCTTCAACTTGATTGTTTGTTAATGGTCATTACTTTTTTGATCTGTCTTTCCTTGCTCAGACACTGTTAAATGCTGTAAGTCCACTATTGTACCAAGTAACGCTCATTCCACTTTTTAAAGGTAAGCTAAATTAATATGATAAAAGGTGAAATTTTTAATAAGTTTACTTTAAATACAGGATGTTCGCAATTAAACTGTATGTCTTTGGGATCTTCTAGAGAAAAAAAAAAACCTTAAATCAAACCCAGTTTTGGTAAACATTTAAAAACAGACCACAGGCAGAGAATAATGTAAAAACAGACCACATGCAGTGAATAATGAAAAGATAATTACAAGATAAAAAGAACTTTTTATATACCATGTTTTTAAATTTTCTGTTGAATCATATAAACTTGCCAATTCTATGTATAATAAATACTTTTTAAAAAAATTTTTGATGAATTATCCCATTAACTTGAAAGAAAATGAAGATAATTGGAAGTTAACTTGCGTTTAACTTTTCGTTCCCGTCCCGGCCGACAGATGGCTGCACTACAAACCAAAATTAACTGAAAATAATAAAAACATGGTAAAAATATGCTTAAAGATGGCTAAAAGTATTTAAAAAATGCATTGTCATCGTGTTCTGAGCTATTCTAAAAGTTTAAAATGTCTAGCTAGTCGGGAAGTTAGTTAAAAATCGATTGCAAGATTTGTACTGGACAAACACACAAACACACACACAAACAAGAAAGCGAGTTAATGAAAACATGGTAAAAATTAGTCAGAATTGTAACCAACAGGTGAAAAATGTGTTTCTTTGATTTCAATATAGAATATCAGAAGTAAAAACTTGAATTTTTTAATATAATGGTAGGTCAGTCTCATAGTGAAAAACTTTAATGTTGGTCATGACATTTATAATAGGGATTTACATATGCATACAAACTTTCTCTTTACCTCAAATTTAAATTTTATCTCATCGGTCACAAAGCCATATAGCTTCAGCGTTCTTCAAATGGTTTGGGCCTGAAATGTGTTGCTCACCAAAGTTAAAATGCGCTTGATTTTAAAAGACTGCGCTTTATGACTGAGGCAGGAAAGAATGCGACAGAATCACTGCGAGATTTTTTAAAACAATAATGTTTGAAAAGAAATCCTATGATAGTAAACGTAAGAAAATTGACAAGAAATTTCAGGAAACTGGCTTTCTAATGTTGAAATATAGAGCGCGAAGCGTATCGTAAACATTTCGGGAAAATCGATGAGAGATAATAATCAGGTAAGACAGCGCAACAGCATATACTAAGAGACAGGGAAAGCAGACCTTGGATCATTTTCTACCCAATCGCATCATCTGTGTAAACGTTATCCCCTCTGAGTGTCAACCACAATCTCAGGACTTGAATCCTTTCAAATTTTTCGCTTTGGGAATACCAGAGAGGCCACGAAGATAACATTAATAACTTAGTAGTTTCGAAGGTTTCAATAATACATCCTTTTAAATACATTTCTCCCGACATTACGAACTGCAGAGGAGTATACTGCAGTCTTCACGCTATTATTGGAAACAGTAAATATCTTTCCTTGAGATAAGTGATTTAAATTCGTGACTCTAAACATTATAGTGTTTCAACCATTAGCATCTTGTTATTTTAACTTTCTTTTATGCTTGACTATTCTTTATTATTCCTTTTTCTTTATTATTTATTCATTTTATTGATATTTAAATGACTGAAAGTCGAACCCCGTTATAGCGAACCCGACATATAACGAACTCACGGATATAACGAACGAAAATTTTGGTCCCGCCGTTTTCCTATTGTATGTAATTTAATTAGTATTCTGTCAGTTTAATGTAATCGATCTTAGTCGATTTAATTCAATAATGATCATTTTAATAGATTTTTTTATCTTTTTTCAATACATCATTACTTAATACACATTACAAGTAATGAGATATACATTTTGTGAACGCTAGCATTTTTTTTAACGGTTCGGATGTAGCGAACCACCGGATAAAGTGAACAAAACCTTTTGTCCCTTGAAGTTCGTTATAACGGGGTTCGACTGTACTACGTTCCCAGGATAGGACAGGTAAAAATCATCAGCCAAAAGTCTGTTTTAAAGCAGAACGAAATCTTGAATTCACTTGAGTTATAGTTTTTTCTCTGACAAGTTTTGAATACGTGATTTACAAATATAGTGTACATTAACTTACGTTACTGGCTTTATCCTTTACATACATCTATCTATCAAGCTAAAGTATTAATTTTTTTTTCTAGAAATTCGTTTATTGAAATTGTTGAGTTTGAGAGAATGGTCCTAATTTTCTGTGAACCATACTGCTACCTACTCGTATAGTAGCGCAGACCGCCTTACTCCATCAGAGTTGCGTAGACAAAGTGTCGCTGTATGCGTACATTAAGAGCTGTGATAATTTCAGATTTAACTATTTTGAATATATAATAAATATAATTTTTCAAATGAGCGCGGTAGTCCAGTTGGCAAGAGCAGCGGGCCAGTGATCTGAACGCCCCTGGTTCGATGCTCGTCGCTGCAAATCCACCGCCGTGTTCACTAATAGTGGCCGGGGTACGTAAAATAGGGCGTGGCTACAATGTCCTCCAAATTCTCAAATTTACCTCTGGAGGTGTGGGGTCAAGTGTTCCGGTGTCGTCACTTGACTCGGTTCAAAATTACGGGACCGGTCATTTAGCCAAGTCGGACTCCGACCCTTGTGGTGCTAATTCAAAACAGGAGCCGCACCTTCATCGCCCATAGCCTTCGGGACTTGATCTGATGTTACTGTCGGTCAAGGGGCATAAGCAACAACAACATAATTAGTCAAGATCTATGTACTAGTTTTCCATTTGTTTACCGGCATCAGGAACAACAGAAGTGAATCCCATAATCTGTTGTTATATATGTCTTTATTCCAGAAATTAATCCATGCAGATCAGACAGCCCACAAAATTACAAAGGATCAGGAAACAAAACAAAATAACACAACAGTATAAACTAGAAAGAAAATAAACTAGAGAAATATACACAATTAAGAAGTTCAGTCGCAAAGAGAGTTCATACTGGTCCTTGCATCCTAATGCAATTTGCTGATGTCTCCGTTTTGAAACCCATAATCTAACTATTCTATATTTACAAGACATTTTAGAACCTTTTTAGTCGAAAAAGTCTTAACATTAATTCTGTAATTTGCTCTTTAAACAATACCAAATTTCATTTAGTTATCATATCTCAAACAGTTAAGAAAGTGTACATGTAAAATTTCAAAATAGTTGTGATGCAAAATTATCTCCTTCAAAAATTTTTTAACAGAAAGCTTAAATCTGACATTTCCGTAAATCAACGGACGTTTTGAAACCAGTGTAAATTAAACACTCACTCTGCGTCAATAGATCCAGAGCATTTGTTTGACTTGAAAATATTTTCCCAATCAATTTTTTACTCTGTCTCTCCCAGAAACTATTAGATTACAAGCGTATGAATCAACACATTTATTTTCATTCGAAAACACACACAAGTCTGGAGACTCCGAAGAATATTTCAAAGGACCGCCGGCAAAATTTCAATTGTCTCTCCCACAGTTTTATATATATCTCCCGACTCAGTTGAGGAAAAATCAATATTTATTCATGATCTGACAGGGCCTCGGCAAACGCTACGGGCCCTGTCCGCGGAAAAACAAATATTTTCCTAAGACCCTTCGGATTTATTTGGAGATTTTGGCGAATATATTTAATCGGCAGGCAGCCAAAACAAAAATTTATTCCAAGTTTAGGCTTAACGAGAAAGAAGCGGACTTGCAAGGGAGAGATTTCAAGCTTTATCTTTTGCTAACTAATTTAATACTAGAACTTTTATTCGGATCACAGTATAAATATTTTTATCGGGGATTATTTTTCTCTCGCGTGATGTTACCTCATTACAATTCCGTACTTAATTGCGTGTCGCAAATCACGTCATAGAAAGGCAAACAAATATTTATACGGGTGTTCAAATTTGTATAAAAATTAATTTAAAAAAAAGCTATCGAATAGAACTGAATTTACTATACGATCAGGTGAGAAAAGGTTTCTTTTTTTGCACAAATCCAAATATGGACACAGTCTGAAATCTTTGCCTGCGGTGTATCGTGTATCCATATCTTGCGACCTGCAAATTTATTGAATATTGCTTTAAAACTACGCTTATTACAAATCAGTAAAACATGTGACGCATTGTTTATTTCTCATGTCATTTTTCAGTTCAAAGTTTTACCAGATTCACAATATAGTTTTAAGCTGTACTAAAACATTAGCAGTTATCTAAACCAATGGTTCTCAACCGGTGGTACGCGTACCCCTTAGGGGTATGCGAAAATCTGTAAGGGGTACGCGGTTAACTACCAAAAAGTATACAAAATTATATTGATATATGCTAGAATTTAATTGTGACAAAAGTTTGTGTAATGTTTAAAACTGAAAACTATCAGTAAAGCAGCAAGCAAATACGTCGCTCGTTACTACTGTATCCAAGCTGGAACCAAATATTGATGAACTTGATAAACACAAACAAGTCCAGCGTTCCCACTGATTAATTCCTGAGTCTATTAATATTTTATGTCGGATTAATAAAAACTTTGTAATAAAATGTCCATTAAAATAAAATTTCTTGTTTTAATTTAAATTACCTATTTGTAATTATACTTTAACAGTTTAACAGTTAAACTTTAATATAACACATTTTAATAAAACTAAAGTTCCTGCATAGAAGGTACAACAAACTACGGTAATGAAATGTTTTTTGTTGAGTTTAAGAAAGCTTTACAAGACTTATCATTTCTTTGTTAAGAAAGTGATGTGAAAAGTTATTTTTATATTTTTTAATGTCATGTAAACAATACTATGTAATTTTGTTACAAAGCATAGGTTTTTGGGTTTTTTTATCGTAATAAACGGTAAGTCTGCTTAGTTAAGGATTTTATTTTGCTTATTAGCCCTATTATCCGGATTATCCGGATTTTCGATTGTCCGGATTGCCTATGGTCCCAGTTAGTCCGGATAAACGAGGTTTTACTGTACTTCAATATTTGGAGAAATATCTGAGAACACTGATCTTATATCATCGTTGTTTGGTATTTATAGCTACTAATTTTGAAATCCCAGTCTCGCACTTAAAAGCAAAAGAGATTTACTTCAGACTATCCGTGACCCCTCCAATTTTTTTCACAGTTTGTGCATCACTGCTCTAGCAAAATATTTGATTAACTCAAATAGCGTCTTCAGTAGCCACTACACAAATAAATAAAACAAAAAACACAGTGCTTTTGAAGGGATATTACGAGTAATATTCGCGTGGCTATACACTGTACTATAAAAAAATAAAATATAATATAATCTAGTCAAAACCACGAATATTTTAATTTCATCGAATAAAGGGAGAAAAATAGCTAGCGTAAGCTTAAAAAAATGCGAACTCCCCCCCCCCCCCAAAAAAAAAAAAAAAACTTCCTATATTATTATTGATGACAAAGACGCGTACAGTTAAGTCTGCGAAAATTAAGGCTAACTTGTGTACCTACGCCAAAAAGTTAGTTGGGATAAATGTACTATCTTTAGTATTGAAGAAACACTAGTTATGACCATGCTAAGCTTATGAGCTGAAATATATGCAAGACCACTATGTTAGGCTATTTTTGTAAGTAAAAAGTACTCATAAATTATTCATAATTAATTTCCGGAAGAGTTTTTCAACAAAGATAATAATATTTTATCATTAATGATTTAATTTCTTGAATAAATAAATAACATTATATATTTTTTTTCTATGGATGCTCAAAAAAATGTGTTTGCAAAGCTCAGATTTAATAAGAAAAACTGCAGTTCTATCTATTCCATTTTCAGCAATATTTTTTGACTCGTTAAGATCATGGATTATTATATTCAAATAAATAAATAGGTCAACAATCTGTTATTCATTTGCAAAAACTCATGCAAACTATAGTGAGAACTGAATCCGGGTTAGTAAAATTATTTTCTTTTATGTCGAGGCAGATGTTTCTAATGACTCCAGATGGCGCTGTCAGCGTTCATCATTCATAATAGCCAGTAATTAGGAAAGAAAGTTTTTCGGTCTATAATTCTGAGCGCAAAAAAAACCTCCATTAATATCAAAATTCCTCGAGCAAATATTCGCAAAATTTACGACTCGCAAAAAAAAATTGTATCCCACTTTTATTATCCATTGTGTAAAGATCTTGAGAGTATGAGCTGTGTTTTACGTTCTCAGCGAATTCAGATCAGATGAATCTGTAATGTCGATTTAGTCAATTTCTCATAATTTTGGTATAATAAAATACGTTCTTAATGACAGGGCGTATAGTTCTAAAAGCTCTATATTATACTGCCTATAGTCATTGTTTCCCAGAGATTCTTTAGAGCTTGTAGGGATTTATTTTAATCTTTTTTTTTTAACTTATTTACTCAACAACAGTTATAATAATAATAGTACATAATGCATTACATGGTACAAATTCAAATTATTCTCTCAGACTCTCCTAGACCTATTTGATAAATAAATATTAAATTATATTGGTTTATATGACGACGTAGCTTAGAGCAATCCCACAAAATCTTTATAAATATCAAAGATTTCGGAAATAATGGCATCTATTTTATTAATCGAATGAATGGCCCTATAGCCCAGTATCATAGCTGTGGCATTATTATATTAGCCTGCGAATATAAGATATCTTTCTAGCTTATAGGTGATATTTGGTATACAATAGATATTTTATTTTGGCTGAACAGAGTTATTTTATTGATAATTTGTGAATTACTTTTGTTGGTAATTACTTTAAATGTTCTATTCAAATAAAAGAATATTTTGTATTTTGTAACGTATATAAAGGGATTTTCAGTTTCATACTTAATATATATATATATATATATTAGGTAGGCTCTTCTAACGAAATTACCTCGTGTTATTAACGTAGGATTACTTATCGGTGCTTACTTTTTTTTTTTTTTTTGTAACGCATTTTGGTACTTTTCTGTTTAACTGTTTACTGCTACTGAGTTTGGCGCGCTGCCAAAATTATAACTCGTGACTGACTCTGAATTATTTCTTTCCGGAGGACCGTTATTGAGGAACGTATTCCTAAGTTAAAATTTCTGCACTTTATTATTATTAATGCACTACATTTTATTTTTTTTAAATGTGATTTCTCAACTACATAAATGCATAAATTACACCTGCATTCACACAAAATATTATGACTTGTTCATACATGACTTAATCAAGGAGAAGCCTAAAAAAAATAGCATTAAAAGTAGATGCCGTCATATCAAGGCGAAAAAGCAGCATTTCCAATGGACGGAGATAAATGCATATAAAAATGTAGAATTTATGAAACTTGAAAGAAAAGAAAAAATCCAGCTCTTGAAACGTGAAGGAAATCAAAATCCAGAAAAATGAGAAGAATAAACCTTGCATCTATTATTTTTTATTAAATCTCTTTATCTATAGCACTGATATTATCATAAAACGAACGATTGCTTCTGCAATTTCTGATCTTTGATGTATCCACACCTTGGCAATGGACAGTGCTTTCAAAAAGGGCTAACAATAACTGAAATCCGGCAGATTAGAGAGTTGTGTTCAAAACCCGACAAATCGGTCAGTAGAAATTGTATTCCACTTTGAGTAGTTGCATACACTCAAAGTCAAGGATTCATGAGGGAAAATCGCAAGGGATACTAAAATTCAAAAAAAGGAAAAATAATTTGTGTAATTAATCGTTATGGAGTATTTCATATAAGGAAGTTA
Organism: Dolomedes plantarius; assembly: GCA_907164885.2. NCBI lineage: Eukaryota > Metazoa > Arthropoda > Arachnida > Araneae > Dolomedidae > Dolomedes > Dolomedes plantarius. The sequence goes on along the minus strand of OU015497.1, from coordinate 84,650,000 downwards.
AATAGCATTATAGAAGTTAAAAGAAGAAGAATTACAAGATAAAAATAACTTTTTATATACCAAGTTTTTAAATTTTCTGTTAAATCATATAAACTAATTGCACAAACCCTCACTTAATTATTCTTTTTCACTTTCTTTTATTTAATTTTAATCACTTTTTAGTCGTTTCCAGTATCCACAGACTTTATAAACTGCTAACTTTTATAGTTTTTTCAAAATTTTCCGCACAATATTTTTGTAAACAAACTAAATTCACATGTATTCTGTTTTCAAAATCGTCAAACGCCGTTAAGCAAAAGTGCAAGCATTGAATTCGATCGAAGCTCCACGTTGCGGATTTTTTCAGATCTAACTTTCCACACAAAACAAAATTAACTGAAAATAAATTCAAATTCACTTAAAGATAGCTAAAAGTATTAAAAGAATGCATTGTCATCGTGTTCTGAGCTATTCTAAACGTTTCAAATGTCTAGCTAGTCGGGAAGTTAGTTAAAAGTCGATTGCAAGATTTGTACTGGACAAACACACAAACAAGAAAGCGAGTTAATAAAACGTGGTAAAAATAGCAGTTAAAAAGTACATTAAAAATTAATTTGCCCACAACGAGCTCAAAGTCAAAAAAATTCTGAAAACATGTGCTTAAAAAATAAACCAACAAAAAATAAATAATACAAAGGGTATAATTAAATAAAAAACAGGACTTAAAAATAAACACGATGAAAAATTCAGTATTTTTTTTTAAAGAAGAAACTAATTGTTTGTATTTGACCTATTCAGATTTTAAAAGTACAAGAAAAGGAAAATCAGTCCTTCCCTGACACCCTTCTGAATTCTAAACCCTATTCTCAAAGGCATCTTTTCATTTGCATGTAAATATGTTTTACACACATCATGCATAAGGTATGAAAATAATATGTGTAAATGCATATAATATTTATAAAAATATTATTCATAAAATATATATAACTAGCTGAAAACCCGTACTTCGGTACGGAGTACATTCAAATTAAATTCAAATTGTATGCAATTAATGCCAAAAATATGTATAAATATATTTATAATAAATACAACGATCAATGCAACTGATGGAAAAAAAAATCAAAGAAATATATTTATAACAAAATCGTAATGGATATTTTCATAGACAAAATAATGTAGAAGAAAATATTCAAATTAAATCTAGTAGAACGTACTAAACAATATAGTACAGTTTGAGGAACATTTATTTTACTGTATTTTAATATTTTTTGGATAATGTCCAATCGTCTGCTGCATTAAAAAGAAAAATTTTGTCTATTTCATAGTTATGCACGTGACGATAAATTATTTTAAAGTATAATAAAAAAGAAAAGAAACCACATGATCAGCATTTAATAAATTAAATTCTAATAATGAATCTTTAAAAATTCACCAAAAATCAGAAAATGGAGGTAAAGATTCGAAAAAGATTTCATGTTAAAGAAATTTTTATCATCTTTCTTGTGATATAAATTTTATAACCCTCGGATTATTATTTTAAATGCAAACTTTAAAGAATGTTACAAAAACAGCTTAAAATTTTAATTTAAAAAAATCTAAGAAGAATTTTTCAAAAATCTCTCTTAGTGCACCCCTACACTATAAGAAGAATCGCCATGCAAAATTTCATCCCTTTAGGTCCATCGGTTTGGTCTGTGCGTTGTATGTCAGTCAGTTAGTCAGTTACGGAACTGTTTTATATATAGAGATTAATAATATTTATAAAATATAACATATATGTAATAGTTACAAAATATAGTATTTATTTTGACGCCCAGTGGCACAGTGGTTAAAAGCGGCAAGCTGCCACACCACAGGTCCAGTGTTTGATCCTGCGACTGGGCAAGGTCGATTCAGCCTTTTGTCCCTTGAGTGGGTCGATAAAACGAGGACCAACCATGCTTGGGAACTAAACTCCGAGGGCCCCACGTCAGGTTGACCACCTGACTGAGACATATGTTGTATGGCCACGGTCAAGAAAGCTGACCGCCGGCCTTGGAGGTTTTTTTTTAATATTTATTTTACAGAATACGCATAGTTATCAATTACGCTTACAATTATCCATTTATGCATTTTCCTGCTATATCACTTTCCTCTCTTTAAACAAACAATGCAGCAAAGCACATTTAAGCCACATACATCTAGAACTCTTATCAATTATTTTTTTAAATACTCAACCTTATCTTTCTACTTCCATCTTTAAAATTACACCAATGCTCCAGTCAACTATGCGCTATCTTTCGTAATTCGCATATAATAAGCAGTTCATATAGAAAGCTCCATCAAATTATCGCAGCTCGTTTAGCATTCGAGATTATTACCTTCTTCTTCCTGTAATTCTAGAGGAAGAAGCGAGAGAGCGGGTAACTCAACCGTTGTTCATCAAAACAAAGGAAACATCCCCGTTGACATCAGTAATGAGTACCTGGCTGATGACATCGATGTGAAACTTCTTATGACACAAGGTTCATCACCTCTGAAAACGGTGTCAATAATTTCCAAGGTTTTCTTAGAAGGTCACACATGCGGAGTGGAACGCATTCTCTTTTCTTTGCATTGATATTGGAGGATAATAGATATGTTTTTATTTCATCATTTAACTGTCAGTCGATGATTCTTAGCTATTATTTCCTCTTGTATGAGCTGTAACAAGTAAACATAATCATATCTGGTGGTACAAAAGTGGGACATTTTGAGGTGCTTTCAACATGCGTTATTTTATCTATATATCTTTATGCAATGAAACTTCTCTCCAGTGGCCAGTAATGGTTGCCCCCTCCCAAAAAAAGACGTTTTGAAGGGTGGCCGTCGTAAAGATGTTTCTTCCATAACATTGGCTCTACGGAGTCTTTAATAGGTTCTGTATAAAGTATGACCGTCTAGAGGGGTAGCTGGCTAGAGAAGTTTCCCTGTATACATATATGATTGTATTGTATATATATATATATATATATATATATATATATATATATATATATATATATATATATATATATATACACGCGCGCACACACACACACACATATATATATATATATATATATATATATATATATATATATATACAGTATGCCCACTAAAGTCCCTTCCCACCCTTTTAACTTCGGAACGGCTGCTGCTATATTCATAAAAGTAGTGTCTAGGTATAGTAAAGTAGTCATGCGCTACTGAATGAAACCACGTACCGCACCACCTGGTGGAAAACTGCGGAGTTAGCATTCCTATCTCGAAAACGGATCGAGATAGGGAAAAAAAGTGATTTACAAAGTTATAGAAAATCATCAATTTAGTACGAAAAGATACCTTGTGGACATTAATGCAAAGAATAGAATGGTTAAAACACGCATTTGTTTTTTCGTGATTTCCTACACTGTGACGTGACAAAAGGATCTGAGAAAGAAAAAAAACTAATTTTAACAATATACCTTTATTTGAGATGTTCAAACTTCTCACCTTCAGCTGCAATACACATTTGGATCCTCGTTTGAATCTCACGTTACACACGTTGTAGCATAGAGCATGACACGTTGGCACAAGCGTACGTAATGCGTCCTTTAAGGTCCTGCAATGTTTGTGGAGGGGTCGCATACACCTGCTTTTTCAGGTATCCCCACAGGAAAAAGTCCAGTGGAGTCAGATCAGGCGAACGTGGAGGCCACTCTTCGAAACCGCCATACCCAATTATTTGGTCCCCGAATTCCTTGACGAGGTACTGCTTCACTGGAGATCTCAGCTTTGCAATACTCAGAAATGACCACGAGCATCAACATACCCCAAGAAGATGTCTCTTTTATAGCTGTCTCAGGTGACCAGGCGTATTTGCATACTGCAAAAATTTCGAACACCAAGCGCAAGTTGCGTTGAGTTGATGCGACACTATTTTACACGATCTACGTATTGTCTACTCTGTTTTTAAAGACAATCAGTGCAAGGATGAAACCCTCGAGGTTTGAACCGCGGTCCTTTTGATTGGGGATCAAAAGCGATATACCACTGTGCACATTGCGGTGTCGTGTTTTGCCCGAAAGATAATCATTTCTCCTTTCGTTCAAGTTTCGTGACATCCCAGTGTAGGAAATCACGAAAAAACAAATGCGCGTTTTAACCGTTCTATTCTTTGCATTAATGTCCACAATGTATCTTTTCGTACTAAATCGATGATTTTCTACAACTTTTTAAATCACTTTTTTTCTCTATCTCGTTCCGTTTTCGAGATAGGAATGCTAACTCCGCATTTTTCCACCAGGTAGCGTGGTAGATGGACCACCTACCGTGCGATAAATAAAACGAGAACATTTAAAACTTGATGGTGTTTTAATTAACAATTGCACTATATATGCTGAAAGAATATTCGCAAGAATTTTCAAAAGTATGTGAGAATAAACAAATTTGTAAACACTACGGAACAATTTGCGATAAAAATTTATCAAACTGAAATTAATGAAAGCACAATGACAGTCAATGACTCTATTAAATGTATACTTAATAACAAAACACTGCCATTGAATCACGTTTGAATTTCAACATCATTTATGCGCAATCTATGCATACGTCTAAACCAAATGCTAAATTTCATTCAGTAGCGCATGACTACTTTACTATACCTAGACACCACTTTTATGAATATAGCAGCAGCCGTTCCGAAGTTAAGAGGTTGGGAAGAGACTTTAGTGGGCATACTGTATATATATATATATATATATATATATATATATATATATATATATATATATATATATATATATATATATATATATATATATATATATATATATATATATATATATATATATATACCGTATTATTTGTCCATTGTTGGATATGCGCTCATAATCAAGTTTTTAATTGTTTGTCTGGGTGAAGTCTTTTACTTTGTTCTCAACACCCGTGGTAACGTGGGTATTGTAATTTACAAACAGTGGAGGATATGAAATTCGTCTGCCAGTGAGTGTGAATAGATAAAAAATTTATTCTGCAAGAAAATTATCAAAACAATTAACAAATATGCAATTTTAAATAAAACGAGAACATTTAAAACTTGATGGTGTTTTAATTAACAATTTCACTATATATGCTGAAAGAATATTCGTAAGAATTTTCAAAAGTATGTGAGAATAAACAAATTTGTAAACACTAAGGAACAATTTGCGATAAAAATTTACCAAACTGAAATTAAAGAAAGCACAATGACAGTCAATGACTCTAATAAAAGTATACTTAATAACAAAACACTGCCATTGAATCACGTTTGAATTTCAACATCATTTATGCGCAATCTATGCATACGTCTAAACCAAATGCTAAATTATAAATTAAGTTCAACTAAACAGCAACTCGAAACTGGAATGCTCGTGCGTAAATCATAATAAAATAAAATAAATCTAAGAAAGGAAGACTAAGGCCTACTTCCCATTCATGTTCCAGCATAGCAGCAGCGAAAAATTTGCAACCAACCGCAGGGCTCATCTCAATGATGTCATTTATTAAATCGCTCAAGTTCAGAGATAAGTGATCACGTGTAACGTCAAGCGAAACACAGACCGACTCAAAAGTGGTCTGCTTATCTGTAACACGTAGTATGAACTGCCACTTCTAATTCATTCCGTTAACAATTGGTAGGAGCGGAATGCTCTGACTCATAAGATGTTCAATTTACATCCAACAGCGTCAGCAAGACTATCATCGAGAAAATTTAAACCAACTAAAGAGCTCGACATGATTCACTTCAAAGTTCTAATGCTCTATAATTAGCTAAAAAAAATTCCTATGAGAGTAATGCGACCCTGACTGATGTTATATGAATATCTCCACTCTAGCATTAAAAAAGACCATTGTTCGCATCCTTGTAGACTGATACTCCATATTCCAAGAGCCAGTCACCTATACTTGGCTCCATATCACATGGTCTCTGCACTCTACTTCAACAGCTTACAAGAATGAACTTCGTAATTAAAGGATGATTCATTACATTGAGTACGTCCCTGGTTAAACTTTTAGCATTACCATTTAAGCTTACGCATAAAGGCAAACAAAGGTTAAAATAAGAACTATGCACATAGGCGTAGCGTGATTCTAACTTTTGGGAGGGCACGAATTGAATTCAGTTAGGGCCCTCCTCCATGTATTGACTGCCTGGCGGTCCTTAAAATATGAAATATTATGATTATTTTTAAATTGAATAACAATAGAATTGATTTTTGAGTAGTATTCAAAAGTTATACATGAGAAAATAAATATAATATAAATAAAATGAGAAAATAAATATAATATAAATAAAATGAGAAAAAAATATAGCATCGAACTTTTGCTGTGGATCATATCATTGTTAAAAACTATGTTAAGGCTAAAGACATAATCGGAATCTTCAAATTCACAGTTTGAAAAGGCGGGAAAAAAACCAACTTTCTTAAAAGTTTTCAACAATTTTCCGATTTTAACTGAACTTCTATTAACGTTTTAATTTATTTCACGTTAAGTTGGGGGGGGGGTTACGTGTCCCCCGTGCCCCCCCCCCCCCGACTCTACGCTTATGACTAAGCATTACGCCAAAATTTATCAATTCTTTCTGTTTCGGAACCATACTAACAGATAAAAGCGATTCAAGCAGCGTCATAAAATGATGAATTTCTTACCAAAAATAGATTACTTTCATGAAATGTGTATAGGAAGAATGATCAGTAATATAAAGGTTCATAGAATCTACGATAGAAATCAAATTAAATGTCACAAATGGATTAATATTTTTCGTCATCTTGTTTCAGATGTATAGCGCTGCAGGGTGCAGAGCCTTAGAAGTGGTTTCCTCTATGAACAAATGACGAAAGCGGCGATCCTTAAACTCTTTGATATAAATAGGGAAATCGATAGAAATCTCGAGATCCACAAGGGACAGTCCTTAAATGGAATAATTCTGCTCTAAGAAAAGGGGCTGAAACAAAATCTGTTGTCATGTGCCCGCTTCCTCACGACGACACGATGCTGAATTGAAGAAAAACAGAAATAAATACAAACTTGGAGATAATGAAAGGCGGGACAACAAAACAGGATCTGAAAGAAGAAATTAAGAGATAAAAGAAGTAAGAGGAAATCAATTAGAAAAAATCTGGAGTTATAAGAAGCTCATTAATGTACAAATGCTACCTATATTAATGTGTCAGTTAATAACATATCTATATCTTCTCTATCATCTACCTGAGAAAAAGCTTACTCACAAATGAGTTTATTTCTACCCCAATTATTAAGTGATTTTTTCTTGTATTGTTTACTTCGTAACGTCTCCTTTTGGATTCTATTTTCTTCTCCGCCTTTCCTCATCTCCATCCACGCTTTTGTTTCCTTCGGTTTCAGCATTGAACCTTACCGAAGAAGCGAACGACGGATGTGGTTGACGGAAATCTTGATGACGGATTTTGCTTCTCCTCGTGTCAAAACGAGAATTTCTTTCAAAGAGAGAAATTTTCGTTTCTGTGGGAATTCGTTTCTGTGGGAATTTGGTTTCTGGTGGGAACTTCGTTTCTATGGGATTCTGTGTTCGTTGTTGAACAAAATTTGCCTTGGAACTATCTTTTTTCTAGGGATATCCAAGATCCTGGGAGGTTGACTCTAAACCCTCCTGCATGGGCTTTCATCCACTTCTGGTTTCATCCGTCGCTCATTTGCAAGTTCTTGTATGATCCCGCAACCTCTCCCCTTCTCCGGTGATGCAATCGTAGATCTGAAAATTTCTGCATATCAAACAGTCTAAGTTTTCTGTATTCTGTAAATTTTGCTTTATATCAAAGAGTCGCATTTATGATTTGGCCATTGAGACGTCGTACCTTATACTCTGTGGTCTGGGGAAGAATTGGATCCATTAATCTGAAACAAGTTGTACCTGTTATTACACCTTAAAAAAACTTTAGTATTTTACAAATTTAGTGAATTCTATCATTAAACAAAGGTTAGCTACAGTTTAAAACTAGAATCCAAAATGTCAGAAAAGTTTCACGCTCATTAATTCATATTTACGCATTAATTAATATATTAATTAAGAATTAAATAATTGAATTAAGGATCTAATATGAAATGCATCTAATAAACTTTTCACGAATGTGGTCAATATGTCCTTAAATCTCCCTTAACACCGTAACATCGCTCAGTTCCCACAGTATATACCATTTGTCATCATTGGAATAAAACCATGAAATATCATCGTGAAATGGTTTCGGTAAATATCCGCGCATCCCACAAACCTCCTCTTCAAATCCGGAAAAGGAACTAACTCGACCGTTCATTCCGGGCAGGCCATAGATACGCGACCACGCCCTAAGATTCGTGACAACCCATGAATCACCCAGTATGACTGACATCTAAAAAAGAGACCCAACAACATTGGACTGTGACCGCGTGTCGCTTGTGACCTGACAGGTCCACAATACCACTCCAGCAGATTAAAAATTAGAATAAAAGCGACAGAGATTTTTACGATTTTTTTCATGGAGAATATTAAAGGTCAAGGCATCTGGTTTTCAGTACGCACATATGCTGAGTACCTTTTTTATAGTATAACGTGTATAATATAGCAAAGCAGATAAAGGATGACAAGGTGTTAGATTTCTTTCAATTCTCTCTACTAATGTATAATACAATTTATTCTTTTTGCATGCTGAAAAACTGAACAAACTATATACATACATTTTTGTCTTACGAAAGACCTTTATTCGCCCTCTTGGGCATTTCGATAAATTATAGAGCTTTATTTTTTCTTTTAAAACAAGACAACAATTTCTTTAACTGTCCTCTGCCACTTTGTAAAGGCACTCGGAGAAATATAATAAATAAACAGTTTAATTCAGTTATTAATTCAGATAAAATATGAAATAGGTTTTTTGTAATGCGGTAGGCCTTTATCCTGAGACATTCTCCTATACATACAGCACGAGTTTGTTAGCTTCTTCTTAATGAAAGCGTCATTTGGATAAGCCAGCATTGCTCCCAATGTGGTTGCCACCACAGTTCAGACAAAGCACCCTCAGGGACGAGGTCTGGGGATCTTATACCGTCTTCCAATCTCTACAAGCCCCACAGAAAAACTTTTCGGCCTATAGATTTAACTTTCCCATCTCCGGCATAGGCACGAGAGCATTCAGAGGCGCTTCTTGGGACGACCCCCCCCCCCCCCCCTGCACCAAGTTCCCTTATTACCGGATACTCACGCGCTAACCACTAGAATCCATTAGCTCCTATGAAATAGTATAGGTACTGTATTTTCCATGCTCTGTTAAGTACTTCTTTCATTCAGTGTACGTATACTTTTCGTCATGAACTTAAGAACAGTGTCTCTTTAAATGTCCGATGCTGATATATATATATATATATATATATATATATATATATATATATATATATATATATATATACAGTACTCGATTTCTAGAAATAGAGGTGCCGGAACTGTAACCTTCCGGGGTGTGTCGGGGGGTATATAAATCCAAATTATATATATACAAATTATATATATACGTGTACATATATATATGATATATGTGTGTGTTTTTGTGTGTGTGTAAGTAATTTATATATATATATATATATATATATATATATATATATATATATATATATATATATATATATATATATATATATATATATATAATAGACCAGCCTCACTCACTAACAACAGTGTAATTATGTGATTAAATAATTTTTTTTCCTAAAGAGAGGTACCGGAACGCCTTTCTAGCGCGTTAGGCCTCAAATCGAGCCCTGTATATATATATATATATGGGGGGGAGTATATGTATTTGCATATAAGGTTTATTTATGTTTTAAAAGAAATATTTAGAGCTCAAATGGAAATAAAATAGAAAAATTAACGAAGAGAAAAAATAAGATAATTTATGACTAAGGAAAACCGCAAAGTGACAGATATTTCATTTCTTATAAATATCGTCATGAAGGCTGATTAGCCGACATTTAGCTTGAGTAGCATATTTACAAATATTGAATTTTAGACTTTTAGGCCTAACATAAATAAGGCTTTGAGAAAAAGTCTTTAGGCGACTTTAGGAGTAATCCCTGGAATTATAGATACTTTGTTTACAACTACTACTCTTCTTAGATGAATTTCATTAAGGCAAATTTCCTTAGTTTCCTGTAAGAACCATTCCCGAACTGTGTCTTTTTCTCTCAACACGGAAAAATCTGAAATCATCATGATAAATCTGAGTGCTTCCTCCAGCGGCTTTCACTTTTTCTTTGCGTCTGGATAGCGTAATGATAGGACCAAGTTACACGCCCACCCTTTAAAGTATGGTTATTCATTCTCACCATCTATAAATTTATCTTTTAATATATATATATATATATATATATATATATATATATATATATATATATATATATATATATATATATATATATATATATATATATATATATATATATATATATATATATATATATATATATATATATATATATATATATATATTATATATATATATATGTATATATGGGGGGCAGTATATGCATTTGCATATAGGGTTTATTTATGTTTTAAAAGAAATATTTTGAGCTCAAATGAAATAGAAAAATTAACGAAAGAAAAATATGAGAGAATTTATGACTAAGGAAATTCGCAAAGAGACACATGCTTCATTTTTTATAAATATCGTTATGAAGGCTGAACAGCCGACGGTTAGCTCGAGTTGCATGTTTACAAATAGTGAATTTTCGATTATTAGGCCTAACATAAATTAGGCTTTAAGAAAAAATCTTTAAAAGACTTTAGGAGTAATCCCTGGAATTATAGATACTTTGTTTTCAACTACTACTCTTCTTATATGAATTTCATTTAGGCAAATTTCCTTAGTTTCCTGTAAGAACCATTCCTGAACTGTGTCTTTTTCTCTCATCACGGAAAAATCTGAAATCATCATGGTAAATCTGAGTCTTCCTCCAAGCGACTTTCACTTTTTCTTTGTGTCTGGAGAGCGTAATGATAGGACCAAGTTACACGCCCACCCTTCAAAGTATGGTTATTCATACTCACCATCTATAAATTTGTCTTTTAAGGAAGAGAGTACGTTGCGAAAGATATATTTGAATTACAAGGGTTGTTTATAAGAAATCAAGTCATATGGTCTGCATGAAAGTAATGGGGAATAAAATGCTTTTAGAAGTAACTGGCATACCGAGACACCTACTGCAGCAACCCCAGATGATATATTTCATTCTGGAACGAGTTTCTTGCATTGCTGCAGAAAAAAAATTCCAGACTATTACATCCAGCCTTCGTACAAATGCGTTATTCAGTTCTGCGTTTGGGCATGGAATCCCCGTGATTAGACTTCAGTAGCATATCTTTTTAGAACGGTACCTACTTCCGTGAACGTTACCAAAAGTTCCAGTGACACACTATTTCCGTTGACTTTAAATTGGGGAGATAAGTGATGAAGTACTCGCTGTATGGAGATTTTCTGTATTCAGTGTTTCCTGAAAATAATTTTCACCCTTCCAAAATCCGATATCGATTTCTTCCCATATCATACGCACTGTTATTTCCTCGTTTGTTTACACCCATCGCGTATTGTCATGAAGAGACGTATGCCCCCCGAGAATCCTCTTGCAACAGGTCTTCTTTAGAGACAAGGAAATGCAGTGACCATCATACAAGATGCGTGTTCAGCGCTGCTCTGTATAATCGTTTCTCTTCCTCTCTCTCATATATATATATATATATATATATATATATATATATATATATATATATATATATATATATATATATATATATATATATATATATATATATATATATATATATATATATATACAGTGGAGTCCCGATAATCCGAAACGATTGGGACCAGACCATTTACGGATTAACGAATTTTTTGGATTATGCGAAATCATTCTTAAAATAAACTTAAATTACATAATAGCATGTGATTACATAAATATTACATATTACGTGTGATTGCACAATGTATTTTATAAGGTCTAAACATAACTAAATCTCGGGATGAAATGGGTGAAGAGAGCGGAAAGCTGCCTAGTACAGTACAGCAAAGTGTAAGATTTTAGACGATCAGCAAATTGTTGAAATGGCTTTGAAAGAACCTATCGACATCTCAGACGAGAGTGAAGGTGAAGCAGACGGTGACAGGGAGCAGAGGGTATCCCACTCAGACGGGGGCGGCTGTATTTGATGTAGCGCTACGCTACGTAGAGCAACACTCCGCTGCGCCCCAGCGGACATACACACTGGCGTAATTTGGCTTCAAGAGAGAGGTATTATTCTCTTCGATAAAAAAATTTAACATATTGTTTTCAAACTAATGTAGTTCAGTAATAATGAGTTCAATACATTGTCTGACTTTGAATTGTCTTGTAATTTTCGGAAATATACATTATTACTTAGTATCACTGTGGTTTTATTGTAAATCTTAGTTCTTTTTGACTTTTGGTTTCGGATTAAGCGGACTTTACTGTATATATAATACATATGTGTGTGTGTAATGCCATAAAGGGTGATTAAACGAGTTGAATTGACTTAATTAAATTTACTATCAAAACTATAAAATTTACCGGTTTTCAAACAATAGTTAGCGAAAAAATGCCAATAGATGACGGCACCAGAAGGGAAGTTCTAAAAAAAACGTACGATGTGTTTTCAAAACAGCTTGCGACGGAGACCAGGCGATTCTGATTCACCTGTCATAAGATAGTGTGTCAACGCTGACTAATAGCCACGAGCTTTGGGAGTGTGAAAACATACTACGCGATTCTAATAGTAGACGCAGAACTATGTAGAGATCGAAAGCGAAAGGACGCGTATTTTCGCGGACAGAGGTTGAGGCTTTTGAGGGAAATATCAAGATGAACTTGCTAGAACTGAAATTATATTAATCTGGGTTCAATAAATATCTTAGCTTCAATTACTATGTCACGTATTCCTGTGTTGGACTGACTTTCTCGGTGACAACTACGGAATGCAACGCCATATGGATTTGTTGAATAATTTTAAGATGTCATGCAGAAGCTTTACGTATATATATATATATATATATATATATATATATATATGACAAAGTTGTAAGTGAAAAACCAGTATAAGTACTAAACCACTACAACCAGGAACCAAAGACATGAAAAGATAAGTGAAAAATATGAATAGAAATGTGGAAAATGGGTTTTTAGACAGTACTTTGTCTTCAGCGGTGCCAATACTGTCTAAAAACCAATGGATTGTTTCTAATAAGTATGATCTGAGCAATAAACACACTTAGACACCGTACAATCCATATGAAACAGAAGAAGGAATAATCAGTAGCTTTATCAAAGATCACCAAAATCGGCGCCAGACAAAATAAAAGTTAAGTTTAGGAGACCGCAAGTAGACTGACGTCACAAACATTGCAACCAATTTGCCAATGGAATCACTTTAGTAGACTTACTATGTTACTATTTTATTGGAAACAATAACCTAAGTTAACTTAGACATTTATTATGACTAAGAGTTATTTATTATTTTAATTACTCTAGTTTTTATTTACTTTTTAGTAGTTATTTACTTACTTTAATCATTTATTTTTGTTTTGTTAATTTTAAGCAACAGAACATGCCATTCATTAAATCTAAAACAACCAATTATGTGCTTGGAAAGACTATCAGGGTAATAATTACGTTTTAGCACTACCAACAAATCTTTTATATGTTTATGCCTATTGTCCTTAGAACATAGCCGATTTATTCTTACTAGCTGATTAACAATAATATTATTAAATACAGATTTATGTAAGCAAGTTAAGTAACTTTGATATTTTACTATTTTAAAGTCATATTCTGATCTTTTATCATAAACATCAAAAGTAAATTTACTATGAGGATTTATTTTTATGTTTATATCTAAGAAGTTTACATTAAGTTTTTCTTGGCTACTTTGTACTAGTTCTAGATTTGGAGGGTAAAAATTTAGAGCTATATTATTATTACTATTATTAATAATATATATATATATATATATATATATATATAAAATATCTTAGATACAATTTATATAAACACATTTTATGTAAACTGATATTAAAAACTGATATTAAAACTGATATTAAAGGTATTAACAAGTCATACCTTTTTTTGTATATAAAAAAAAACTCCCTAATTTTCGTCCTCCTTTTAACACAGCTATCTTTCTCGCACCCTGTATGTATACATACAGGGTGATCAGCTATTATAATTTAATCCATAATCTGTAAAAACGACAATCTTTGTAAGAGATAAATTTTTGCATAAAAAATCGCCTTTAGTAAAAAAATTAACTCGGAAATTTAAAAAACAAGTTTCAAGTTTTCAAGATTAAAAAAATTTCCTCCTGTCTTGTAGTTTGGGAGTTTCTACTTTCATAGATGACATAGATCTGTAGACTTTCATTCTACCGTCAACTGGCCAAGTCAATCAACATGTTTTCCTCCAGGCATCATAGATCACACTTTTTTGAACTCTCGTCATATTTTTTCTCATTCATAATAATATCTCCTTTTATAAAAAAAAAATAAATAAATAAAGGCAAGGCATAAGCCTCGATAGGCCTGAAAGAATCTTCCTGGCTAAAAATAAATGCTAAGTGGCGCGGCTCCCCTTTTTCATTTCGGCGGAAACGAATTCATCTTCGTCAGCAAGGGGAGAAAACAAATAAGTGAGTACGCGCCATTCGTCTCCACAACAACCCGCCCGACTAGGGACAATCGCTCCGGGCGCAGGCAAAGTTATGGAAAGTTTCGGATATGATATATGCATGAACTGGAATTCCGGAGTTCATTTAATATTGATATCATTTAGCAAAGAGCTGACCCCTTGGCATATCTGTTTTGCCTTTCATGCGACTTCAGCAGGTACGGATGCTGATGGATGGCTTTGCGAAATTGCAGTATCTTTCTCGAGTGCGTGTGTGTGCATGCAAATTTATTTAAAAAATAGCAGTATATGCAAAAGCAATTATATTGAATGATAGTAGAGCTGTTATCCACGATATGTCCGTGTTAGCTTTCATTTTTTTTTCTCTCTCGACGTTTTAATGCAATTTCTTCCCTGGCGATTTCGAGTGGGCCTTTCTCACGACACCAGGGATTGTTTCATTTTATAAGATTAAATTGTGGTTGTATAGAAGGTGTTTTACTTTTATTCACAGAAGGATCTACTCTGTGCCCATTTTCCTCTGCTCCCCACCCATCTTACGCTCTCACTCTGAAAAAAAAAATCACCCTGTATATATATATGTGTGTATATATATATATATATGTATATATGTATATATATATATATATAGATATATATATATATATATATATATATATATGTATATATGTGTGTGTGTGTGTGTGTGTGTATGTATGTATGTATGTATGTATACATACAGGGTGATTTTTTTTAAACTCACACTACTCAGAGCCACCTGTAAAGCGATCTATCAGCCGGAATTCCGCCAAAATTGATAGAAGGACTAAGGATGACATGGGAAAGAGTTTCCAAGGGAAAAAAAATAGTTCCAAAAGTCACTGATAGGGGAAGATATGGCGCTGTTGTTGTCTACGCACCCGAAAGCATCAAAATGAAAATTTATGACTATGTAGTCGACAGCAGCGCCATTATTTCTCGCTATAAAGATCGGTGCGGAAGCTGTTGCGCCATGGCTTTACAGAAAAAAGAAAGGGTCATCAGTCGCTTTTTTTCACTTGCATGCCCCCACCCCCGCTCCCCGGACCTAACCCATGTGACTTCTTTCTGTGGGGTTATTTAAAGTCCAAGGTGTATCTTAGTGGAGTCTTTAATTTGGCGGCCAAGGACAGCATATAACGGACTGTGATGAACATTCCTGGTGACATATTACGCTCGGCCGTTGAGAACGTAATGTTCAGGATGTAATGTGTAGTCCACCAGGGACCCACCACTCCCACCACGTTGAAGGAGGGAGAAGTGAATTTGCTACATAAAGCGGTGTTGCAATGATATTTTTTTGTTATTCATTTGTCTGCCTATTACAACTTTTTCAGTATTCACCCCTTATCTTTATAGCCCGAAATACTGGCGTTGTCGTCGACTACGTAGTCGTGAATTTGCATTTTGATGTTTTACTTGCGCTTTGAGCATATTGTTGGGTGCGCCAACAACAACAGCGCCATATATTCCCCTATCGGCGACTTTTGGAACTTTTTTTTCCAAGGAAACTTAGTCCCTCTATCAATTTTGGTGGAATTCCGAATGATAGATATCGCGCTACAGATGTCTCTGAGTAGTGTTAGTTTAATAAAAATCACCCTGTATATATATATATATATATATATATATATATACGCATTCGTGTGTGCTTTTTGGTCTAATAGGTTCATATGAACCTATTAGACCCAAATAAATCGAATAGGTTTCATATGAGCCTCCGTGAGAAACATATATTCGTCTGTGTTTCATATGAAACAGTAGCTCCTTTCATACTTATAAGTCTTCGCTACTCGATGTAATGTTTTGTAACTCGTCGTCTAGTGGTCAGGAATTCCATTATAATGTTCCTCGCCCACTTCTATCTATTTACAATAAGTCACTTCGTAACGTTAAGGTGAAACATGAGTACTTGTATATGATTATTTTTCTAACCTTAAAAGATTATTATTTTACCTTGCAGCTGTTTCATTATTTCAGAAAGTATAATGTTCCGTGTCCAGATACGAATGTCAGATTATAATT
This sequence comes from Dolomedes plantarius, assembly GCA_907164885.2. Lineage (NCBI taxonomy): Eukaryota > Metazoa > Arthropoda > Arachnida > Araneae > Dolomedidae > Dolomedes > Dolomedes plantarius. The sequence goes on along the minus strand of OU015497.1, from coordinate 84,633,257 downwards.
TAAAAATAAATAAAAAATAATGAAATTTAAACTAAGAATAATTTTTGATAACCTGTGTTAATGTGATTTAAAGCCCGAAATTCGGATTATCCTCCGACTTTCAACACCTATTAGATTTTGTAAAGGCTGTGTTTTAGCAAAACTTAAATAAAAAAATTTATCAATTTCCTTTGCAACAATCATTTTTTTTTCCTCCTATTGGTAGACTTACGGTCAGACTGGTACAAAATAATATATTTCAAGAACGAAATTTCTCATGTGCTTGAAAAAACAAAATTTATGGCAAGATATTTTTACTTTATTATCGGTCCTTTATACCAGTGCTCCCCAACCTATCTATCGCCGCGGACCGGTCAAAGTTTGATAATTTTACCACGGACCGCTGACGGAGGACGTTGTTTGTCTATATTTTTGATTGTTTTGATTTAATAATGGATGTTATTATAATTTTGATGTATAAATGACGTTACGTTTATTTATTGTTCAATAAAAAACTTGTTTTACTTATTTATTTATTTCGTTTTTTTTCTTTATTTCAGGAAAGCGCATTTATTTTCAATTTTATGACTGCAATTTTAATTCATAATCTTCAAATATTTAATAAACAATAAACTAATTCAAAATAGTTACAAGATTTCTTCTGTTACAAAAGTATAAATTAGCACAAACCCGACAAAGTCGCACAAACCCGAGAGAAATTCACCACAGTAAATAAAATGGAAATAATTTAATGTCCTTTGGGCGGCCAGGTACCATTTGATCCACGGACTGGTACCGGTCCGCGGCCCGGGGGTTGGGGACCACTGCTTTATACGGTTTGCTTTCGAAGACTTTACAATTGAATAGTTTCCGCTGTCAAGGGATCAGGGACACGATATTCTCAAAGAAGCAGTTTTTCATCAACTCAGCTTAAAAGATATAATTTAAAATCAAATAACACAAACCTCATGTAACAAGGATGGTTCCACTGTCAGATACAGCATTTTAATGCTGTACTGTCTGTGAACACCCAGCTGCTTATTTGGGCTTTTAGATGTTGTTTTTTTAATATCGGGATGCCATTTTTCGGGATATTTACATTTTTCTGCGTAGAAACGTTTTCGAAATAATTTGGCTTCATTCGGCATTTTAATTAATGGATCAAATTTTATTAAAATTTTCAATCACTTTAAAGGGAAAAAGAATGTTTTTTAAAGTAATTTTTGCAGGGTAAAATACTATTAGAATTTTGACTTTAAATCAAATATCCTGAACGTACAAAAAGAACACTGGAATTTACAATAAGAACAACGGAACGCTATGCAAAATTTCATAGAGATAACTTTTAAAGGAATTTTAGATATGTTCTTTTAAAAACGGCAAATCATGAAAAGTTGCATTCATAGATAAATGGAGTTAAAGTACCTAAGTAGAATTACGGTATTTAAAAGGTTATCCTTTGTTATATTTTTGTAAAGCTATATTAAAAAATTTTGATTTAGGGAAGAATCATTATGAAAATATTTTTCTTAAAGCCAAAATTACTTAAGAACATTTTTTTTCTCTTCAAAGTGAGCAAATTTTTCAAAATTTTTTTTAATTGTTGATTGAAAATCTTCAAATGTTCAAAACGTCTCTAAGCAATAAAGGGGGGAAATATGCAAATAGAACTACTGTATTAAAGGAACTAAACATAAACATTCAAAAGCTAAACAAAGCCCTAAATTTCAAATCTCATCTAAAACAAAATATCAAATTATCCAAATATTTTTTACCTACATAGAAATCTTTATATAAAACTAGTATGAGAAGAGAAAATCGTTACAAAATCTGTGTAAACTAAAAAAATTAATTTTTCTTTCCCGAACCTCCTGAAATTTATCAAAAAAAATCCTTGATCCATATTTATTTTACGGATCATTAGACCTTCTGTAGTACTGGTGCAATAGAATGGCTCTTAATTCAACAATTCTACCTTTTTCCTGCTGACCAAGCATCTTTCTTATAGGAGAAAAAAATATCTGATAAGAGCATGGCTTTGCAGATCGAAATTATTCTCCAATGTGCAACTTAGATTCCATACTAAAACACTGTGTTCCTTAAAACACTTAATAGGTTCCATTTATTTTTCCTTAAATTTATTTTTTATGATTTTCCGTGTTTCCCATTTCAAAGACCTGAGACCTTATCGATCGCCCTTTTATCAAACTATTAAAACAGTATTTTCACGATCTTCAATTTTTAAAGTTAAGCATTTCATTGATGAACCGGGACAAAGTGACAAAATTAAGGTGAATTATGGCCCTACTAATGGAAACTGGGGCATCCCTGTCAAAAAGGAATGCAGTTAAAATGAGTGAAATTAAACACGGCGTCATTAAGAGCTCCACCCCCCCCCTAAACCCCCAATTTTTTTCTCTTTCTTTTTTTTTTCATTAGAGACAATTGTAAGGCATCAAACCTTAACCTTTCGTTATTTCAGTTTTCTAAATAATGCATTGCGAGAACATTTGATGTGCCAAAAAATATATAAGCATTATTTTAAGTTAAAAAAGACGCTGAGTTACAGTTTGTTTTGCGGTAAGTGTGTTTCTCCTCTTTGCGCGTCTCTCCTAAAATGCACAAAACTGTTTATTAACATAACGAGGTAAGATTATAGAAGAAAAAGTCATCTATAAATTTTAAAACTGCCATAATGCTATTCAGAACTGTTTATTTTATTTCATTTATTTATTTAATTTCAAGAATATATATGTTGAATACAGGTTTATATTAAACTAGACGGTAACCCGTCATTTTGACGTTATAATACAAATAATGGCGTCATAATGGGAAAAGTATATGAAAGTTAAAAAATATCCCGAATTATCTAACAATATTGCATATAATCTACACCTTGTAAAAGCGAACCCTTTCATTATATTTTATTTATTTAGTTTTTCATGCGATTGGAGTAGTAGACTGCCATCCAGTTTTTTACAGCTCACTACGCGATATGAATACTTGAGCTACTCGATTCATTCACATTCAAGTTTGTGTACTTTCAGAATTCATCGCAAAAGTAAACAGATTTTTTAAAACTGTTAAATATACAGCTAAAAGCATCCAATTTTTTTTAGTTCTGAATGTTTTATAGAAAAATAGGCTGAACAATAGTGATTTGATGGAGAAGATATCAGTTTTTAGGTAAGAAAAAATTATCATCCACATCTGATATTGAAATTAAGCATAACCGGCCGTTTGTTTACTGAGGGCTTCAATTGAAAGATGAGTACAGCCCGGAAGTGTTATACAGAGACAACGGCTATTATATATATAATGGTGTGGCATCACATTTAGATGATTTTTGAAGAACGACAGGGGGGTTATAAATCTAAATAGGTGGGGAAATCCCGTTTAAAGGGCTTTCCAACAGTTTAATTGTGCAAAAACCCTGAATTTTACACAGTCATTATGTAAAAGTATCTAATTTTTTTCAAAGTGGTCAAATAATCTCATTATGTTAATTATTTTAAATGCTCCCATTTCAACACTTTCAAGCTTTTATCTTTAACGGTACGGTCCTGTCCGTTAGATTCAGCATTACTTGTATTGGCATATTTTAAACCAATCTCAGGCCCTAACAATTTCGTTGCTAATGCTTTGGAGGTTTGTAATTGGTTAAATATATTTCAATACGAGTTACTCTCACGCTGACGGATTCTATGTGAACAGGCCCTAAATGTTATACCCGTATCAGTAAAACTGGCAATTTTTTTAACAAAACTGTCTATTCTAAAGTTCATCAACAGCATCTCTTCTCGGATCCCAAAGCAAGGTGTGTGTATGTGTACACTTATTCTAATTACCAATGTTTATTTTTTCCCCTATCAATGCAATTTCACATGCATGTGAATTGAAATGAATTGACATATTTCGCATGAAACCATATTTTTAATTTTCCCTCTCAAATACATACATTGGTTAAGACAAACTGAGTTTCAAATTATTCATTTGCAAGCACATCTGTGTAATTTCTAAACAATAAACCCTTGATATTTGCGTAGTTTGTGTTGAAGAGACTGCCCTATTTCCCCCAGGAACGTACTTTTAAATCAACTTTCCAAAGAGTCGCCTCCCTCCGACTCTCTTTGAAAATTACTCACGGCAAATTCTTATCGTCCTTTCGATATTCGATAAGCTTCAGAGTCTGATTTGCATGCAAGAATAATTTCTCAGATATGCATCAAGTAGGCGTGGGGCTTCCGAAGAGAATAACAGTGGGCGTGAATTTTTGCGGTAAGTGAAATGGCACGGTGGCGTGGCGTGGAGGATTAGACAGCGGGGCACATTACGGGCGGAAGAATGATGGGTATTTTGAATTAGGAAAAGAAAGAATTAATTTTACTGCAACAGCTAGTCTATTTGATGTCGGATTTCTTTCTTACCTTTGTTTGATCCGTATAGAGAATTTGCACTTCTACCCTAACTTTGGGTATGTGTACCTTGAAGTGGCACTCTAAATAATTTCATTCAAACATAATTCTTACATAACAACAGGCCCTGATTTTCCATTTTGTCCGGTAGGCCCGAGCCTAGGGGGCCCCCAAAATTTTTTATTTAATTAAAAATAATCCCAATTCAATTTTTTTTAATTTTACCTTTTTTAATAGCATTATTTTATGGTATCCTTTCAAATTTGATTAATTGGTTGTTCATATGTATAGTTCATCATATGTATCTTATAGTGTATACAAGGGATTAATAAGTTTTTCTGGTTGCATTGTATAGGTATTTTAATGATGAAGTTAATATGTTCTATTGTTTTTTGTTATTTGATAATGTTCTAGGCTTCTACGCTTCAAATAGCCAATTGTCGGTAAAATGGTACTTTCACAATGATTCATGATTTTTTTTTTTTTTTTGTGCGTCAATTTGGGAAAATTTATGCCCACATCAGTGTTAATGGGCCCCCATCCCGAGTTGTGCCTATAGTCAAGAATTTTCTAAATTGGGCCCTGAACAACAATGTTTATTCAAATATTTGCATATGTAAATTTTGCTTTTCAACATAAAGCGAGCGCACTGCTAGTACGAGCTATATAATATTTATGCAAGGGAAATACAATTCAATATATTTTCTGGTATAACTATCCATGCAATGAAAATGCAACTTGAGATACTCACAAATACTTCAGAAAGTCGACCAGCAATGCTGCTACGTAAACTTTGGGCCTAACAAGAACTCGCGTACGTTTGAAGCAACCTAGCTATGCCTCGAGCGGCTGCTTGCAAAACTCAACTATTATTAAACCATACTCTAAGCCTAGCTCTAGCTCGATAGTTCGTTCCGTCAGCTCTACTCCTCCTTTCACTTCCTCTCACTTCCTCAACACTTCGTCGACCCTTCTTTAATTTAGCTGCTTGGTATTTATACCATCCGCGTATGCCGCAATTAGCATATCTTAAGTGGCTTCTTTAACTTTATTCACTTAAAAGTTCGATTATTGTGAATCGAATCTTATGTAAACCTTACATCCGTTTACAAGAAAATTTTGAAAATGTAGAATGAAGACTGATTGCGATTGTCTTATATAAAGAGCAGTACAGTCGAACCCCGTTATAGTGAACCCGGTGTATAGCGAACTCACGGATATAACGAACGAAAATTTGGGTCCCGCCGTTTTCCTATTGTACGTAATTTAATTAGCATTGTGTCAGTTTAATGTAATCGACTTTAGTCGATTAAATTCATTAATGATAATTTTTAACAGATTTTATCATTTTTTTAATGCATCATTATTGAATACACATTGCAAGTAATGAGTTATACATTTCGTGAACTCTAGCATTTTTCTTAACGGTTCGGATACAGTGAACCACCGGATAAAGCGAACAAAACCTTTGGTCCCTTGAAGTTCGTTATAACGGAATTCGATTGTATATACTAATACACTTGGGAATTATTTCGCACGAATACAAACTCTTGAGAACTCAAAATAGTTTTATTAAATAGTCCTAAGGTATAATATATACAAACAATAATATTTGCAATACACTGAATTGCAGTGGGTATGATATGGTGAAATAGTTCGTTATAACGCGGTTCGACTGTATATAATATGTTAAGTTGTTTGTACAAATGATTATCTTGGCATAGCTGGAGAACCCTTTTATGAATTGAAAAATAGTTTGGTAGAATCCCTATTTTCAGCTGTTATGGTTCTTAGCCAGATATTGATAAATTAATGATAACTCTCTGTTCCAGAGCCAGGACTTGAACCTCGGATTTCCCCATCTGCAGACGATTGCTTGGGTCATTAAGGCTGCTGTCTACTAACCCTATCGGATTCGCTCACCTCAGTGTTAACCTATGGTGAAAATGTGTCTACTATTTACAGCTACATAAATGCGGATAATCCAATAAAAATGGCATTTTCAGATAGCCTGAACTTTTCTGCACCTTGCGACAGGATTCATTTTATAAATTTTGTCCACCAAAGGAATTTAGGAGCTTTCAAAAACACAATATAGCTGAATTGTTCTCCGAATAATTTAAATTTAAGAATATTATTAGCATTTAAAAAATAAAAAAACGAAAAATGCCCCAAGGTGCAAAATTGTTTTTCTCTATTATAGAGTACAATTTAAAAAGAAAAAATCTTTACATCCAAGTCAGCAATCCTTGGACAAATTTTCTTCATAGGTTACCATTGAGGTGAGCGAATTCAATAGCGTTAGTACACAGCAGCCTTAAGTTACCCTGGCGATAAAGGAAGCTCCTATAATGTTTTTCCTCGCGTATTTCCCATTCCACTCCGGCCAACGATGTAAGAAATACTAAGTAAGCTAATTCACCCGTGGCACCGATTCAAAGCCGTTCTTTTTTTGTAAAACGCTCTAAAACAGATACTGGCTTTAAATATGGCTTCCTTAAAAAAATTATGTAGATAAATGAAGGCAAAATCAGTTTTATTTATGTCAGTTCATATTTTAGGCTGAATTATTTTGTGCAGCAGGTGTTCCCAATTTTAAGTTTTATATGCTGTTGATTACAGAAATATTCCCAAATTATTGAACTAGGAAATAAAATATGCATAAATTTTTAAAACATAAAAGGAAAGCAGAATGAACTTTGCAGGAATTCTAAAAAAAAATACTTTCTTGTATTCTAATAGTTCATATTTTTAAAAAAAAAATCCTATGTTAGTAGTACGATGAGCTACATTTCACAATAAAACACGCCTAAAATTTCAAAATATACTCAAGAAAATATAAGAAACATTTTATATTTACGTAAATTTTAGTAATAAAAAAGCTACATTAATAAAGTTAGTGATAATATCTGATAACAGCTGCAATCTTTTCTTCAAACGTTTAAGTAAAATTTCTGTAAAACAATGAATTATATATTTCTCTCAATAAAGACAAAATCAGTTGAATTGATATAAGTTAATCTTAGCAGCAACAAAAGCCTTGTTTCATAAATATGTTAAATCTTGAATCATTCCAGTCGTCCATATTTATGCTCAAACAACTCACAATTTGTTTAATTTGGAATAAATTCGGCATAAAACCTTAAACTTGGTAGGAAGAAAACAAAAGAGCATGGGCATAAATATACGAGAAAAAAAATTTGCATTAATAATCCATCATACCTGTCCATTGTAAACTGTTTGAAAATTCTTAGGATAGAGAAAAAAAATTTGCAATCTTAAGTACGTCGTCAAGAATCTTCAGTAATCAGAGGATTTTCAATGATACGACCCGCAAGAGGCACGTTTAATTTTCAATGCACAACTTGAAAAAAAAAAAAGAATGATGCCGCGTGATGGGTTTTATCAAGTGGCAATCCATCAAAAAATTTTTTAAAAGCTTTCACAATGCAGTTTTTCATCCATCATCTTCTGGAAAGCATTTTTTAAAAGATTCTTGGGCGAAAGAAACAAATAATAAATGAGTGATATTAAATAAAGTGCATCACTTTCACCGGTGTTTCTTTATTTCCTGTAATACGTGATTAGAAAGGAATTACTACCCAACTACGACTTGTCCTGTAATTTACACAAATTGTTTTCTAGATAAATTTTCATGTATAGTGTAGTTATTTACAAACTATACATTGGTTTTACCAAAAAAAAAATTAACATATGATACAACAGTTCAAGTTTTTCTGTTTTCTGATTGCAAACATGTATCAGACATATCAAATATGAGTATAGCACATACCTGCTTATATATATATATATACATATATATATATATATATATATATATATATATATATATATATATATATATATATATATATATATATACATACATACATATATATGTATATATATATATATATATATATATATGAATATATATAGATATACATATATATATATATATATATATATAACTAAAAAATATGAATTAATGGAACACAGCTTTCTTTGAGTAAAATTGTTTTCTTCAAGGTTAATTGCTGAGAAACTTAATCAAATACCTTCTCAGATATATTTATTTTACCGACAAATAAAAGCATTCAATATACTTTGTAGATTCAAAAAAAGGGAATTTTTATTTACTGATATGAACATAAAAGAGAGTTAAAATATTAAGTTTACCTTTTTTTTTCTAACCTTATACAAATATTAATTTTGTTTAACTTTCTTTAGTTTTTAATTCACATGAACGAATTATATACATGTTAATTTAATTAAGTAGATCATCTCTGCAATTAATATTGAAAAAAAATTGGTTAAATGAAAGAAAGTTATATCAATATCACTTTCATATTTGTCACTAAAAGGAATATATATCAACGTACACATGTTACATATTTACTTTATTTGGAATGAAATAAACAAAATAAACTCTATTACTTTTCATAATATTTTATTACGAAGTTTTGTTTTACATATTAATGTTTTACACATTACGTTATCTAGTCCATTTTTACAACCTATATTTATAAAAATTAGCTACTGATATTGCTGAACGTAAGCATTCAAGACAAATGAATAGAATATACACATACGATACTTTTTGATAACAGTATCAAGAATGGATGTTAAGATTATCGCATTTGTGCAATCAACAAGTCAAAAAATGAAAATACTTTTTTCTAGATCAAACCTCGAATCATATTTGCTATTCCGTTTCTGTATTATTTTCTTGAATCGAGAAACGAAAAAGATAATGAGATTTTACTTTAGGTTTAAGTTGCTTAATTTACAAGCTTAAAATTCCATTTTATGAAACAACTTTTTAATAAAATATTGGGCCTTTCTAAAAAAACTTTCATTTTATTAGTTTTTTAAATGGAAATATATACAGTCCAAAATCATGATCAGCAAATTAGGTAGTCCAAATTAAATTGCTGTAATACTCTTATACTGAGAGTTTGAATGAAAATAAAACCGATAACTGTTTACACCCATCACGTATTTTCTTTTATAATTAATAGTTAATACCAAATATCTATTGGGTCATCCCATAAATGATGCGGTATTATGGTGTATTAGACAATACCAAAATACCAAATTATTTATGGGATGACCCAATAGATTCTGCATATTAGTATCTGTCTTTATTTACAGTCTTGACTATAAACCTCAGAAATTTGAAGGTTATGATGCACAAAGCCCTTTTCAACCCTCTGCGCTTATTGATACGCTATATGAACGTGCAATTAGCCGGATATATATATTATTTCTAGCTAATTATTCAGAGACAATTTTTCAAGTATTTCATTGCGGACCTCTGTGGATGAACAGAGTATAAAAGTGGGGTTTACATTCTGAAGACAGAGATAACCAGTTGTAAGGTATACATAAGATTCGATTCACAAGAATCGAACTTTTGAGTGAATGAATTAAAGAAGCTGCTTGAGATATGCTAATTTCGGCATACGCGCTTGGTATAAATACCAAGCAGCTTGATTAATACAGAGGTTGGAAAAGGTTGTTAAGGTTGATAGGTAAGCAGCTCCAGGTGTTTACCGGCGCTAGTGCTTAGGATGCCCAAAGTTTACGTGGCAATACTGCTGGTTTGACTCTCTGCTGGTTTGTGAGTATTGCAATGTGTATTTCTATTGAATGTTAATATATATTCCGTACAAGTAGTACGTATGCTTATTACTGTAAAAGCAAATTCTATATGTGCAACGAATTCAATAAACATTGTTTCATGTATAAACTGTGTTTGTATCAAATTCATTTAGAGTGCCACTTCAAATTATACACCCAAGTCTGGGTAGAAGTGAGTTATTCTCTATACAGTTACCTCGGTAGATTACACGCGTAGGAGAAAAGTATTAACACCTTGGACAGAACTCAGGTCTGTAGAATGTTCCAAAATATCAGCATATGCACCTGACATAACTCTCTCCACAAATGATGTTATTAAATATAGTATTATCCTTTCCAATAATTCTATTTTTCATTGATAGTAACTGTCACAGTGATTTTAATTTTTTCCATGATATCTATATATATAAAACAGTTCCTTAACTGACTGACTCATTGACATACAACGCACAGACCAAACCGCTGGACCTAAAGGGCTGAAATTTTGCATGGCGATTCTTCTTATGGTGTAGGGGTGCACTAAGAAAGATTTTTGAAAGATTCTTCTTAGATTTCTTTAAACTAAATTTTTAAGCTGTTTTAGTGACTTTTTTTAAGTTTGCATTTAAAATAATAATCCGAGGATTATAAAATTTATATCACGAAAAAGATCATAAAAATTCCTTCAAAATGAAATCTTTTTCGAATCTTTACCTACATTTTCTGATTTTTGGTGAATTTTTAAAGATAAATTTTTAGAATTTAATTTTTAAATGCTGATCACGTGATTTCTTTTTCTGGTACTTTAAATAAATTTATCGTCACGTGATAACAACGAAATAGACAAAAGAAATATTTTTTTTCTTTCTAATGCAGCAGACGATTGGACATTATGGACATTATCCAAAAAAATATTAAAATACAGTAAAATATATGTTCCTCAAAATGTACTATATTAACTGTACTATATTCTTTTGTATGTCCTATAAGATTTAATTTGAATATTTTCATCTACATTATTTTTTCTTTAAAAATGTCCCTTACGATTTTTTTATAAATATATATATATACATATATATATATATATATATATATATATATATATATATATATATATATATATATATATATATATATATATATATATATATATATATTACATCAATTGTATACATTGATCGTCGTATTTATTATAAATATATATTTATTTTTTTTGGCATTAATTGCATACATTGACCATTGTATTAAATATGAATGTACTCCGTAGCGAAGTACGGGTTTTCGGCTAGTATATTATACATAGAGAGAGATTAACAAGTTTTTTAAAAAATCAAGTTATACTCTACTACGATAAGAACTACAAAAATGCGAAATAAAAAGTTGACAGTCATTGAATTCGCAAGGGTTGATCAAATGAAACCAGTCAACAGCCGGCAATGAAAGCAGATGGGAAATTTGATGGCCATACCTTATCAAGATGAAAGTGGTAACTCTGGTTGCAGCGTGCACGTGAAAATGACTTTTGTCATTACTGTTATGTGACATTGAACGGTGCTCCGTTCAAATGTGAAGAAAAATGGGCAGTTATCCATTTCCAGACTTCTGAAGCGGTTTTCAAAGTCCATTTTCTCTTAACGCATGAGTCAAGTGTCCAGGGGCTACTGCATTGGTCGGGTCAGACAACCCTTTTTATATATTTGACGACATCGACGAGAGCACTGACAACCTCATCATGATGCTAGTACAACTGATCTATTGGTTTTGTTGGCACACCCGATTTTTTTTTAAAATGGAAAGGGAAAAAAACTAGAAAATATAGTCAAAGACGTCCATTTCTTCGTTTGTACTAATTCAGTGAATAAGTTATATCATCATGTACTTCAAATTAAATCATACACGTTACATACATAAATGTAACATACATATATATATATATTTATTTACAGTGAAACCTCGCTATGGAGGCTAGTCATAATTCCGAAAAAAGTGGCCGTCTAAAGAAGTTTCATTATATATATATATATATATATATATATATATATATATATATATATATATTTATATATATATATATATATATATATATATATATATATATATATATATATATATATATATATATATATTTATTTATTTATATATATATATATATATATGTAATATGACGACCCGGCCCCGTATGAGATGATGATGATGAGATGATGAGATGACGATGACCGGAGCCGGCATACCACAACAGTAAAGAAAGTAGTAGCCGAGTGTCCAAATAATAAGTCGTCGTTCTTCTGTAAATACTAATTTTATTCATATTCTGCTCGAAGGATAACAGCGTCTTTACTCATAAGCAACAGACATCCGCAAAGTGTGTACTTCTATATGACCCAGGTTCTTTTATAGACTGCTTGAGGTCACTCGTCATGTGATCTTGAATAGGAATAATAATTGACTAGCTCTGACTCTGGTGTCAGAGGTGACGTGATATATGCGCGATTATTCGTGATTTTGGAGATGACGCTACGCAATTCGTGTCTTTAAAATCGGAAACGAAATTAACTCAAACGCCCAAGGAAATTTAGAAGAAACTAAAATTTAGAATTTGAAAAGGGTATAGGGGTTTTTATGTTATATATATATATATATATATATATATATATATATATATATATATATATATATATATATATATATATATATATATATATATATATATATATATATATATTATATATATATATATATATATATATATATATATATTATATATATATATATATATATATATTATATATATATATATATATATATATGACAGGCAGCGTATTTTGCTCCTGTGAAAAGTCGATTTGTTGCAGTCATCGTTCTTTTAAAATAATTGCGCGAGTGGCGAGGCCATTAAAGAAGTAATCCAATTGTGATAAATCCAGCTTTATTAAACTTCATAAGCTGACCACTCTCCAGGTTCATTACCGCGCTTCGCCATTTTATCAATTCCCAAGCACGCCTGCCGCGAGCATCAGCTCTCAACGAAATTTTCCTCCAATCTGGCGTGAAAAACCCAATTCCCTCCGAGCGCCTGCTGTACGCGCATGTGCAGACCTCAATCTTTTGGTCATCTGAACTTTAATATTGCTGAACTTGTAATTTTGACTTCGCACCCAACCTTTACATTTCTAAAAATAAATCTTCTAGCCTTGAATTATTCGCTTTGCGCTCAAGTCGCCTCTAAAAGATAATTTTCCCCACAGCAAAATACGCGCGCTTTGTAAATGAAATATTAGATTCTTATTATTTTAAGCCCCCTTTCCCCGTACTTCTCAACTATATTTGACAGTTCAGTTATGTTTTGACATATATATATATATATATATATATATATATATATATATATATATATATATATATATATATAGAGAGAGAGAGAGAGAGAGAGAGAGAGAGACATAAGAGTGTATCTAAATCATCACACACATATATGCAAGTGTGTAAGTGTGTGAGCGTGGTTTTGTGTGTGTTTATATATTTATACAGTCGTCGCCCACATAGTATAGTGGTTAACATTCTGAGTTGGTGAATATAGTGGTCGGATTCAAATCCCGAATAACGCTTGGTCGTTTCTGTGTCGTCCCCCTCATTGGTAGCAATGCTGGATCGCCTAAATAGTGCTCCCATAATGAAATAGCTAGCCGCAAAATCTTCGCGGGTCTTCATGGGCCAGTAAAAGATAAGTGCCTACCGTCAGAGAAAAGTGTCTGCCGCATTGAAAAAAAAAAGTCTATACAGTCATCTCACCTAATACGTGGGATTAGAAGCGCAGAACTTCGTAAAATGCGAAAACCATAGACGTGAAACGGTAAATATCTCTAATCCCAAGTTCTAAGTACAGTTGATTATATTTAACTTCAAAAGAGACTAGCTGGTACCCGTCAAAACATGACGGCTAGATAGTAAATAAATGTACTAATACACAAATTATACTCAACACATCATTGCCAAATGTTGAAAATCATAATAATGCGCAGAAACAAATTAATGTGTTTAAGCGACCTCGTGCTTAGTGAATATCTAAAGCAAGATTTTAAAATGTCACTGACCATGCGCAGAAGGCAATTTTTATAAATGTAAATTATCGCTAATTAAACAGCGCGAAATAAACATTTTCCATCAGGTTTAATCTTATAATTCACAAACATAATTATCATAACAATAAAAATGGCAGAGAGAGATCTAGAGAGACTGCTCGGAATATATGTGTTTATCATTAAAACATGTCACTGAGCATACGCAGAAATAAATTTTTAATTGTAAATTATCGCTAATTAATAGAAATTGCGGTTACAAAAACCAAATTTGACAAATCTACAGATTACAATCTTTCGTTTAAGACCAAGATGAAGTAAATTGATGCAGTAGATTTTTCTCACGGACTGCCCAAAAAGTCAGCTTAGAAACTTAAATATATAGATTTTAAAAAATTCACACAATTGCTGGGCATAATATTTTAAAATTTTAAAATTGCAGCATCATCAATGCAAGGTGACACAATCGTAGTGTCAGAGGTATGCAATGTAAACCACAACATAACCAGTTACTTAACTGTACGTAACGCAATACCTAAAAAGAATATAGTTACGAATAAAACTATTAATATATATCTAACACAGGAACACTAATGTACTGCGCTTACAAAAAAAAATTATTTTTGTACAGTAAGCTACGACATAAGAAAAGATATTATATGATTTTTAGAGTAAAACTAACGCATAACCAAATACGTAGAAGTTAAAGCAAGGAGAGTAGAGATTTCAACGACCGAATGAATATGGTCCGTAATTTTGTAATTTTGATTTGCATTTGATTAACAAAAAAGTCAAAACAATCTCAGTTTATCTGGAATTAATATTTACGTAACGCAAACTAAAATAAACTTATATTTTTTTCATGATAAGATTCTTTAACGAACCGTAAAAAAGCACATTCAGATTTCTTTTTTTTTTTTTCCCTCCTGAGCTCAACAAAAATTCTGTCCCATGAAGAGTTTTATCAACAGGTCATCCATCATAACTCAGCCCATCATAACTTTTTTTTTCTTTCCTCGTTTTTAATCCATCAACCTACAGGTAATATTCCAGAAAATATGCTTACTTTTCCAGCAGTAAATAACTTAAAAGCAGACGGCATTAAATATTTGAAGTCATCTACATAAAAGAATAGTTTGGGTTATCTTATCATTGTTTTTTTTTTCGTAACATGACCATGAAAAAACATAATTTAAAAGATAAATATGCAAGTACTAACGTTTGATCTATACGGGAATGGTCACATACGCATATATATATATATATATATATATATATGTGTGTGTGTGTGTGTATAAGTCATTCAGTGTTGTTCATTTCTATACTGCCAGTCTCAACTTCTTTATGTATTTATCAAGGTGTATCTCTGCGTATGTGACCATTGCCGTATGGATCAAACGTTACTACTTGCATATTTATCTTTTAAATTATGTTTATATATGTGCGCCCATAAAATAACCGGACAATTTTTTTATAAATAAGAAAAATATTATTCACCTTCAAATAAATTTATCTCCTTCAAAATAATCGCCAAAGGAGTCTATACAATTTTTCCAACGTTTCTTCAAGTCATCGAAACACTGTTTATAGGCGTTGGAAATAAACGTTCGCAAAATACGCGTAACATTTGATTTAATATCCGAGAAGTTTTCAAATCTCTGTCCTTTCATGGCCATCTTAAGCTTCGGAAAAAGTAAAAAATCAGCTGGCGATAAGTCGGGAGAATATGTTGGGTGATTTATCACTGTAATTGAATGCTTTAGCGAGATATTGCTGTACAGAAATTGCTGTATGGGGCCTAGCATTATCGTGTAAAAAGAAACCATTACCCAGAATCAAACAGTTTCTTCCTAACTCGCCTTATTCCGTTTCTTAATCAAAAAAGCACCTCCTTGTAAAAATACTGATCAATTGTTTGATTTTCAGGAACAAATTCGTGGTGAATAAGTCCTTTGTAATCAAAAAATGCAAAATCCATGAAAGGACCGCGATTTGAAAACGTCACGGATATTAAATCAAATGTTACGCGTATTTTGCGAACGGTTAGTTCCAACGCCTATAAACAGTGTTTCGATGACTTGAAGAAACGTTGGAAAAATTGTATAGACTCCTTTGGTGATTATTTTGAAGGAGATAAATTTATTTGAAGGTCAGTAATATTTTTCTTATTTATAAAAAATTGTCCGGTTACTTTATGGGCGCACCTTGTGTGTGTGTATATATATATATATATATATATATATATATATATATATATATATATATATATATGCACATACAATGTCCTATTCGTTTGTCGGTCGGTGAGCGGTTTGTCTCGACGAAGCTGTGTAAGCAGTATGGATCTAACAATTGCCCAGATAAATGAATTCAGTGCAGATGCAATATTTAGTTAGATGGATTAATACCATAAGAAGCTAAGTAGTTATCGAAAGATAAAGT
Source organism: Dolomedes plantarius (assembly GCA_907164885.2). NCBI lineage: Eukaryota > Metazoa > Arthropoda > Arachnida > Araneae > Dolomedidae > Dolomedes > Dolomedes plantarius. The sequence goes on along the minus strand of OU015497.1, from coordinate 84,616,723 downwards.
GCTTAAATGTGAGTTTTTTTGTGTTAATTTTAGGAGGTGTGAAGCTCAGGATATTATCGTATAATTGACATGAAGGGAGCCATTCTGTTTCATCCATTCTAAAGTTGCATGTTCAAGTAGAGTGGTAACAAATCTATCTTCTTTATTATCAAAGATGTAGATTAAATCTGTGAAGCAAGAAATTTTCAGCAGTTCACTTAGAGATGTTAAAAATTTAAATCTCTAAACAAGCCCTGATCTCAATAATGGTGGTTCTAGTTGGGATTTAATTATGTTTAAAATAGTCTGTTCAGATCACTAAAAAGTCTTTTGTATCAACCGCAATGGCGTTTTCATTTAACGAACACAGTATACTTGAAATAAGGATCTGACTATATAGACTGCCCTAATACAATCTGGACAAAAAAAAAATTGCGTTCGTTGAATGACCATTTAAGATGAGAACTATTCAGAATTTTCCTTATTTTCCCTAATACGTATCCAAAACTTTTAACTAAAGTCTAAAAAAAAAATATTAGTTTTCTCATCTTGTTTTCCTTTTCTGGTGTAACATTATTTATTACAACACTCATGCCATGTATAGGATTGTTTCTCTTGGTTTCAACAGCATTTTTCACGAGAAAGTGACGATTAACGTGGTATATACATAAATCCACGTTGTTGTTACTTATGGCAATTTTGAAACTTAATTCATTACACTTGCAGTCGTGACTGCTGACCATTTATTTAAGGGGGCACCGTATAGGTGGCCAGCATTACCCCCTACAAGCAGGTCCCGTAATTTAGAACCGAGTCAAGTGGCGAGACCGGAACACTTGACCCCGCACCTCCAGAGGTAATTGAGAACTGGGAGGACTTTGCAGCCACGACGGATTTTGCGTGCACAAGCCGCCATTAGTGTACACGGCGATGGATTTGCAGCGACGACCATCGAACCAGAGACATACATAAACCCATGTCTGTTGTCTAAATTTACGAAATTTGCTTGCTCTGTGGCAAAGATGGGCAGCTGGTCTTCTACCGTGATCAAATTTTATATTTCAAATCAGTTGCTATCGATACAAAGAAGAGAAAAAAATGAAGTCACGATTATTTGTCTTTTTAAATTTTGTTTCACAACAGAATAAATATAAAAATGTGAATCTCATCGAAAAATCAGTCATTTATACATACACATTTATCGAAACTTCTACATATTGCGAATTTTTTTTTTTTTCGTTGTAAAGCAAGAGCTTTTAATTATTATTTCATTGCCTTCTTTTTCAATTTTTAAATAAAATATTTCAATTACTTTTCTTTCTACTGAAATTTCTTTTAAAAGAATTATACAAATATACAATAGTTTCATCAGACTGTTTTTAATCTTACACCTAACAATTTATCTACCTTGTTTTTTTTTATTAATATGCTTTATAATTCTCACAGGTACACAGGTTATAATTCTCACAGGTCTTTCACAATTCTAATGGTAGCTTTTGCTCATTGGATAGAAAGTTACACTTGTGGGAATTTTCATTCTTGTGTAAGTGAATCATTTAATCAGAAACCAAGCGACTTTTCGCCGTTTTTTTTTTTTTTTAAATAGAATCGTTTATTTCCTTCATTAACCGTATGTTCAACTTACTTTCAAATGACATTAAGACTACCTGCATTATACCGGTTTTAAATTCTGTGCTCAGATGGCAAATTGTCTTTTTTCTTAAAAAATTGAGTTTTTCACATTCCGGATTTTCGTTCGCCGATATTTTCTATTTACTGTAACTACTATAATAGCCAACTATTAATACATATATAAATACAATATAATCTATGTATATAAAACAGTTCCGTGACTGACTGACTGACAGGTAACGCACAGACCAAAAATGCTGGACCTAAAGGGCTGAAATTTTTCATGGCGATACTTCTTATGGTGTAGGGGTGCACTAAGAAAGATTTTTGAAAAATTCTTCTTAGATTTTTTTAAATTAAATTTTTAAGCTGTTTTTGTAACTTTTTAAAGTTTGTATTTAAAATAATACTTTGAGGGTTATAAAATTTATATCGCGAGAAAGATCATAAAAATCGTTTTAAAATTAAATCTTTTTTCGAATCTTTACCTCCATTTTCTGATTTTTAGTGAATTTTTAAAGATTAATTTTTAGAATTTAATTTCTTAAATGCTGATCACGTGGTTTCTTTTCTTTTTGTGATACTTTAAATTAATGTTGCATCACGTGCATAACAACGAAATAAATGGATAAAGGAAATATTAAAATACGGTAAAAGATAAAATTTAACCATTAGACTAATTAAACTGGAAATTTTTTTGAGAATTTAATTCAAATTAGTATTTTTTATGGATATTAAGTATACAAATTAACTACATACATTGGCCGTTGTATTTAATTTGAATGTACTCCGTAGCGAAGCACGGGTATTCAGCTAGTACAAATATAAATCAAATTACTGATTTCTCATGACATCTTGAATCTTAGAATTGCTGTCACGTAAATTAAAAAAAAGTGACTTGTAACATTTTGCCATCTGAGCATAGAATTGCACATTAGTTTGAAGGCACACAAAGTTAATTCCAAAAATATTCAACTAATACAGAAATTACGAATAATGTAGATCGAGAGTGGAACCTATAATTGAAAAGTATTTTTGTAAAGCTTATAAAGATGAAATTTAACCTGTAGAAACTTTTATTTTTAAGAAACAATTGACATGTTTAGCAAGAATGTTATGATGCAAAAATGGTTACGATTTGAATTTGAGGGACCTGCCCGATCGATCACAGACATGTTGGAACAAAAATTGTGCAGTCAATATGATCAGTGATAGAACACCTGCGATCGCCCTGTCAATTGACTACAAGAGTACTTGAATTAAGTAGTCTATTGCATTAATCTTTAGCTTACGGGGCCTATTTTTCCGATTCCCTCTTTAGAACGAGAAATTCCATACCCCCTTTGTAAGATCGGCCATTATGGGGTTATATATATATATACACAGGGTGATTTTTTTTTTAAACTGACACTACTCAGAGCCATCTGTAGCGTGATCTATCAGTCGGAATTCCATCAAAATTGATAGAGGGACTAAGGACGACAAGAGAAAGAGTTTCCGTGAAAAAAAGAAGAAAAAAAAAAAAAAAAAAAAAAAAAAAAAAAAAAAAAAAGTTCCAAAAGTCGCCGATAGAGCTTTTAGGGCCATCAAGTTCGAGACTCCACCAAGACAACCCCAAAGAAAAATATCACATGGGTTGGGTCCGAGGAGTGAGGTGGCCATGCAAGTGGAAAAAAGCGACTGATGACCCTTTCTTCTGTAAAGCGAAGGCGCAAGAGATTCCGCACTTTATAGTCCAAAATACTGGAGCTACTGTCGACTACGTAGTCATGAATTTGCATTTTGATATTTTACTTGCCTTTTATGCAAATTCTCGGGTGCTCCGACAACAACAGCGCCATATATTCCCCTTCGGTGACTTTTGGAACTAATTTTTTTTTTTTTTTTTTTTTCCCGGAAATTCTTTCTCACGTCGTCTTTAGCCCCTCTATCAATTTTGGTGGAATTCCGACTCATATATCGTGCTACAGATGGCTCTGAGTAGTGTCAGTATATTTATATATATACACACACACACACACATATATATATATATATACATGCATACATATATATATATGCATATATATATATATATATATATATATATATATATATATATATATATATATATATATATATATATACATGCATACATATATATATATATATATATATATATATATATATATATATATATATATAATATATATATATATATATATATATATATATATATATAATATATATATATATATATATATATATATGGGATACGTGCTATCTCACCCCGTAGGTTAAGGAGATACCACTAAAAGGGCGTGCCTTAGACCTTCTCTATGCCAAAACCAAGGAGTTACGATATTTTGTCTCTTTGGAATGTGCATTTACTGCATTAGTCCTTCCTATACACGAATGCACCAAACACTACAGTACACCTAAATCTTATAAATGTTGCCGAATCTCCAAAAGAAAATTTTGGGTAGATCCACCTCGCGTCATTTTGCAGAGTCAATAAATTTAAATTTTCATTCTCTTGCTAGAGAGCCATGAATCGAAATTTTAATCACTAACAAACTAAAAAAAAGGAAGAAAAAAAGACCGTTTCCGCACCCACCGCTGTGCGGTCAGGCGGGCCAATCAAATAACAAATAAATCGTAAAGAAGGGGGGGGGGGGGGTAGTAGGGAATGAAGAGAAGGCGTAGCGTGAGTGAGTGAGTGAGTGACACGTCCGTGAGGCGGCGGCGCGTGAAAGTTGCGTGACAGCCCTCCGAAAGCAACCTGCCTTTTCTGCCCACTTCCGCTTCAAACGCGCGCAGCTGCTACCTGCAGAAATAATGGACACACAGTGGCGCAGAGATGAGAGAAAAAAAAAAGGGTATTTAGAGGATTTTTATACACGGGCTGCCATTTTTCAACCTGTTTTTTCGCGAAACCGTTCCACAGTGCAGGGGTGCCCAAGGTTTTTGTCACTGCAGACAGTTGGGTCTCTGAACGGCGTAAAAACAAAAGGCTTTTGGGGGCCTGCAAAGCAGATGGCAGCTCCGTTAATGTGGTTAAATGACAGTTATTAGGGACTTACTGTTAGTACTAGCCAGCGACTGTCCTTCCATTTTGATTCCCTCCGAGAACCTTCCTGTTTTAATAAATGCTCGGCACATGGTGAAACGCACGTGGATATTTTCAAATGAAAGCTGTATATTAAAAATCGACATTACTCGTCAGTATAAACTTTGTAAGCATATTGCAGTTCAAAAAATAGTCTTTTTCATTTATAATTTTTTAACATTGCCTTATGAAGAGAAAATGACTGGGGCGAATCATACGTTTTCTCCTCCCCCCCCCCCCCCCTCCTTCTCGTTCCTTCTTTTGGAAAAAGAAAATGGAAATAATTACAAGATAAAAAAGAACTTTTTATATGCCACGTTTTTAAATTTTCTGTTGAATCATATAAACTTGACAATTCTATGTATTAATAAATACTTTTAAAAATATTTTTTGATGAACTATCCCATCAACTTGAAAGAAAATGATCAAATGCGTAATAAAGAGAGCAATTGTAAGAAATTTTCAAACAACAAAATTAACTGAAAATGAATTCAATTCTGCTTAAAGATGGCTAAAAGTATTAAAAGAATGCATTGCCGTCGTGTTCTGAGCTATTCTAAAATTTTCAAATGCCTAGCTAGTCGGGGAGTTAGTTAAAAATCGATTGCAAGATTTTTACTGGACAAACAAGTAAGCGAGTTAATAAAAACATGGTAAAATTACCAATAAGGAAGGTTTGGATTGGAGCGCTACAGTCATTTTTTTCCTACACAAGGGTTAATTAGACCGGGATCCACAGCTTAAAGCTGATTCCGAACGGCTACAAACATCCATGCCAACAGTGGGACTCGAACCCACAGACTCTGTTACGCCCTAGTCATTTGGCCATCATCCGGCCAGTAAGGAAGGAAAATGATTAAATCGTAAATTTCGCCCTTATCCGAAACATTTAATTTTAAAAGATGAGTGACTTTTAGCGAATTTGAGTTTTATTTTCTTTTAATAATCGGGAGCAAAATAGTTCAACATTAAAAATGCACTAAATTGTCTTTCCTTTTCATTCTAAGCATAAAGTGTCATATACCTTACTAAAATCCTCACATTTTGCCATATCAGTTCTTTTCAGCCCCATGGGAAAAATGAACTTTAAATAAAACATATACAAATATCACATTATGAGGCGTTATAAAAGCACAAACTTGCAGCCCCCTGGACTCAAGTCCTAAAATTAGATGTTATTCTATCCTACATCCTCCCGAAAATAAATACAACTATTTAAGGTGTAATACAATTAGTCCCATTTATTTGTAAACATTTCAGCAATCGATAAAAATAAAATAAAAATAAAAATAGCAGATTTCTTTGAGGAGGGGGAGGGGGGAGAAAATTATTCACCAATAGGCAGAAAACGCATTTTTATTTCAGCTATTAGAGAAAGTCATTCCTATAAGCAAAACATAGTAGAATTTAAACTTTTAGCCTAATAATGTAACTTAGTGTTATCAAGGTTTCCGATGTAATATGGATTTTAACTCAAAAACAAATAAAATATCTGATAGAGGGTAGATGAACAAAATATAAAACTAATAACTGAATCATACAGCACTTCTTAACGGGATCAAACCAACAGTTCAACCTAAATTTAAACCAGAAATATCTTAGTCCAGTCTTACTTACTATGAGATAAGGTTCTTGTACATTTCTAAAGTTGATTTCCGTTACCTAACGTTATACCACTAAATATTTTTTTCTATGCCCAATCCGCTAGTTTGGACTCTTTTAAGATAATTTTCCTGTAGCAAATCTCTCTGTTGCTCGACTAGAAAATTCTCTCTTGTCTCACAACTTCCTATTTCGTCGTTTGGCTATGTTATACTGCTGAATTCGTTTCTTACAATCTTGCATACTATGCAACCAACAACCGAATACAAACTGTCTCATAACTAGTTGTTAGAGCAACCGCTGTAACAAGTTTTGCTGTTGTAATGTTTACATTCCTGCAAAAAAAGCCTAAAGGTAAAAGAATCGGTATTAGAAGCCTCACGACTGGATACTGGATACTGGATGCATGAAATTGCCCTCATAGTGGTATAAGTGATATGTCAGTGCAGTATCAGACTTGTGGTATCATAAAGATCTTTGAAGCAGAGTGAACGGAGTAAAGAGTGTGCATGGCACATTAAAATTGCTTGAGATAAGCGAAAACATTTCTAGTGCAAAGCAAACTGTTTTATTTATTATTCCTTTCACCATGAGATACCAAAAAGCGCTAGGATTTCGCTTAATGGGCTTTACGAAAGGTAGAAAAGACACATTATGTCTGTCGAATTATTAGAACGACTAGATAATGTATTATGGACGTATCAAGCCAATTTTCTCTGCATGGGACAATAATGATCATTATCAAATTTTAGTGTTTGATGATTCACCTGGATACAAAGCAGTTCAGTTGAATCCCTAAATTACAACCTGAAGTGACTTTTATGCAGAAGAAATTTCTTTTTCCTTCTAATAGATATTTATATAAAATTGTAGGAATACGCGCGCGGTAGAGGAAAGACATTAGGTGGACTTACTAGAAAATGAGGAACTCAGTTTGTGCGATCACCCACACCAATCATATTCATTCAGGACAGCGCACTACCCCATACCAAATACGAAATAGTCTCTTCTCAGTACAACAGGTAAAGAAAAACAAATTAGCCAACAGCTTAATACCTCGGGCCCCTCTGGTTTCCTGCTTAGACATCGGTGAATTCTGCTCATGAGCTGCTTAAAATCATTCAGAAATTCATGTCTAAATGTCCGACTTTCCTAGCACTCTTAAAAGAATCCATTTTCTGAGAGGCTGCATCATCCATCTTGAATGGGCTTACACCTCTCTCTTGTAACCACGCGGATATAGTATTTTCTTCTGTCAAGGGCGTTATAACCTGTTTGATTATTCAAACTTCTTTTTTAAGAAGAGATTATAATTCATGTATAGTTTTGAATTCAAATTAGAATTTGAGTTGTATCGTTCATTAGCATTTCAATATTGTTGGCGTGATATTTAAGAGAGATTCTGCGTCATAAAAATAATTTCTAGGCCATTTGACAGTCGTAATCGAAAACGCCCTCTGTCGGTGAACATTTAAAGTACATTTAAATTATTTTTCTACCTTAGCTGTTTTTTCTCCCCTTTCGGTGTGCCATTTTCTTAACTATTTAAATAAAAGAATGAATAAATAAATAATATTTTATATGGATTTCTTCTCATATTCTTTCCTAAAACTACTGAATTTTTTTAATGCAGACACTCCGTGAATTTCTTTTCTACCATTTCTTTAGAAAAATCATATTAAAATATTATAAGTATCTTGTTCTATCTTAATTCAACAAGAGTTATTGTGCGCTATTTACCCTTACAAACACACCTAAGCACGGTCACATTTTGCCTCATCCGATGAAGTCCACCTTTCTTTCCAATAATTTTAACAATTTCTTACGCATTGTAATGGTTAAATGTACATCAGCATTATGTATTGCATCAGATCATGATAAATAGCGATTATACCACGCCTTCGACGATTTTTCGATGATACCTTGTTTCAAATTCTATCTATTGGTTTCTTTTCCTATCGCCATTTCTTTCCCGCCTTACAGCACGACTGTCAGCATTTGTTTCATGTTGTTAAAAAACCATGTGGGCCAGAGGTAGCCTATTGGTAGCGTGTTGGCTTTCGGTAATGAGGGTGCTCGGATCGAATTCCGACAAGCGCCATTAAATACCTCCGATCGTTCTCCGATGTCATTATCAGAAATCACCTGCGTTAGAAGGCTAGGCCTAGGAAACGCAGTTCAACACATTTTTCCTATGGTCCGGATATGGGCACGTTAAATCCGTAGACTGGAAAGTCCTTCTTTAAGGACAGTGGGTGGGGAAGGTACGATTCCCCCCAGATTTCACCCCTGGGGGGTACTCGGTCAAAGTTGAGGTGGCACCTGGCTAAGTCGGACTCCGACCCTTGTGATGCGAATTATAAACCGGAGCCGCATCCTTCAGCCCGCAAGTCTGTATGGACCTGGTCTGGAATACATTCCGGTCAGAGGGCATCAACAACAACAACAACAAAACCATGCAAATGTAGAATCCACTTTGCTGTATTACTGACGCCAAGTGTATCATGGACGCGTCGTATCAGAGCATCGGATTTTCCCACGAGCGCCGTCCACCCATACCGATCACGATACAAATATGACACGGTTAAACAATATTCATTACAACTCACCCTTATGAGATTGGATATCATTTTTGGGATGATTTCATCTAAGAGATACTTTTATAAGGTAGGTTGAGTAGTTACGGTCATTTTTTTATGCACGAGGGCTAATTAGACCAAGACCTACTGCTTAAAGCCGATTCCGAACGGCTACAAACATCCATGCCAGCAGTGGGACTCGAACCCACAGACTGCGGTACCGAATGCCAGCACCCTAGCCATTCGGCCATCATCTGACTCATATTTTTATAAAGAAACACACAGAAATTTGTTACCCTTGTAATGGGGGGGCCCCGGGTTGCCCCAATTGGTCGGCAGATATATACTGTCCGTCCGGCGCCCAGGCTCATATTAAACATAAACCGAACAGGGGAAATAAACCCTCGACTGAGTTTGCAGGTATTGCTACGCAGCTTCTGGTCTTCAGGTTCACCAAGCTTATGGACTAACGTCCGGGAAGCATTATTATTGCGAATTACTCTTGTAATGGCTAGGGCGCTGGCATTTGGTACGAAAGTTTGTGTGTTCGACTCCCTATATTGGCATGGATGTTTGTAGCCTTTCCGAATCGGCTTTAAACAGTAGTTCCTGGTCTAATCAACCTTCGTGTAGCAAAACAAATGACCGTAGCACTCTAATCCAACCAAACCCTTGTAATCATTGCTTTCCTGCTTTCTGACCTAACTGCTGATAAAAACCTCATTCTGTGAGAAATAAAGTTTTATCTAGGAGTCTTAGCATGAAGGTGTTATTGTTATCACTCCGACAGATTTGAGTTTTTGCCTTTTTTTAAAGTTCGCCAGTTTCCAATAAAACAAGCAATATAGCAATGTTTTGGCGACATTTAACTGAGGAAGATAAAATAATGAATTTAATCAAAAACACCTTGTTGGGTATTTAAAATCTCGAAAAGAGTTTATTTTTTAACAGTTATTTAATTACTTATTTATTTCACAGTAACATGATTTTGTAACTTTTCTACGTCCGAATAGAAAACTGTATACTATATGTATTGTTTTTAAATCAACGATGCTCGTACATGCGCCTCTCCGAGCCTTGTTATTGCTTTTATCACGTACCTCAAGCGTGAAAAATGAAAGTTTGTCGAAGCAGCAGCTGGCTTATCCTACTAATGAACGTTTAAACAGAGACGTAATGCAACTTTAATGCACGCTTTCCGTTTTAATGACTATGTTGGATATGGTGCTATCCTGTCAATTGTCCTTTCTTTTTTACTTTTTTTTCCAAGATAGTTGTGTTAAAGACTGCTTTTTGTTCCAGCAAAACTGGACAATTTTAGAAACGTTGTTTTTACTAAAAACAATATCGATGTCTCATGTATTGTTAATTAAATTTTAGCTCAGTGATGAGTGAATAGTCAATTATTTTGACTCCGTTGGTTCGAAATCTCCTGCCACTGATGTCCGATCTCAATTCTAATGTTTGTTAAACCGCTAAAAATTCCCCTTGTCTACGAAAGAAATTCATAGTGTTTTGTGGGGAACAGTCTTTTGAAATAAAGACCAAATTTCAGATCGTTTTCCAAATTTAAATAAACAAATCCGGGTGTGAACAGAATTGCTTTTCATAACAATCAACAGTTGTAAAAAAAAAAAAAACCTGTTATAATAATTAAAATAATTCTTAAACTTCTAAAACTAGTCTGCTTTTGTAACGTAAGTATGACTCAATAGCTTCGGATATAACAGAAAAAATTAGAAAAAAAACCTCATTGAATAGAAATTTCACCATCTTAAAATTTTTCTTATTTATATCAGAAGCTTTTTTTTTTCTTATTTTTTGTGAACTCAATAAATTTACAATTAAAATTATAATTTTTTTAACCGTTATGCATCACAATTTTGTACCTTCAAACAAATATAATATTCGTAAAGTTTTTACAACATATAAAATATCTGGCAATGCACTACTGAAAATAAATGCCATATTCTTAAACAGTCAAACAAAATCATTCCATTAACAGTAAACGTAACATTTCTATAGCCTGTAAAACAATAAACCAGTTACCATCATATATCCTCTAATCATTTGAAAACATCCCTAAGTAGCACTTCAGCCGAGTTTCTCCTGTTTGACCTGATAGAGTCCCCACTGAGGCTCACAAACGGTTGGCTATTTGTAGTCCTTATATTTTTAACGGCTAGTTAACAGGCTGCATTTTTTCAACATCGTTAGAATTTTCAATGAAACAAGTAATATAGCAATAACTTGATGACTCTTAGCAAAGGAAGAAAAAATAACTTTAATTAATAACGCTGGTGCGTAACTAAAATCTCCAACCATGCTTTTTTTTATTTCATTTTACTTCACCGTTATATTATTACTATTATCATTTTCATTATTTAACTTGATTTCACTAGTAATCTTCATTTCGTTTTCTCTCATGTGTTATTTTTCAGTTTCAACTTAAACGTCTTCAGTACATAGATATGTTTATTCCATTTTAAATATAACCTTTAAATTTAATTATTATAGAACAGTTCAGGGGGTAATATTGGAAGTATTAAATTACACCTTTCTCAAACTCTTCTGTCTCGAGGGCGTCTGCAAATAAGGGTTTTACTATATATATATATATATATATATATATATATATATATATACAGGGTGTCCATAATTAAAGTCCCACTTTCAAAAGGCTGCAAAAAAAGAACCACTGGTCAGAATGACTTCAAATTTGAACTGAATATACTGGAAGAAGGGGGAAACGATTTGGCACAATTAAAAAAAGTTCCAAAATGTATCAATAGATGGCGCTGTACCATTTTGGAACTTTTTTTTATTATGCCAAATCCTTTCTCCCTTCTTCCAGTATAATCAGTTCAAATTTGAAGTCATTCTGACCAGTGGTTCTTTTTTTGCAGCCTTTTGAAAGTGGGACTTTAATTATGGATACCCTGTATATATATATATATATATATATATATATATATACATACACACACACACACACACACATATATATATATATATATATATATATATATATATATATATATATATATATATATATATATATATATATATATATATACCGTTAGAGTACAACTGTTAGTAATATCTACAGTACTAAACTCCATTTACAAGAACACGAGGAATCCCTGTACCAATGGACATCGAATTTCTGACGCCTTTGAAAACACCGCAATTAGAATAAATTCGATCAGCAGCTGATGGCATGAGTCAGTAGGAGCAGTATAACAGCCCCTCTAGGGGCAAATGCCACACCGCTTGGCCAGTGGTGCGAGAAAACGGAGTTGTTATGAGGATTGTAAAATGACCAGGCGTCGTGGAATTCGTTTTGCTGTGACGTCGAGTTTATTGATGCGCTACAAGGCGGAATTTGTCAGCTCCATAAATGCTAACGCATTCGACTGATGCTTTAGTTTTACTTCCCTATATTGCGTAAGTAATAACAAAGTTTCGCAAACGTGACTAAATTTGAAATCAAATCTTTAGAGAATCGGGGAAGGATTAGTTTAAGGTTCTAAAATGATCTAAATAATCGGATCCAATCCTAACGTACCCCATACCAACTATGCATATCTAATTAATTGTACTGGACGCAAGAAATTTAGAATTCACCAAGGAGTTAAACGAACTCTATTGCTGTTGATAAAAATCCGACAAAACCTGTATCTACACGGGCCCAAATTGAAAATTTCCAACATTTGTTATTTCGCAATATTATCGAAACAAACCATTTCGTTCTGGTAAAAACTGAGTTAACAAGTAAACCACTAACCAGACGATTCCTCTTTCAGTTGACAGAGAACAGAAATGAAATTGACCTATCATATTTTGTTATACTTAATAGGGAATTAAAGTCTAGAAAATGTAATCAAAAATACGTTTAAACCAGTAACACTTGGCTTGGTTTTAACAAAATTTTCTTCATTCAGTTCCTTATCAAGACACCGCAATCTTTTAAATATCGAGCAATTTGTAAGGTTAGTTGGTTTTAAACGTTACGGTAGCTTTTGCTACACGAGAGCTAGTTAGACCGAGACCTACAGTTTAAAGTCGATTTTAAATGGCTGACCGTGAGACTCTCCACTATTTGTTAGAACGACTTCTACACTGTTATTACTGCACTGAATTATACACGAACAAGCTAAAATATTTAGCATTATATAGTTTGATAAACCATTTCCTTTTATAAGAAATGTACATCAGCTAAATAAGAAGACGCTCTGTTTAGCTATTTATTTGTGAGATATAATTTTTTTTTTTTAAATTAACATTTAGAGAATAGGGACTAGGGAATAAACAAAGCTCAATAAGAAGACGTTCAGCTAAATAAGAAGACTCTCTGTCCAGCTATTCATTTGTGAGAGATATAAATTATAAAAAAAATTAACATTTAGAGAATAGGGACTAGGGAATAAACAAAGCTCAATAAGAAGACGTTCAGCTAAATAAGAAGACTCTCTGTCCAGCTATTCATTTGTGAGAGATATAAATTATAAAAAAAATTAACATTTAGAGAATAGGGAATAGGGAATAAACAAAGCTCAATAAGAAGACGTTCAGCTAAATAAGAAGACTCTCTGTCCAGCTATTCATTTGTGAGAGATATAAATTATAAAAAAAATTAACATTTAGAGAATAGGGAATAGGGAATAAACAAAGCTCAATAAGAAGACGCTCAGTTAAATAGGAAGACGCTCTGTCCAGCTATTCATTTGTGAGAGATATAAATTTTTAAAAAAAATTAATGTTTAGAGAATATGGAATAGAGAATAAACAAAGCTCAATAAGAAGACGCTCTATCTAGCTATTCATTTGTGAGAGCTATAATTTTTTTTAAAAATTAACATTTAGAGAATAGGGAATAGGGAATAAACAAAGCTCAATAAGAAGACGCTCTGTCCAGCTATTCATTTGTGATATATATATATATATATTTTAATTAACATTTAGATAATAGGGAATAGGGAATAAATAAATCTCTTAAAAGGAATTTTCCAGCTTATTCCTAATAATATTCCTCAATGATGGTTAAAAATCTGCGGTTTTTGGATTTCTAAGGGTCCTTCAGATTCAGGCATTCGGTGGTCAAAATGGGTATCCTTAGTATAAAGTTTTTAGAAGTGGGATTATAGACCCACTGTGAAAACATTTTCTTGAAATAAAAATTTTCCATTTTTCTAAGCATGCTAAATTTATAAACCTACTCCGTGAGAAGTTCGGAAGAGTTGTTTTCAAACAAACAAGTGTCTTTAATTAATTTACGGTATCAGTTTGAAATATTTATCCTGATCAATAAGGAAAAGTCCTTGATTTCCACTCTTCCCTTTTGCATACAACTTAACTTCGTGGACAGTCTCTTTTCGTATTGAAAGTCATGATTGAGAAACTGTAGAAACGACTGCACCTGGAACATGACCAGGGAATCAGCAAAGGAGTTATCCTCTATTATTTAAATTTATTTATTTATAAAGTAATAACAGGCATCTGCATTCTTCAAGAATTTTTTTCCGTGAAATAGGTAGATAGATAATTTCGGATAATAGATAACTCATAGTTATCAATTTATCTGGAGAGAGATAACTATGACTAGATAGCAAAATATACTAATTAATTATGAAGTTGTAGTTTGACAATCCACAAGAGTATTTTATATGGTTATTTAAAGATGCTTGACGCTCGCTTTTAAGCGATATAAAATGGCTATAAAGTGTTATTAATAATAGTTGTTTCTAAAAATAAAATTATCATACTATGTAACAAAGAACTTAATTTGGACAATGAAGGATGCTTAAATTCATTTGTGTGATATCTCATTGACAACGGACTTCAAAATTTTAATTAATAATCTCTAACAGTTGAAATTTTTACTCTTGAGAATTTAAATTTGTTTAGGATCAAGAGATATAGATTCTGTGAATCCATAATTATATTTCATTCTTTCTGGAGGACTGTACACTTATCCTAGAGATTATATTATAGCATAAGATCTATACATCCAAGTTTTATAACAGCACGTCGATAGATTTTTTAGAGAATCTATCTATATAAAACGTGTAGGTATGCGGCACAAAAATCGACGATGTTTCTATACTCCGAATGGCAGCGGCTGCAACTACCAAATGTAAACATTAGCGGCCATCCGCAATTTGCAACCGAGTGTCAACATGGATTTACGCACTGAAATCAGTAATGCTCGAAAGCGAGCTGTACTATCAAATGAAAATTGGGAACAGTCTCAAGAAAGAAAGCGAAGAAGAAATAATTCATTGAGAGAGGCGTTAAACAGAGCATAAATGATCGCGAGGTTAGGCTTAACTGTCGCCGGCATAGCAACCGAGAGCCAGTAAAACTTAATTTTGTACACTTTTTTCAGTACTTGCTGAATTTTTACTCCATTTTATAAGTAAAGAAACTTTCCCAACAATTTATTATTTGATATGATCAAGTATAGATACCTGAATTGTGAACAATAATACATACAGAGAGTGATGAATCCACACTATATTTTAGTACTTGCTGAATTTTTACTCCATTTTTTTAAGTGAAAACATTTTTCCCCAACAGTTTCTTATTTGACGTAATGAAAAAATGCAGATATCTTAATTTTGAAAAATAGTACAAACAGAGAGGGATGTAATTTTAAATCACTGATGTTGGGTTTCTCAGTCTTATCTTTAACTCTGTTCTGAAGTAATGGAAATTCACATTTTTTTAATCACGATGTTTTAGAATCAGCCTTATAGAGAATACCCCTTAACAACGTATATTTATGATGACAGGTAATGGTAACATTTCTTACATATGTTACTTTCAGTTGAGTTGCTTTGCAAAAGAAAATATAAAACTAAAAGCGACCATGCTGGTCGCGCAGCGGCTAGTAAAATATAAATAAGTAAAAGAAGTTAAAAAATACATCCAGCAATTGCTGTCAAACATCAAACAATGTAGGGAAAAAATTGTTGTGTTCCCAAACAGCAGATTAAAAATTCTGTAATATACCATTATTTTCATAACCGAATATAATTTTCGGTTACATATTAGTTAAAATATTAAATTTCTCATTCATTAATTTAAAATATTAAATTAATCAGTTGTTTTCTCTTTCCATTAATTGTTTCCTTTTCAGCTGAAATAAACCATATCTAAGTAACATCATGCACCATCACAGCACTCCCATGTAGAAGTGTCAAAATTACTAAGGTAGGCTCTAAAACAGGTTATATAATAGTACAAAGTTAATAACTACAAAAAATACAATACTACTTCTGCTATTGTAACGTAAGTATGACCCAATAGCTTTGTATATAACAGCAAAAAAGAAAAAAAATAGATTACCTCTCTGAATGAAAATTTCCCCATCTAAATTTTTGTTTTTATTTATCGGATTTTTTTTTATTTTTTTTTTTTGCAAACTCAATAAATGTACACTTAAAATTAGAATATTTTTAACCCTTATAAAACACAATTTTCTAACTTCAAACTAATATATTATTTGTAAAGTTTTTACAACATAAAAAATATCTGACAATGCACTACTGAAAATAAAGGCTATAACATTTAAACAGTCAAACAAAATCATTCAATTAGCAGTACAAGTTAAATTAATTATTCAAATAATTCGTCAATTATCGTGGTCAAATTTCGCATATGCACGTTATTTTACCTTTAATGTTTTCTACATATTTATCAGGAGAAGAGGGGAGTCATTAATTTTTAAGACCATTTTTCACTGATTAGTAATCTAAATATTTGCAGGACTGTAACTAGTAATCGTGGCTGTAACAATAATTTTTTTTTCCCTCTCAGACGCATAATTTTAACTTCGCACTGAGTGCATGGTGTTTCGTGGAAACGGAAGGATTTAGTACAGATCCTGTGAACCATTTTTCTCTTTTTCCACTATTCCACTCCTTCAAGGTATTTGAAACATGGCGGGAAAAAAACACATTTCGCCTTTCTGTGTTTCATTCAACTCATTGCAGGGTATAATAGCAACAAGGGTAACGAACTTTTAAATGGGGTTTCACGAAAAATTCTGCCCCTTCTTTTTTGTTTCAAAAACAATTTAGGGGTGAATTTAATTTTTCCTTTCATTTACAATATCATCTCCTTCCTATTTTTCCGGTGTGTACAGAATGTGTTTCACGTTTCATTCTATTTCGCCTTCACGCATGGCGTAATTTGCGTATAACGAACTTTGTTGAAATTCATCAGCACAGCGTTTATTATTTTCGTAGCTTGAAATATTCCACCAAAGGTATAGAGTTCGTTTTAGCTGCTATTCCTCTTATATTTCGGTTATTAAATTTTGCTCGAAGGCCAAAGTATGAGTGGAGGTAAATTCTTTACACTTGCATTCTTTGAACATAAACATAACATGACACCGTGTTTCATAAAGCATAAAATTACCAATTTAAACGAAAATTCGTGTTATTAATATCACGGTGCATTCTCAGCGACGCAGTTCAAATATTTGTTAGAGAAGAAAAATATTAGGATATGACTGGAAAAAGTTCTTACAGGTAAAATTACGAGGTTTTTCTTATAATTGATGAACTGGAACCTCAGTATAAAAGTTGAACTTAGGTCCACGACAGTTAAACACGCTGGAGATGCAAGTAATTTTTTGTTTTGTTTTGTTTTTGAGTTCACGTTGAAAGAACTGTTAAATTATCGATACAATCCTAGAAATTTTCAATGCTTACACTTTGCCATTATTTGACTGACAAAACCAAAGAAATTGTGGAACTTGTGACACATAAAAATGATGTATTTGTCAAAGAAATCATTGCCCCAAGGCTTAGGTCCAAGACAGTTAAACACGCTAAAGATGCACGTAATTTTTTTTTTTATTTAATTTTTTTTTCTTTTGAGTTCACGTTGAAAGAGATGTTAAACTATCGGCAATATCCCTATAAATTTGAGATGCTTACACTTTGCCATTTACTTGTCCGATAAAACCACAGAAATAGCGGAAATTGCAACAACTGTAAATGCCAGATCTCGGCACAATATCGCATTTTGAGAGCAAAACATTTTATTTACAATATTGCTGTTCTAAATTCTGTTTATAAGTCCTTGATTATTAGCCTTGAGTGCAACTTTGCAAGTGTAGGCTTATTTTTCATTTCTCGCCTTTTATAATATAAATTTCGTTATTTGCAACAAATTTTTATAAAGGGTTTCGGGACGCAAAATTCTAAATAAATAAAAAATATAAAAAAATTAAAAATTTTTAAAAAAAACGTTTTATTTTGTTGGTTTAAAGCATATTGTAGATTTTTTACAGTATGGACGTGTATGAGGTCGCAGAAACCACACTTACTGCGATGATTTCTTTGACAAACACAGCATTTTTATGCTGTTTTTGTCAAAGAAAATGCTCTAGAAAAATTTCTTTGAAAGAAAATTTAATATTTGCCCTGAAAAAGGGTTAAATATTTTATAAATGATGCTTTTTTTTTAAATCCTGAAGACATATCTTTTTGAAACATTTCCTATATGCTGAAGGTAAATTTTATGCAATTACAGCAACTATTTCTGGAGATATTTTACAAGCGAAACAATCTATAAATTATTAATTTTAAATATTTTAAACAAAATTTGAAGTTGATCAGATTTTATATTATATATTTAATGATCTGATTCTGACTAATAAATATTATTAATTTGTGGCCCTGGATTTTCACTGTTTTAAAGAAGATTTTAGTGAAGTGTGTTTGACTGCTCTCAATTAAGTGAACTATATATAATATGTTCAACTGAAATATTTCTCTAACTTAAGACTCCTACAGGTATGTCTGATTTGAAAATAATATTTCTGACTTTTTGTTAGCACTGATATAATATAAATTCTGTCATTTCTATAGTTAACATCTCCTGTGGTTTTAATAATCAATTTAAATTCTACAAGAGACTTAAATTGATTATTAAAACCACATTGTTTGCATTTACATATTGAGAGAGGTATATTACCTGGTCATGTTAAAAAAGTCCAATCAATATGAGAAACAACTGATTACTTTTCTTTTCAGTTTATCTAGCTATCGTTGCTATAATATTAAAAAAAAATACTGGCTGGCAAATTTGTGAGCAGGAGTTCTTACATGCTTACGTTTAATGCTTCATAAAATTATACAACAAAATTTGAACATTTTTTAATATAAATCATAGAAAAATTCTTTCAGTGGAATTAAATCCGGACTAACCTTTTTGAATAACAATTTATCCTATAGTGAATAAATAATTTTATCTAGACGATGACAATTCACTATTTATCAATTATCATTTTATAACGATTTATATGAGACCCAAAGTTTAGCCAAAATATTTATTCATTTAGTTGGTAGTCGTCATAATATTAACTTAAATTTTAAAAAAAATTCCTACGCTCGGATTATACTTGAAGTTCACAAAAGATCAAAATTGTTTTGAAAGGATCGAAATTCCTGTTTTCCAGATAAGTGAACCATCACAAAACCGCTGCATGCTATAATCCCCCTTAATTAACAACGCATATTATACAGGATTATGTAAAGCAAGCGATTTTAAACAGAATAAATTAAGCTGGCAGTTTTTTCACTTTGCACAAAAAAACTTGAGAATTTTTTCCCAAAATAAATTTGGGTCCGAAATTAGTTGAGTTATCGAAACATAATATATTTGTTTGGTCAATATCACTATATCGAAATACCAATCTTCATAACAAAAAAAGATTTCATAACGAAAAGATAACTAAAAAAAATTTCAGGTAGTCTCTTTTAACGAAACTACCGAGGGTTATTAACATAGAATTACTTATTGTAGTTTACCTCTTTTGTATGTATATATGTATGTATGTTATGTATATATGAATCTCTATATATGTATGTATATATATACATATGTATGTCAACATTTTGACGCATTTTGGTACTTTTCTGTTTAAATGTTTACTGCTTGTCTAAGTGATACAGACTGGGTTTGGCGCGCTGCCAAAATTATAACTCGCGAGGTACGGATGGACGGTTTTAGCGTCTGAAATTTTCCTTTCCGGAGGACCGTTACGGAGGAACGTAACCCAACGTTAAGAAATTTATTAAGAAAAAAAAATCAGTATGTATATTTGAGCGATTTTGTTTTAATACTGTATTTATATCTGAAAATTTGCATTTCGATTGTTATGAAGCTAATATTTACTTCTATACTTTTAGTCGATCGCAGAGGTTGACAAGTAGCCCAACCATACCATAAATCAATAATTCCCAACCGGTGCGCAGCGGCACTTTAGCGTACCGTGAGATCGGCCAGGGGGGCCCGCTAGATTTTTTTTTCACAAATAAAAAAATATTAATAGGGCTCACTTAAAATAAATATATACTAGAATAAATTACTCTCACGCTCGACAGATTGTGACACAAATCGATGCATTCGTTCCTGAGGATGAATTAGCTATCCTCATGCCCACAATTGTTAGGCTTGATATCAAACATTTGTGCTCTAAGCATCAATCGCCAAGTTTAATAATAATAAAACAAAACTCTTTTTAGCGTTTCCATTAGAGTCCTCTAGTATGATACTATACTGAATACAACGGTTATTTTTTTAAACTGTATTATATATTCTACTAGCTATTTGCTCTATTTATCCCAATTTTTTTATTACACAGGAAAAGGAATGGATTCTACCTATAGTGTAAAATCTAAGTAATTTAATTTACAAGTATTTAAAAGTAAGTACAGTATACAAATGATTAAGAAAAATTACAAATTAACTCTATTATTAATTTAACTCAAAACTTAATTATAAACAACACTTTTTTTTCCTATATTCCTCTCAGCGACACAAAACTACGGATTCGACACTACTCTCGGTAATTTTGGGCATTTTATTTCTACCCCTTCTCCCCCCCCCCCCCCCCCAAATGGTGGTAGGAGGCTGAACTTGCATTTAAACGTCATCGGGAGTGTCCCTATTCATCGAAGAGAACTTGAAAACTACGGATTCGACACTATTCTCGGTCATATTGGATATTAATATTCACCCCTTCTTCCCTCCCCCCAATGCTAATGGGGGGGGGGGGAGCTGAACTTGCACTGAAACGGCATCAGAAATGTTACTATTCGTCTCAGCGACCCCGAAAATTGTGGTTTTGACACTACTCTCGGTATTTTGGACATTTTATATTCACCTCCTTCTTCCCTCCCCCTCCCCCAATGCTGGAGGGGGGGGGGCTGAACTTGCACATAGACAGCATCAGGAGTGTCATTATTATCACTATTAATCTCAGCGTCCCCGAAAACAATAGATTCGA
Source organism: Dolomedes plantarius (assembly GCA_907164885.2). NCBI lineage: Eukaryota > Metazoa > Arthropoda > Arachnida > Araneae > Dolomedidae > Dolomedes > Dolomedes plantarius. The sequence goes on along the minus strand of OU015497.1, from coordinate 84,595,536 downwards.
CTCTAATATCAGTCGTTTTCGATTATTTTTACATGTGCCCCTACCCCTTGCCCCCCATGTGTGTTAGGGGTGTCTTCCCTCCCCCCTAATGTTTCTTTCCAGATTGTAAGTGATATGTGTACCAAGTTTGGTTGAAATTGCTCCAGTCGTTCCAGAGTGATGCTAGAACATGCACACATACATCCATTTATATATATATATATTATATATATTTCAGTGTTTGTAATTTATAACTTTTAATAAATTAATAAAATCAGTAATGGAGTAAACTTTTTTTAAACTTCAATTTAAGATGTTCCTGAAAAACTCACTTAAATTCCACTTAAATTCCACTTAAATTCACTTAAATTCAATATTTAAAAAATTGAAAAAAACTAAAATTCTTTTAAGGGAGCCCCAAGTTTCTAATCTCATTCCCAAGAGTGCCGTAAACATAAAAAGGTTGGGAATCTCTGCCACAGATGGTTGAAAACGGTGTCATTCTGAAATTCTGTGATTGTTGAAAAATGGTTATTCTGCCGATTTCCGTGATAATTTATGAATTCTCAATCTAACCATCGTAATTTAGCACTAAATTGTCTAAGCCAGAATTTCCCAAACTTTTCCTGAGATGGAACACTTCGTAAATCCTGAAATTTTAACGGAACACCTTGTTTATTTTGTAAGGTATGTAATAACGCAAAATAAATAACATTTTAAAAAAGGAAAAAAAATATTTATTTAGTTTTTAGAATTTATGCATGAATACTTAACTTTTTGGACATTTTACAGCATTAATTCGTCGAACATGTTGGAATTTCTTATATCCGTTGCAGGACATAAAACAATTCTAGGTTTTGGCGGAACACCTATAAACTTTCCGAGGAACACCAGTGTTCCGCGGAACATAGTTTGGGAAACCCTGGTCTAAGCAACCCTGCCCAACTCTGCAAGCCTCCTTTTTTTTTCTTTTTTTTTTTCCCTTTTTATTTTAACTGTCCTGTGTCATTTCAAGCTCTCAAAACATTGACATCGGAATTATCCACAGCCGTAAAGATTCAGGAAATGGAATGACCGCATTTTTGACGTTTCCTCAAAGGAAGCTAATTTCCGGCGTCCCGGAAATCTGCCCCCGTGATTCGAAATTCGCAAAATATTCTTTATGTGCTCGAATGTTTCAAACGACTGTCACTGAACCGCACGCGATCGTTTGGTCCATCATGCAGGGTGATATATATCGCAAGGGTTGATAGTGGATAAGATAACACAGCGGTTCTGTGACATCATATGTTCTTGCAAACTTCATCTTGAAGTGGACCCACGTTCAATAAGAAAACTTATCCTGTCTTTGTAGTGATCACCTCACATCAGATTTGATTACAAATTTTTTTAAAAAATCCTAAAACACTGATTAGGATTAAAATATTGATAATAAGGCCAAAAAGAAAATCCTAAACGATTGATTGGTATTAAAGTTTTGATAATAAGGCATAAAAAAAAATCCTAAAAGACAGATTGGTATTAAAATATTGATACTAAGGTAAAGTGAAATGTAATGTTTTAATTTTTTTGATTGTCCATAAATATATAATTTAAAAAGAGGTAGAGAGAAAAGTTTAAAATAAATCTTTTAAACCTCTGAAGGAAAGATTAAATCAAAAAATTTAATTATGCTGCATTTCGCATTCAGTGCTCAAACAAAAGAAGAGTATTTAATAAGCAGATACGATCTCTAGAGGGAGTAGAAAGCTTTGTACAGAATATTAAAATGCAAAATATCGATGAAATTCAAATAAATTATCAATAAATAACACACCTTGGCTGATCATGATGTTACCAGACCAAGCATATGTACAAAATTTTGGTGTTTAAAGTTTATTATCTCTTTATTTGTTTGTATATACACATTGCATATTTCTCAGATGTAAAAATCTATTTCGGTTTAAAAACAACCAAAAACTGCGTATTTCAAATAATATATCTTTAATATATACCTAATATTCTGCTTGGTATTTGTGTTATGCAAAACATTTCAAATAAGATACGCAATACTGAAAAATATTGGCTTTCAACAATGGTTAAATGTATTCTTTTATATAACCGTTTAGTATTTAGCTAATAAGTAGAGGTGTTGAGAAAGTTTCAGTTAGGTAGCGCTACTGTGCTTAAATGATTATAGATTACATTATTTAGTGGCGCTGCTCGACTTAGATAACCTCGCACCCTCTTTACCTCGATACCATTTTTAGTTTAGATTATGATTTGAGCTAGATGGAATAAGATATTGACACAGGACGATAGGTCCTATTTCGAACGGGCTCAATGCTCGCATTATTGACTGTGTTTTTAATCCTTATATTCGCCATTTTTTTTGTGTGTGTTATAAAAAAAGTTTGTTATGTTTAGCCATACATCAGATTATTTGATTATTCTTTGAATTTACCACTGAACCACTTTCGATTTTGCAACAGAGGTATTTCTACTGGAGATCAAGTTTGGTAAAATAGTTACTTAAAATGCCAATCGCATGTTTCCTTGGCAGTAATTTGGAATACTGACAATCAGCCTGAAATATTACCATCTGCAGGTTAATGTTAGAAATATATGTTGACTGTTTAGGACTTTTCAATAAAACTAAATCAAGAATATATCCAATTAAAGTCTACTCTTGGCAATGTATTGATGACTGAAAAAAAAAATCACTTTAATGAAACCAAACGTTTATACGCCTATAATTTAGTACAGCAAAAACGGCACAAAATTATGCCATATTTCTGTATACAACGAGCGTCGCGTTTTAACAAAAACTTCAGTAAATAAATTTCTCACCTATTGATTGGGCCACGATTTACAGAGTTATAAACTAAAACTAATTTCATGGCACATCAGTCCATGTGGACCAAGGCCGATGGTGTCCATCTCCGCTTTCTTGATCGTAGGCTTGGGGTGCCATACAGCATATGTCTCGGTCAGATGGTCAACCTGACGTGGGATCCCCGGAGTTTAGTTCCCAAGCATACTTGGTCCTCATTTTATCGACCCACTCAAGGGATAAAAGGCTGAGTCGACCTTGCCCAGTCGCAGGATCAAACCCTGGACCTGTGGTGTGGCTGCTTGAAGCTTTTAACCACTACGTCACCGGGCGTGTTACAGAGTTATAGGTATCATTATTTTATATTTCATACTAAATTCATCCTTACGTTCAGACGATTATTTAAGATTTCAGGAGTGCCATCTGTCGGCTGAAGCAGGAATGAATTCTGTGGGCGAAATTTTAATTTTCGTAAAATTTAACAAAGTATTGCGGCTTTAAATGGATCTACGTCAAGTTAAAAAAATGGAAAATACTTTTGATAGAAAGTCAACCGTCAATATTCTGGAAAGCAATCTTTGGTGAGCACAGATATGTTAATTAATGAAAAACAAATGAGAAATAATTTATTCCAATTAACCTGAATAGGCTGAAATACTTATTTAAACTATTGAAAAAATGTACACCTCGGTGCAATATTGAAATCTCTGTGTCTTCTTTATAAACTTTGAAAAGTAGGAGCGTAAACGAAAATCGTATAATAAAAACAGGTTAGTGGTTATGTTTCTAACGGAACTATACTGAGAAAATTTATCCGTCAAAACGGTAAGAATATTACCAGTAGGTCAGCATTCAAATTTTGGCGCAATGTTGCTTGCGGTATTGGTCTTACAGAGGCTGTTCGCACTGCGGCTTGACAGTTTTGTTTTTACTCAAAATGGCGTTTTTAACAAAGCAGTGGTTCGAAGGCTACATTTATGCTCTTTCCGAAGAGAAATATGCATACTCCGTTATCCAAAAACGATGTGAGAGTCATGGTTTTGTGATATCTAAAGCATCGATAGGTAATATCGTCAACAAGAAAGGAAAAAAACGTCAAATTGGAGCCTCAAGTGGGACAAAAATTCCAAACAAGTATCCAAGGAAAAAATGGACATCTTCGACTATTGCAAAGGTACGTTGTTTAATGTTAAAAGAAAATCCCCCTAGTCAAAGGACAGTTGCAAAATCCTTAAAATGTTCGGTGTCCACTGTAAACAAAATGATTAAACGTTGATTTAAATCTTAAGAAAGCGAAAAAACGCAATGTGCATCGTCTTCTTCCAAATCATATCGCTGAACGCAGGACACGCTGCAGAATTCTATATGAGAAACACTTATCCAAAGAAAAATGGAAAACAATTGTCACAATAGATGAATAATGGGTGTATTTAAATGATTGCAACAAAAAAAGAGCCATTTATTATCATAAAAGGGGAGAAAAAAATTTAAGTACATGGTTCAAAGAATCGAAAGAAAGTTTTTCTAAGGGATTCATGATTGTTGCTGGTTTTTCTTATAATGGCAAGTTAAAAATAAAGAGAGTGAAAACAAAATGTCAAGATTAACTCCAAATACTATCAGGAACATATTTTATTGCCAATTTTTCTGAATGAAATACCATCGCTTTACCCACAGTGCCATCAATCTGTGAGACTCCATCAGGACAAAGCTAGCAGTCACACATCAAAATCCACTGTAAATTTCCTAAAAGAAATGGAACAAAAAACTGGTATCAAGGCCATACCCTTCACTGATATCCCTACTAAATCTCCCGATGTATCACCTATGGATTTTTGTGCTTTCGGACTTTTAAAATCTGCATTATCCAAACGTCGTCCCAAAACCCTTACAGGACTCTGGAAAGCTGTTCAGGAGGAATGGGATAGAATACCTCTTCTGACACATCAAAAGGCATTATTATCCTGGAAATTGCGGTGTCGAAAGATAGTTCAGAATAAGGGATGTGAAATAGAACATTTAAAACACAAGAATTTTATGTAATTTAGTTTTGTGAATACAATATACATCGTCTAAAAAATGTGTGAACAGCCTCTGTATTTAACGCCGATGTATCCCAGACGTAGCCCGTAACGGTGTGTTTATGTGTTCTAACGTATTATAGTAAGTCTTCCTTTCACAGTGGAGAATAAAAACTGATTTTTGTTCAAGAAATAATAACCATATTCTGATTTTTCGATGAAGTGAATCATGGTTAACTAAATGACTCAGATATCCGAGATTTTATTTGATTGTTTGTTTGTAAATACAGAGAAATAAAACTGATGAAAGTCCGCCAAGGTTTTAGTTAATTGCATTTCGTTCAACCGTTGGATGCTTCGTTCAGGTCTCATTATCTCATCACATAGAAACATCTGTTCGAACGTACTCCAGATCCGAATCGCCGTTTTTTTTGCTGCTCCTCTGAACTATGGGAAGTTAACAAACTCAACAATTTAGACCTAAAGAAAATAAGCACATGTTGGTTTTAACCACAGGTCTTAAATTTAATGAGGACGGATTCATCATTCACCATTTTCATCGAAGTTCTAGATGCGTAATTATACTCATTCATTTGGAGACACAAAATTCCACTAGTCCCGAGACCCAGGCAATCATTAAATTCACCACGGCAGGAAAATGACTAGGTTTTATATTATGGGCCGTAAATGGTGTAGCTGAGGAAACACGTCGAATGCGGAATTCTGAATATTCGGGTCTCAAACGCCAATGTAATCAATCATTTATCCCTTGCGATTTCAACTAAAGAGTAGCATTTTATGTCTGCTGAGAAAAGTCTCGATAAGCTGGATTCCTCTTTGCTGGTGGAAAAGAAAAAGGGCAACAACTATTTCGGGCCTCTTTAGCAGGATATTTTCAGATTCAAAACTGTTTCACCACTACAGGAATTCACTTCGACAGGAACCCATGAAGCTCTAGAGTTTGTCATTCGTAAAAAGAAATCGACTTATTTGTATTGGTCTTTTAAAACTTATCTTCCCCGTTATTGTTTTTTTTTTAGTTTTTTTAGGCTGTTTTCTGTTGTGCTGATTGGTTTGAGAAGGTTCACCTCGGCTAGTTTACGAAAAAAGAAACATTCATAAAAAAAAAATTAATGCATGGATTAACATGCGAAAGGTAGCCCGTTCTCTTCAATAGATCATGCGATAAGAAAAAAACAGTCACAGTGGCAGTAAACTGATCTGAGTCTACGTATAACTTCTTTATGTACGTAAACACAGCAGTATAAAGCAGTGGTTATAAACCTGCTATTAATTGTCGCCGTTGAATCGATCGACTGAATAACCCTGCCCTTGAATCGATTGGCTGATTTTTTTTTTTTTTTTTTTTTTTTATTTATTTATTCGGGTCGGGGACACAAACATGTTGTCCATTAACACTGTTATACTGTGACGTTAGAGCACAAATCAAATGTCTCTATACAAAAAAGGATATTGTAAAACTTATATTAAGTATTTAAGAGGTATTCAATAATTGTTTTCCCCCTTGATTAAAAAATACGAGCAACGTTAAAAACAGTTCTTGGTTCAACTCGACTTTTTTTTTTTTTTTGATTGGACATTACTTTTCTTTTTATGAAAACCCTGATTTCATGCAGAGGTTGACCGAGTAGACTGTCTGCTCATTTGGTAATGCAAAAATTTCCGAATTCTAGAGCTGTATGGTATTTTTTTTTTCGTAGTTGCTAATGAAAATGTATATTCTATGAACATTGCAAGAAAATTCCTATTATGTTTATCAAATATAGCGCCAATTTCTATTTCATTATAAATGCACTTCCTATTTATGATTTTTCCTCTGGGTCCATTATGCTTAGCATGCATTAAAAATGGTGACGAGGGGGTAGAGGATGCGCGAAATTTGTCATTCCTTGTGTCAGCAGAATGTAATTAAATGTGTAAAAGTGTCGTAGATGGGTTGCAAACTAATTTTATTCATCATGTTTAAAATATCATTCCATAATAATACAATTATATTTCTACAATTGTAATCATTGTCTAGGAATAATATTTCTCTCGTAACAAGGCAATGAATGATATCGTTGATTTGCCGCAACATGGAGCAATATCAAGTCAAATATTTGGCCCTCTGATTTGAAAGAGGATTACTAACATTTAGGCCTAATATTTTACTTTTCCTTTCCTACGTTCCTATGAACTCAGTTTCCGAAACGTCCAAGAACGAGGTGTGATTTTTAATTGTCATCAAACTAACTTCGGTCTAATGTACAGTCAATCCAACAGAAACAAAATAGACGTTAAAAAAAGGGTCTCTTGGCATATAGCTAATGTGTGTTATAAACTATGCTCTTAGCTGTATTAATTGCGTCAAGAGGCATGACCATGTGTATTTGAGTTAGTTATTTGCCATCTTGAATTACAGTACAAGTGAAAGGAAAAATTTGTTAAATTTGTAATCAAAGATGTTCTAGTTTGATGGACGTTTCTATGCGTAAAAAAAGGTCATCTTCCAGATAGTTTTAGTTAAATTAGGTTAGACGACAAGTTCTTGTAGCAAAGAAACTATTTGTTCTGAAAATTCAGCATCTTTGAAAAGACTAATAAACTTTTATTTTTGTTAACTTAAATTGGGATTTTGACTCAAAAGCGGTATGGTAACAGAAGATTCCTACTTGCAGAAATCTCTAAAGGTAAGAGGTGGATCTATAAAGCTACAATGGTTCAGAGCAACTGGGAGACAATTGGCATTAAGCCAACTGTCTTCATCTATCTTCGATCCATCTAAATGCTATTCCTACCTTCGAATCTGTAATCTCAACTTCCTGTTATCGACATGCATGCTGAACTGTTCCCCCATCAGTACTTGTTTATTGAACGTCGCAACCATGCACTTGTCTTTTCTTTCCCACAAATCAACAAAAATTAATATTATTCCAAAGTTTATCTAAAAAAAAGGGCCAATTTACAAAACACACCGAACATGGCTTCTTCTACATTTTAATTATTAAAAAACGTGCCTATTTCAAACAAGAAATCCTTGCCTAAAATAAACAAAACTGCTCTCCCGAGAAATCTTTGACCTTTCATTGATCTTTTAAATTTATTTATTAAAATATAGGACGAGACCTTCTAATCCTCTAATTAATAAAATTCTCTACGTGTCATCTTTAAAGAAAATGTATTGCCTTTTTTACAATAATATATGCATCCATAATTATCATATATGCAAATGAACGTATTAAACCTCTTTAATGTGCGTCTGTCATCGTCAAAGAAGGGATGTGGTTGATGACCTCTGACCCTCTTCCCTTCCCACCTCAAAAAAGGAAATAAAAAGGAAGTTCTTTTTGGTGGTAGATTGATGAATTATTTTAGTTTTATTTCATCTATTATCAACTTGTTCATCTTCTTAGTTGTAATCGAATTTACTAGGGTCTAAAACCAAATTCAGCAGCATACTGTAACTTCCCAAGAAGAAAAATCCGAAGAAAGAAAATTTTCTGAAGAACAAGGTTTTGATAATTGAGGGGTTTGCTGCAAAAAGGAGGAAGCTCCATCCTGGGGGAGTTTGGAGTTATGTGTACTATCTTTCGTAAAAAGAAAAACTCTTTCGTTTGATACCAGAAAGAGGTAGCTCTGATCTTTAGTTCTCGTGTTACTAAAGAGATGGATCTGCCTGACTCGTTAGTTACTACCTTTTTTCCTCAAACTTCTGTCGTGGTATGTTTACATCAAGGTTACACAACACTTAGAAGTGGAGTTTTGGGTTCTAATAAACATAATATTGTGTATTGTTTGACTGCAAAATATAAAGATTTATTGGAACTATCCCGCAAAAACGTCGCCCAAAATGATATGTGGTTTTACGATGGACTACAACCAGACAACGCAGCAGATGAGCCAGACGTTACAGAAAAGGGATGTGACAATTGAAAAGGTAATTTTCAGTTTGTAAAGCCAAATTGTATGCTGTATTTAAGATGAGGTTTTCTTTAAATAAAATGTTATGATAGTAGATTGTATTTTTTAAAAAATTTTTTGAGAAACCTTTTTCCTAGAAGAAAATGGAACATCCATTTAGTGGCAAGAAAGAGTTAGTTCCAGCAATCACACATGTGCCACGTTATCTAGAAGACATGTTTTTGAGTGAAAATACTGTCTTAATATGCAAGAACAATTATGGAAATGTATCAAAAAGAATATTTTCACACAACTTAGAATTTTGAATTTTCAAATGTTTTTTACGGTTTTCCGAAAACCTGAAAAATTGGAGTTAACCTCCTTTTCGCACCAAACCTTTCATTTATTAATAATATTTACATCAATTGCTTTCGTAGTTTCATTTCTTATGAACAGTGACTTTGTAGGGAAGGATAACAGCTGTTTTCTTATTTGCATCCAACAGTTAGATCATTCGCTCGAAACGTTCCTGGCAAAATTTGGTCCAGAAACTGTAAATAGAAGTAGAACCAGGTAGACCAGAAAACAACTTGGCGAGACCAGGAATAGAACCCAAAACGTCCCTATGTGCACAGGATTCTATTATCGGTCCCACAAAGTTACTTTTTCATATTTCAAGTAGATATCAGTAGAAGATAAATCCGCAATTACTGATAGGGAGGGAAAGTAGCTTTGAACAAACTGGTGAAGCACTTCTTGAAACCAGGCAGAATTAAGCAGAACAAGATTATCTCTTTGAGCAAATTTCTAAAATGAGGACCTCTAAACTCTTTGATACAATCAAGAGAATTGTTAAAATTATACCCTCAGTAATTCCTGTTATCTGATTTGATGAAAAACTACACCTGTTGATCCGAAACTAAATGCAACTTCTGAAACTACTATATATAAATAATTGTGTATTTCAGTAGCTTTTATCTCCAACTCTGTTCGCCACTACCATCTTGAGATTAAAAAAATAGAATTGCGTAAAGGTACGTGACTGAATATTCTTCGTTAACTGTCTGAATGAAAATAATAATTAACATTGACTATTACCTCGAGATCATAGGTTCCGGTTCTGTTGGAGAATGTGACGCTGATTTGAATGGATAATGCTATAGCTTGGTGTTGTGAACGTTAACTAATCAACATGGAAAGCAGAAGAACCCGTGTTCGGTTTCAAAGCCGTTGCTTTTCAATTATGGGATAAAAATGTTTGAAAGAATGTGATCGAATTGTCACCCTTACATATCTAAGACATTTCTAAATTCTACAGATCTAGATCGTCGATAAAAGCTACTAATCCAAAGTAACAGCTAATTTTTGAATGTAACCGTGCAGAGTTACAATATTGGTCGACCCATAACGACTCTAAAGGGATTTTCGACTGCTGGAAACGCCTTGGGTCCCTATCGACCAGTTTCATTAACTCCTGCTTCTCTGCAATTTAAAGACTAATATTTCATATTAGACCTCAGCTACTACCTAATATTACTTAGTCATACTGAGCAGTAACAAAATGTTGAGTTACTTCTAATACTTTTATTATGAATAAATATCGTGTTTCTCTGTGTACAAATTTTAACTGTCGTTATCTAGAAGTTTTCTGGTTCAAAACGAAACTAACGACTGTGAGCAAATGGGTCATGTCTGAAACCCGCATGTTTACATTACAGACCAGCCAGAAAAGTTTATCGCTGCAAACATATCAACAAGTCTTGAGTTCACTCTCATTGATAGCGCGCTGCAACAAGTGGTGTCGGATAAGAGCAGTACAGATAAGAATGGAAAAGTGATAAGTATTATCTTCGAAAATGTGAAAAGAATTCCTAAGAGCTTGAGAATTCATAAATATCTTATAGCTGAAGATATGTTAAAAGGAAGTGCATGCACCATTATTTCAAATAAAAGAGCGGTAAAGAACCCACGTGATGGTAAAAATTGTCCTTGCCTTTTAGACTGGTATTTTAAGTTTGTTTCTATAATCGTGCCCTTGGACATGAGATAAATTTTCTTTGCCACACCATTTTTAAAATTTTTCCTTTTGAGGGAAGAGTTCCTCAGGGTCATTCTCATGCTCCTTAGGCACACTTTTCAAAAACCGAGAATAACAGCTTCAAATTATTTTTTTTCTTTTTTCGATGGAAAGGGTTACTGAAGAGCAACAGAACCTTTCAATTGCAGCACAAAAATCGAATATTTTTTTATGGTTAGATTTTTAACTCCAGGGAGAGGCCTTATAACCCTATCTCATTCCCCTACACTTGCGGCAATATTTAAAAGGAGTCTCAGATTTATGCATTTAACTGCTACAGTTGATTGCTACAATAGGGTTGGTATTATAACGAGCTATTAATTTACAGGATATATTCAACATCCATTAGAGGACCTAAATCTTTAGCAAAAAACATAGCCAATAACGGACCCGCTACCAATTTGTGCAGCTTACTAAATTCCCTCAGGCAGAGTACACCATGTCCACACTATGTCATTGGCATAGCGAAGGAGAAAGATTAATTCATTGGAAAACTACATACATTTTTTTCCTATCGACGGTAGTGCAAGCGGGTTTTTATACAAGTCCATTGCGGCCGCAACTTCTTGTTTCACTCTGAAATAAGTGGTAAACCTGCGAGAATACGACACCCCATATGGAGTAAAATCTGGAACTTAATGCGTTCCGAAACTGTCGTCACCTGTCAGCCGTTGTACTGGGCAGTTAATTCACAAGTTCTTGTCCAGAGGTTGGCAAATGAAATCCTGCTTAAGCTGACATCTATCTTGGCAAGGTGTTTATGGAGGCAAGACTGCATTACATTATATACGATATTCAAAAGCAACCTTTGCACGAAAAAAGACTTGCATGCTGCTGGTGGTTGACCATCATCGGAGTTTAACAAGATGATAGTCGGGTTATTGAACTTGATCAAATAACCACCTTCACTGCTGTCATATGATTGCTGGTCACGTGTCTCTGCAGTGCTGATAACTCTATCACGCGCAGTGTATCGAATCAAGTGACCTCTTTATGAACATACACACACCTACATATAGAGAATTTTACATTTAAATAATACATAGCTTCCTTTTTGGGAACTCTCTGTGGTTTTCCTGTATCTCATAAACATTTTAAACAAGTAAATATTAGTAGTTTGCAACAATCCAATTCAATATAATTTTCTCACCCTTTGCACTTTACATAATAAAAAAGCATAAGTTTTCTTTTTTTTTTTTTTTTTTTTTTTTTGAGTCAGAAATAAACCTCTCACCGTTGTTGTCAGGGACGGTTAGCTAGTTATTGAATATTATCAAGCGAGAAACAAGATAATATCACCGAGAATTTTTTTTCCATACGATTAAATGCAGGCTCATTTGACGCTCCTTCTTGCATGCAGGAGAAGACAGAACAACAGTTATCCATCCAACTGGAACTTATTATATGAGTTAATTTTTTGTGAGCGAGAGATTAGAGATCTAGTTATTGTCTTAAGAGTCTTAACCATAGTCTTAGAATTATTGTGAATCTCATAAAGCTGTGAGACATCTAATTATTTTAATATTAAAGAGCAGCATTTAATTAGAAAGCAATTAATAATTACAGTTTGAGATTAGTTATAGTCTTTGGGATTTCAGATACTACCAGTAGACATTATTTTTATCTACTCACAAACTCTCATTTCTTAGTTCTTAGCTTTTGGGTATGAACACAGGAGATATCGGTACTTGCATTATGAACTCTTCTCTTTAGGGCACGTTTCTTGCAGTTTTATACACACACACACACACACACATATATGGTGCTTTTGTAAAAGGAACATGTATCTCGGCTCTGCTTATTAAGATATCATTTTGCTTTTCTAATCAAATACTGACAATTAAAAAGCAATTTGCTGAGGTAAAAATATACAAAGTATCTTGTTACGTTGAGTTTTGGAATCTGAAAAAAATCGTTCTTGGGAAAAAGTAAAAAAAAAAGTATTCGTGAAAAAGAATTTTCGGTTATTTTGTAAATGTAGATGGACGTTTCAACAGAGCTCGCAGTTTTTTTTTATTATTAATATAGATTTTTTCAGAGCTTAATTTATTAAATTGTTGGTGTCTATTGCGACAGAGTTAAAACTTCTTTTGCAAAAATTAACTTCAAATTAAAACATTTTTTAAAAGTACAATCTTCGCAAAAAAAAAAGATTTACTTTCAAATGCAGAAAAAAAAAATTAAAACTGCTTATTTGCTAATCTGTGATTAGAAAAGTGCTAGAATTATTTTAAGGTAGTTCACAGAATTTTTTTAAACTAAGAGGAAAATACCTATGAGGTATTTTTCTCTTGCTTAACTAAGTGGGTAGTTGTATTGGTGTATGTGTAGTGTTTGTTGGTGGTGGGAAGGAGGGAATGTTAACTATTTGCGAGGTCAAATGAGGTGATCTATAAGAGTGTCTCTAAGGGAATCTATCTGAGGTCTCTATCAGGCAGGGTTCGGCAACACGGTGCGCGCGAGACAATTTTAAAGTGCCCACCGCGGAAATATCTAAATTATAGATATTTGAACAACAAACGCTCGTAGTTGTAATGAATAAATTTAGTAAAAAAAAATCAAAAATCAAAAACTGAGTAGCCTGCTGTTTTAACAGCGTCGCTCTCCCCTCGCTGTGAGTCAAATTCTTTTTCCTGCTCTCAAATTGAACTTTCTTTACACGTCGACATTTGCTTGTGAATCTTTGTTTTCTAATAGGAAATACTTAAAACCAAAGTACCGACCAAGCCTCACTGACACTCATTTGGACCAATGCGTGAGAACTGGGAATTCAACGTTGGCCGCAGATTTGCACTGTCAAATATCGCATTATTTATCAATTTTGAGATTGTTTTGTTTACATTAAACTTGCATTTATGTATTAAAATTTTTTGTTGCATTAATATTTTCATGTTTAAATATTCCCCCCCCCCTCCTTCTCTTAATTCAGCTGTGCCCGCCGAACTCCCGCATTTCTGAAAGATACCCTCCCAGTAAAAAAGGTTGCCGACACCTGCTATAAGGTGTTTAAACCGACTTTGTGACAGCTAGAAGATACAGTTTTTTTACATAAACAAAAGTTTGCAAATAAATGAATAACAGCATTTATCGTTTGTTGGCTTTAAAATTACCACCTCTATTATCACTGTAAATTTGTGAGGATGTTAATTTTGTCTAATTATGAGATACCCCTATTTTTTTTTATTTATTATTCAAAATAGCATCCACAATTTTTTAACCCTAATGAACATCATCTTAACCATAGTTTCATATAATTTAAATATATTACTGAAATTTCCTTTAGTCTGTTTCACAAACTTTCAAAATAGCATCCACAATTTTTTAACCCTAATGAACATCATCTTAACCATAGTTTCATAGAATTAAAATATATTACTGAAATTTCCTTCACTGTTTCACAAACTAAAGGCCACTTAAACAAAAATGTAATTTCTATAATCTTCTGACAAGAATTTTGCTACTTAGCCCAAAATAAAAAATTAATACTGAAGTTCTGTCAACATCATCATAACCATTCCTTGAAGGTGTTATTTATTTAAGAATTAATTCTAAACATCTGGGCAAAAACCACTGAAATTTAGATATTTATAAATTCATACAGCTAAATTCGATTTAAAATTTTATCTATCCCGCGGTATGAAAGAGAAGCACAGAATTAATTCTTGACGAGTAATACCCGCACACGCCATAACATCAGCTACAACTCGTCAAAAGATTTCACTTCAGTTCGAGCAACAACTTAAACTTCTCAAATCATATTCATCTGGCTCGAAAATATTAAATTTCGAATAAACTTAAGGAAATTTCGTAACGATTAAGTTCACGCGTGAGAAATTTTACTGCTGTTGAAATCTTACTGGAGAATTTCAAATGGTCCCTTTTCTTTTCGGCGTTCCTTCTCACCAACTGTAGTGAAACGGTGCAAAAGGGTGCTTTCGAATTTCGGTCTGACTGAATTCATAACACTTATCATGCCAGAAGATTCTCTGGCGTATGGCAGGTGGAAAATGTAAACATTTTGAAGGGAAGAATTTTCGGAATTTTAGCATGATATCGTAAGCATTTTCCTTTCGGTTGTAACATCTATTTTACTTCCGCCATACTTTTAGTTCTACAGGATACAGAAATATGAGGAGCTAAAGTGCTTGAATGATTTCGAAAGTTTTGAAGTCTTTAGGAGAGATAAACACTCGAATAATCACTGCCTTCTTTTTTGTCAAGAGGTATCAATTTTTATATTACAAGTAGACTAGCTTTTAATTGGCAATGCTTGATTTTTATTTATTTATTTTTTAATATTTTAGCAACGGTAGATTGGCAACACTTATCTTTTGTGATCGAAAGTACCATCGATAGCAAGAGGACTTTAACTGTTACAGCTTATGCTTCATCGAATAACAATGTGAAGGATGTCAGATGTTTTAACGTAGGATTACGTTCCTCAATAACGGTCCTGAGGCGAGAAAAAAATTGTCCGGCGTCGCGAGTTATAATTTTGGCAGCACGCTAAACCCAGTAGCAATAAACAGTTAAACAGAAAAGTACCAAAATGCATTTTAAAAAAAATGAGGCAAGTAACGATAAGCAATCCTACGTTAATAACCCGCTATAGTTTCGTTAGAAGAGACTACCTGCAATATTTTTTTCTCTGCCTAATTTGCTTATGTAAACACCAGTTATAAATTATTTCAATAAATAATAGACACTCTTTACACGTGACACAATTAGTAGAAATACTTCGGCTACCATGTTCGTATCTGACTTGCAGAAACGACAATCGAGGTTGTTGTTGTTTTTAAGAATTATTTGCATTTTTCATTCTTTCGTTTGTGATTGAGAGCAGAGAGTGTCAACCCTTGGCAATAACTTTGATCGAAAATTCTCTTTATGATATTTTTGACTTTTTTTAGTCTTAAAAAACGAATTGCGATAAGAGTCTGTTCTCACTTTACAATCCTACATTTTTATGTTTATCTCTGTAATTTGGATATTATGAGGCATTTAACAATGAACGAGATTGTTTAAACAGTGCTAAAAAATCATGAACTCTAACTGCATATATCCATAAATAGAATAAATACAATCGTTGAGTGAGAACTTTGAACTAAGAGCCTACTTCAGATGACTGTGAAAAACGGCTGAGTCTGCGCGATCAAGGGAGGAGAGCTAAAAATTTTAATCTCGCAGAAAGTACCATCTTAAATATTTACTGAATAGAGAACGGATATTTATGAAAATAAATTGCAACCGACAATTTTTTTGGATCGTCAGCAATATTAAATATTTTCATACCGCATATTACTTTTTTCCATAGTAGTCATTTCCCCCTTGGATAGCTGAAAAGCTCGAAGAAAAATTTTAATTTTAGATTTCCCGAACAAATTCTCCCAAACCCAGCAATTCTGATCATAAACTCCCTGACCTCATCTTTTGAGCGGAAAACTACAACGCGCCGACTCCACAAAGTTTTTTCCCCCTATTATAAGCTGAGCAGCCGATGGAGAGGAGGGAGGTGCAACTCCGTCGATCTTCGTGACATGAAGGAGGGGGGGTGAAATAGAAAAAAAGAGCGCCCAATCAGCTTCGCTCTACGTCAGAGGCCCGACGCTTGCGCCGCCTTGCGATAGAAAGAACAGTCGGCGACAAACCGTCGTTCATTCAGCATCGCTACGCTAGGCTTCGCCACGGTTCGTGAACGGCGTTCGAAATATCTTCGGTGTGGCGTCGTCAAAAGAACCAAGATGATGGAGGGCCGGGAGAGGCCCCTTGCAAATGTCTCGTGCCTCTATCCGGAGATACTTGCATTAATATTTAGCTATCTGGACGTTCGGGACAAAGGCCGCGCCGCGCAAGTGTGCTCTGGATGGCGGGAAGCTGCCTACAACAAGTCCGTATGGCGAGGCGTGGAAGCGAAGCTACATCTGAGAAAATCCAACCCCGCTTTGTTTCAAAGTCTTGTACAGAGAGGAATTCGCAGGGTGCAAGTGTTAAGTCTTAGGAGGTGCTTGCGGGATGTCGTCCAGGGTATTCCAAACATTGAAAGTTTAAATCTCACTGGGTGCTACAATCTTTCTGATGTTTGGTTGACACAGGCATTCATCCAAGACGTTAACAGTCTGACAGTGCTCAATCTCAGTATGTGTAAACAGATAACGGACACTAGCCTAATGAATATCTCCCAGCATCTCAAAAACTTAGAAGTTCTAGATCTGGGAGGTTGCAGCAATATCAGCAATGTAGGACTGTTGTTAATCGCCGAGGGCTTACGTAATCTCAAAAGTCTAAATCTCAGAAGTTGTTGCGTTTCAGATATAGGTATTTCGCATCTGGCAGGCCTATCGCACAATGGTTCCGAAGGCACATTATCATTAGAACATATTAGCCTTCAAGACTGTTACAAAATAACTGATGATGGTTTGAGGCATCTCAGTGATGGACTGCATAACCTCAAAAGTCTCAACTTAAGCTTCTGTGCCAGTATAACTGACTCGGGTCTTAAACATTTAGCCCGAATGAGTTCTCTGAGGGAGTTAAATCTACGAAGTTCTGACACTATATCAGACATCGGACTTGCATATCTTGCCGAAAATAATTCACGATTGACAATTCTAGACGTTAGCTTTTGTAACAAAGTAGGTGACCAAGGATTACTTCATATATCTCAAAGTTTATTCAACCTACGTAGTCTGAGCTTGAACGCATGCCCCATAACAGACGAAGGTTTGGGCAGAATAGCTCGGACGCTTACTGATTTAAGAACATTAAATATTGGCCAGTGCAGTAGAATTACAGACAAGGGACTAAGTCTTGTGTCTGAAAACTTGCATAAACTGTTATGCATCGACCTGTATGGTTGTACGAATATTACAACAGTTGGCTTAGAGAAAGTGATGCAGTTACCTCATCTTAGTGTCCTTAATTTAGGTTTATGGCAAAAAAGGTGACATCCGCCATGCCTAAATTTTGCTAGTGTTTGTGCCATTACATAGGATTATATTTTATACTGGGACCATCAGCAACTATTAGCAGGGATATATCTCGTAAGCAACAGCTTTTGCCTTTTATTTTCATACCTTCAATTGACAAAAAACCCAAACCGACTATTATTTTTATTCTTAATGCTATAAACAAAGAATTAATGATTTAATCGCCATATTTTAGACCATAATTATTTCAAGAATATTTGATAAATTATATCCTTATAGCATTCATAAAATACAAATTTATTTCTATTTCCCTTCTCACTTGAGTTTACTAATTTTTATTCAGTCACTCAAAACAAATATTTTTATCAAGATGTAATCAAGAATATTGAAAATGCTTTCATTTAGCAATGTTTATAATAACTGAATTTGTCAATGCAAATTAAGACCTGTTATCAAAATTCAGAAATTTAAGCTTTAATGTTTTGAGAGTAGAATAGGTGTGTATATCCCCATTTTGCTCATGTTTGCTCTAAAGTTTGGTGAAATTTTCTGTAATTTCCTTAAGAGGTTCTCCAGTTAATGGTATCCCACATTATCAGAAATTGAGTTAAAAATTGTGATTTAATTGAAGTGTTAATATTACATCTGAAGAATTCAGTTGGTTCTCATATAGCTTATAGTTTGTTGTCAATGAGACTATAGATTTTTATGCAGATTTTAATTCTGTTAAGTTTGAGCCTCGAATTATTTCCTGTTTGTTGTTAATTTAAATTAAATTGGTTCCTATTATGGTAAATTTTACTGGTATTAGAACATAATCAGCATCCATATTTCATCATAGTTTGTGTTTGTTTTGTTTGTGGTGTCTTAAGGAAATTTGTTGTCATACATTACAAAATCATTCACCTTGTTAACTATGCTTTAACATAAACATTATTATTTCTCATTTAATACCCATTATCTCGCATTCAATTCTCATTATACTCATTCATAAGAAAAATTGCATTTTCTCTTCAAACTTTTAAAAAAAATTAGCTTCATTGACTTGGCTAACAAGTGATTTGAATGAATTCAGTTGAGCTAATTTTGTGGCCATGTAGTGATACTTATATTTAAGTAAAAAAACCAAACTCTTGGCCAAGTATTTATGCTTTTTTCTTACTTGTTATTTCTGAGGGATTAACAAGCATTATTCAGTTGAACAATTCATGATTTTCACAAAGCTTTCATTTATTCTGTACCTAATATTTCACAGCTACCTGTCCCTGTCTTTCTATCTAGTTTTAAAGCAATATTTATATAGTCCTCTTTAAAACATCCATTGGTAACTGTGATTCTTTCTCATGCATGAAACAGCTATATTTTTACAAGTTACTGTTTGTGTTTTGGGCCTAATGATGGCAGCTATTTAATGCTTTAAAGGTGTGAAATGCATTGCCTTATAATGTGACTTTTATGTGCTCTAAAAAAGATTCACTGTGACCAATGCTGTGTTACTGAAGTTCGATTAATGCTGCTTTTGCGAAATGCAGTACCTCTAAAATAGAATGTGTTTTTGATTCATGTGAATTAAAAGAATTTTTCGAGGTTTTAGAGCTGAGCTTTAAATGTTTGACACTATTATAATCTTAAAAGAGAACCAGCTGAATAGCCAACATGTATAGTCTCAACATGTAGACTAAGGATTTTTTTATTACTGTATTTATGCAGAAATATTTATTAGAATAATCAAGGAAAAGAATTGTTCTCTGAGAAATGGTTAAATTTTCCTTTTTTGACCATTCCTGCAGCAAGATGTTTATTCTTGTAAAAAAATGTTCTGTAAAATATGTAGATTTTTCAATGTAATATGTGTATATAAGAAAGACAGCACAGAATATAAGATTCTTATAAAAAGAGGTGCTGTTTGTTGTTTTATGAAGTCCAAAGGCCTTATACTTTGAAAATATAAGTACAAGCAAAGTAAATTTTGTTACCTAAATCATTTGTTTCTTCTCTTTTGACAATTCACTAGTCATTTTATTCACATATTTGAATACTACACTTGTACACAGATACATAATAATGGGTATAAAAAGCATGATGAAATCTATTGCCTCTGATTAATGTATAATGTAGGAGAGACTCAGATATACAAAATTTACATGCGACATTTATATAAACTTTTTCTAGAATAAAAAAAAGTCATAATTTTTACTACTGATTGGTTTTTAATCTTAGGGAAGAAGATATTGATAGTATCAGTTTGGTTATTGAATTCCTTTAAATATTAAAAATACCAAATGAATCTTGGTGGGAAAATTACTTGCTAAAAAGTATGAGAGAGGTTCCTGTTTCCCTTTATAATATACACGTTTCTTTAGGATCACATGCTATCAACAATCAAATACATTGTTGTCAATGATTTTAGAAGATATATACTACACTACAAATATTTTTCTGTTATTCCTATGTTGCTTGATAACAATGTTCTTTGCATTAGAATTAGTTTGTACCAAAACATTTACACAATTCATTAAGATAAAAGTCACTTAAAAAAAAAACCCTATATTTTATATACATAAATGATCACAAATATTTAACTTGAAAGAAATACTCTTTAGAATATGTGTAACTCTAAAAAAAAGGTTTTAATATTTAATGTCCTTAACTTTCTCTCTAAGCAGACTCTCTACGAGTAAGAGAATTTTGTGATGATACACACTAGGAGCTTTAATGTTATTTTAAACCATAGTTTTGTGTTGTGATTTAAACTTTGGTTAGTTAAGAGAGAGGAGTAGTAGGTTGGATTCTTTAGGAGGTAGTTTGTTTTATTTAGAATTATACATGAACAATAATTGCAGCTCCTTAAAGATTGTATGTGGTGGAAATACATCTCCCTTGTGCAACTCTTAGATAAATTTTAAATTCTGTGTTCACATGTTATTAAAATGTGATATCAGATATGGGTGTTTGTTGTTTCATTATGGCAATCAAAAATACAGATAAAACTAACAACAATATGATTAACAGTATTTTGTGCTATGAACATGTGTTTTTAAAAGAACAGAGTTTGAAATGAATAATTTTGAAAACATCTTAAATGTTTACCATTTTATACCTCTTTTAACAGAGATCAAGAAAGTAACAAAACCCTAAAAAGACGTTTTATAGTCAGTATCTCAGTAATTTTTTAATAAGAATATTTTGCTGTAAATTTTTTGTTAGTGTGTCATAAAAATCATTTAATTTCGTGAGCAGGGAGGGATAAAAGAAGTGAATCTGGGATTCTTCTAATTTTTACAAATTTAGGGTTTTATAGTTAACTCTTATCACAAATAATTTTCTGTAGGCTGCCATAAGATGATACTCCTAGCTTTAAAAATATGAAGGAATCATTTTACAACCAAGCTTCTCTAATAAATTATCCTAAATGATGAGTTTGAAAGATAATGAAATGATAAAAATTACTGAATCATAAGACATTTATTAATGATTAAAAAAATAGGTGCAGTATATTCTGAATAAAAACTCTTCTCAAATAAGTTAGCTTTAATTTATTTAAATAACATAATTATTTAAGTATTTCTATAACTAAGCTAATTAGATAAAGAATAGCTTAATTGGTCTCTCAGTTTTTAACAATTTGAATGAATAAAATTACACCTTTTTTGTTATTTGTATTTAGATAATCAATCGTAATTTGTCTGTAAAGTATGTAAGAGTATATATTATAGCTTAATTTATAATTTTATAAAGATTTATACGTGGAATTTTCTCAGATCATAACTAGCTATATTCTCATGCTTAAGAGTCCTGTGTAAGACATTTATTTATTCTTTAATATTTAGGCATGGGAGAAGTTAATTTTTTCTTGCGTCTAATTAATGTGCTGTTGCAATTTAATAAATTCCAATTCCTCGGGTTCATTTTTAGAGATGTCTGCTACTTCCTGAAAAAGTGAGAAATTGAACATCTCTTTTATTTCTAAAACTAGTTTAATCCATCTTATTATAAGTCATGATTTTTACTATGCCATGCCAAATTTGTAAAAATTCTTTTTTTTTTTTTTAAATTCTGAAATTTAAGTGGGAAGTTTTATGAATTTCTTAACCCAAAAATTAAATGTCTAAGTCCCATTGTTGCCATCTTTTTCAAAATATCTAATTATCTGCAAATATTTTTGTCTAAAATAATCTTTTTCTAATGCTGAATAAAAAAGAGAACGTCAATATGATTATCTCAATGTAATTAGTCATGTTCATTTATTTAAAAAATCCTCCATACACAAGCCATCCTGGAGTATTTTATAAACTGCTCATTCATTGTTAAACACTATGCAACCAAAAAACTAAGTCATTTAAAGTTATTTATCATTGTAAAGGTAATTTGAATTCATTCATATGCAGACCTTGCACATTCGATGACAAGTTTGTAATAAACATATTAGCTATTAATCCCAATAGAGAAAAACATCTGAAATTTCACTCAAAAATTCAAAGATAATTGCTTTCGTAAAATCATCTTAGGCATATTTTTTTCTGATTTGTATATATCTAAATTACCTATGTGCTGTTAAATGTGAATCTAAATTTTTATAAATTAAATATTTTCATTTGAGTAATTATTAAAAATTAGTGCAAATTCTTTTAATTTTGCTTTGAGCCATCAGTTTAAATATTTGAATAAATTATACCTAAGTGTTTAAAGTTTATAAATTATGTTATTTTTAGTTAAAATTATATGTTGGAAAAAGTGCAATTATCATAAATTTCATTGCACTGCACATAAAAAAGCTTTAAGTACTTTTATTCTAAAAAATAACTACCAAACACATTATAAAGTTTTAATTAACATCAATTATTTGTATGTTAGTATCATTTGGGTAATTTGTTTAATTAAGTGGAATTCATTCTTCTGAAGTAAGACATAGGTATTTGTGTTATATTAGTAATATTTCTGGCTTAGAAAATTGTTGCATATAGTTCTTTAGTTTTTGTTTATTAAGAAAGAGAACATGTAAATTTAGTAAAGTATTGAAATATCAGGAAGTTGTATGTGCAATTAGCTTATTTCGTGGACAAAATGTATATTTGTGATTGTCATTAAATGAAACAAAAGTTTAAATCCAACAACACTATGTAGAAGTTGGTCGAACTACCTTGCAAGAGTGACAGTGAGAAAGTTTCTGAACAATATAAGCTCCATTTGTTGCACGTCTTCGCATAGCTTTAGTCAACTTACTGCATGTTCAACGTAACTTAAAACCTCTTAATTTTGTTTGATATATTTGACCGAATGGTATAAATACAAAAACAACCTTAAATTACCCATACTTTTCATGAAATAAATTATGAATATACTATAAAATTTTGTGTATTAATGTTTGCAGTTTTCCTGAATTATAGTACATTGATCAAATTAATTCAAAATCTCCTTGTTTGGGCAATTTAAATTGAATGCTAATTATTAAAATACTATATTCAAGAGTGGTGTTATTAAGTTTGAGTCTGTGAGCGACCCCATTTTCCGAATTCAATTGTATATTTATTTTTAAAAAGCCATTCTTCTGGATGAAATTAAGGTAATCACAATACTCATAACTGAAATACATTCACCAAATTATGATCACATGATAGCTAGCAGTCGATAATCTATTCTCACGTCGTTATTTGGTGAGTAATAAAAAAAATATTTATTTTATTAGTATATTTTTACTACAGATGAATTTATGTAGAAGATACTGGCAAAAATATTTTTGCCTGTAGATTTTTTTTTTTTTTTTTTTGCACCTTTCGGTATTTCTTGTACGTACTAGCTAACTAAAGGCTCCGAATTTGGAATTTTAAAGTGCCTTTTAAAGACATCCTTGGGAAAATCATGTTTTTTTTTTTCGTGTATTTTTAGAGTACAGCAGGTGTTAAAAGGTTATTCGTCGTCAAAATTGATTATAACTTAGCTACATTCTGGGAAAATGTAATATCTATTATTAGAAAACAATTTGTTAACGTAAATAGCACTGGAATTTTATTCTCAAAGCTTTAAATCGTATATTCTCGCAAATTTTGACATACGTATTAATCATTCATGGACCGAGAAGTGAATTACATAATTTGACAATGCCAAACTAGATTTTGTTGGGTCCAGTGATATATTTTTTGCTCATAAAAAAAAAACCCAGTTTTTGAGAAAAATAATGAAATGTAAATACAAAAAGTTTTCTAATTGCCCTTTGTGTAATCGTAAACTCGTCGATTGCACGGTCATCTTAATGTATATTTTCAGCAGTATTATATGCAGTAAGAATTATTGAAGGAGTGGTGACCGATAATAGATCTTAATTACTTTTAATTAATATTAGCATGTTCACATAAAGCAGTAGATATGGTTAAAGTAAGATATATTAAGTAAATTTTATGTTGGATGTTCGAAGTTTTAGGGCCCTTTTGCTTGGCGTGGGACCCGCATTCTGCTGACGGTGAAAAAAGAACAAACATAGCAAATTTCTGGATTTTAAATAAATGTATTAAATTGTTTTAATACATTCTAATATAACTCTATAATTTTTGTGGGTTTTATTTCTGCTTATCCAACCCCATTGTTTTGGGTCCTGCGCCAGTACCCGAGTTGCACCTGCCTAGTTACGGCACGTATGAACTGCGAAGGAAATCCATTCACAAGCATCCGATACTTCCGAATGAACATTTCAGGGCAAAAATATTTTCCCTTTGCGACTTTTCAGTTATAATTTTTTTTTATCCTTGGAAATATACAAATGATGGCTTAGCACGCATTCTTAGAAACATGAATGATAATTTTATTACATTTTATTGAACCGTATTTATTCTAATCTAAGTTTGAACAATAATAGTCTCGAATTATCAATTTAAGCTCAGATTATTCAACATGTAAATGTTAATTTTATAACATTCATTTTTGAAATATTCTCGTTGAGCATCAAAATACATCAAGCCAAACATTGGGAAGGTGTCTGCACGTCCATTTGACCATAACTGAACTGACTGCGTAGTTGAAAAGTAGAGCCACCGGCACTCATCTTTCAAGGTTTTCTTGACATCTTCGAAATAGCTCGAATTGTCTTTGTAATTTCAAACGTAATTATAAATTAACATCACGTTCTTTTTTACAAATACTCCTAGTAATACAACATTCACTAAGCGTATTGATATTTAGCGTATGGGGTTGGTGATTTTAGTTACGCTAAATCACTGAAAGCTTTAAAACAAAATTTTTTGGTGTGAAAAGAAAATACATTATCGATAAACGCAGTAAACTTGATTGTTATTCAAAGGGCTTGTAAAATAATGATAGTACGCATCAGAAGACATGCGTTATCGCTTCCGGTCCCCAACTTGTAAAATTGAAATTGTGTGAAAGCATTAGTCTTCATTTATTATGAAATTTGAGTTAATTCAGCCTAAATATAACGCTTTTTGAATTTTGTAAGATATAATAATTGTCCGGCCATATTATAAATTGACGCTGTATCATTAGCAAAATCCATTTCTACAAGAGGGTTGTGGGATTAAAACTAACTCTTTATCTACAATATTCTATTAAACATGTTGCTTCTGAGATGTGGGATTTAACCCCCCCCCCTCCCTCTCTTATTGGGGGTTCCCTCTTCAGTGACAATATTTTGTTCTACCTGTCCGCTTAATTCTCATCGATGGACAGACAAATGTATGAGAAATTATACATTGAGATTTTAAAACTGCAAATTTATTAGTGAAATCAGTAAATTTTCCACAACTTGTTACTTGTATGTTTTTTTAAAATAGAAATTTTGCTGTTTTTATTACCAATTATAGGTTGCAGTCGGCGTTGTAGAGTTGAACTCCCACTGAATTAATTTATTTGTTAAGCGAGAGCACGCATACATTCTGTGTGTTTCAACTATTTTTATATCGGCATTTACAGCAAATTTAATTTACTAAATTAATTGCGTCTATTGGCCGTAGTCACCTCTTCCACTGTTACCTCAATGAGTCTGGGTTTCACTTGCCTTAAGAAAAATTGTTTTATAAGAACTTCCACCAAAATTAAACGCTTGAAAGAAAGGAAATAAGATTGAAGTAAAAATGCTTGCATAGTATTAATTAACAAACAATATCTGTGTAAGTGCGTGAGATTTTGTTTGTATATTTTTTAATCGATGAAATGTTTATATTCCGAGTTTTAAGTCTGACTTCAATTAATAATAAAATATACCTTTTATTGGAAATTATTTAAATTATGTAAATAAACCTTTTGAATGTTATTTAAACTCTTTCTAAAGCAATATCTTAATTTACTCTTGTAATTCTTATCAACAAATGTACAAGGTTTTTTTTATTTATTGTGTATATATATATATATATATATATATATATATATATATATATATATATATATGAATGAAGGGACTTATTTGTAAATCATAACTGTTACAATCTATTAATTACTGTATGTTTGGCGCAGCTTGTCATTTCTGAACCTTGCGCCTTTAAACCTCAATCAATCTACTAATTACTAAATACAAAACGGTTGCAAATAGAATAAAATATGAAATACTTCCAGGAACGTGTGAAAGATAAGTAGAAAAGGGTTAAAACGGAAATCTTAAACATGAAGGAAGCCTAAATGCTGATAAACGGGCTCGACGAGGCAGGATAGGCTGAGGGTGTAAAATTCGTTGGACCTGAGTGCTTTAGGGTCCGGACTGGCCCGATAATGAGCCATAGGAGATTTTTTTTTAAACCTTTTTTAATGTCTGTCGATGGCTCTCGATGCCCCAGTAGAAGAACTAAATGAAATTATCGTTTATTAATAACATTTTTTTATGTATAATGCAGGCATTGTTATCGAACATAGGATTGTTTCTGTGAGCTGTGATCTTACTTATAATGAATCTGAAATCTAACGCGTGAAGAAAACCTCTATAAAAATATTTTTATGTAATTAACAAAATAAAACGTAAATAATTAATATAAACTCAATTTTTTTTAATCAAATAGATCCGGTAAATATAGTATTAAATATAATTGTAAGAAAATTCATAATATATTGTATAATATTTCTCGTAGTTATATCTCTGTTATTATAAGTTTAAAATATTTTCTCAAACTGTGTAGGAACACTTTATTTGTATATATAAATTACTGTTTAAACTTTAATAAACCAATGTAAAATCGCTTCTCAAAACACTGTTGAAAAAAATGCTTGCAAGCAGGCTCCATGCTTCATTGGAATTTTTTTGAAGTATTTCGCTTAGCGATGATTTTCACTATTGTGCTGGTTAATTAATGGTGTTCTTGTCCGTTGCTTTATTTTGCTCGCTTTTAGGTCTTTCTCATACTTTTTTCAAGGGTTGTCCTGTGCCTGAAATGTGCATTCCTGAGATGTGATCTTGAAGATAATCTTTCGTTTCATGATAATATATATATATATATATATATATATATATATATATATATATATATATATATATTAGTCCCACTAATATAGTAATAATGCAATCGAATTAGACTGATCCACCGCACCTCCATTTATCCTCAACTGGTAATGTATTTTCTGTCAATTCTTGTTTTAAAGAAATGTGTCGTTCGCTTTATTGGATAATAACAAAAAAAAGTTACCAGCTAAATATATTATGTATCAGGATTATTCTCCCTTTTTTTTATATAGTTTCTCGCTCGGGAATTTCAAAGTTGCTTGTTTCTAAATAAAACGCGTTTTAAATATTGTGGAAAATTCGATTTCAGTCGCCAAATTTGCTGCAATTCTGTCTAGGGAAGTGTGTTTTATTTTAATTTTATTATTGTTTGGGTGATGATCATTTAATTATTTTAACATCCTTTTACAGTTGGGTTATTTTTTTTTCTAAGAAATTTCTCTCAAAAAGCCTATCTGTGTTTCATACTTTTTATATTAAAAAAATTGAAGATTTTTACATTTTTTGGAATTTAAACTTTATTATACCTATCATTTTGTGCGCGTTATAGAAATATGAAAAACATAAATTTTAAACAATTCCTAGAGTATTGAAAATACTGTTTCGTCCAATGCTTAAATGTTAATTTCATTGCTCAGGTGGGGTTTGTAAACTAAGTAGGATACTTCATTAGGAGAAATCTTAAAACATGAAGCAAAATATTGAGTGATTATGTTGATTACGATTTAATCAGCAGTTGTGAATACTTTTTCGCGGGTGATATACTTTGAGCTAAAATACATTCAGTAAAACCTCGTTTATCCTTCTGTCGTTGATACGGATCTTCGTATAATCTGGATCAGATTTGTAGACATTCTTTTAATTTAATGTTTCACATTGGATAATAATTTTTAACGATGATAGCAAGGACGTAACTGTCAGTACGCCAAATTTTCGCTTTTTGATTCAATGTACAGTTCCTGCATAGATTGTACAATAAATTATGGTAATAAAATACTTTTTGTTGAGTTTTAGAAATCTTTACTAGATTGTCACAGGGTGTTGACGTGGATTGACTCAGAAAAGTTTTTATATTTTTTAGCGTCTTGTAAACAATACTATGTAATTTTCTTACAAAACATAGTTTTTATCGTAATAAACGGTAAATCTGCTTAGTTAAGGATTCTGTTTTGCTTATTACCCATATTATCCGGATTTTCGATTGTCCGGATTGCCTATGGTCCCAGTTCGTTCGGATAAACGAGGTTTTACTGTACATCGAAAATGATTATCTTTAGTACAGACCGCTGTACCGAGGATAGGGATACCTAATCAACGTGCCGCGTATGGCGAAATTATGGCAAATAATGATGAAGATGATGTCGCGATTTCTTTTTTTACTAGGTATATGAATATGCCAGAAAATCTGAGAGAAGTTATTTAGACTGACATATTTAAAGTAATTCTGGAAATTTGGAGGTTTTAAGGATTGTTAAGCTACATAAATTTTAAAATGTTAATCAATCAAAATTGCCCTTTTTTTCCGCTAATGCTTTATTTTCTCGCTTCTGTATGGTAATTACACGTATTCAAAGAATGTAGAAACTTATATCAAAATTTTGTTGCCGAAAAAGATGTCTACTTTTTGTAGACTTTAAAGTAGGATTTGTACGAAATTTGCTGGAACTTTTTAGCTCCTAGTAGAATTCGAAATAATTCTTTTCGGTACATCATTTATCGCGATTTCTAAAAACTAAAACATTCCAAATATGACTGTAGACTTAATTGATATTCATCTGCTGCCATTACATGAATAACTATTAAAAGTTTTGATAAAATAAATCTTTTTTTTTTTTTTTGCATTTTTGATAAAATATATTTTTTTTTCATTTTTGATTTTCAATTGCCAAACATCCTCGAAGTGAAAAAAAAATAAATGCTACTAATAATTATTCCATTTTTATTTAATTTAAAAACCTGCACTATTTAATAGAACCTAAGGGAATAATTTGTTTATTAAATAATTAACTTTTCTAAATATTATAATATCACAGTTGTATATTTTATGTTTGTGAGATTATGCGTAAATATTTAACTATCCTATTTCGTGTTTTTAATTTTATAGTATGGACTTGTATTAAAGCATCGGAGAGAGCTATGTCCAGTTAACCATTTCTTCTTAACCTAACGAGTAATATCACCTTACCTTCTAATATGTATCCAGTTTTTTACAACCTATTCTAAAGATTAAGTCTACATATACCGATATATGTTAAGTGATTGAGTAGTTAATGTACATTACACCGTAATATCACAGGATATTCTGTCATCTGCTGTACCATTTTTAAAAAAAACCTAGTTTTTTTTTTTTTTTAACATTTTCTTGTTTTGTTTTGTTTTTAATTCACAGTATTCCCTGATCTAGAAGAGTTGGTCACCCCAGTGTTAACAGCTATCGGAGTCCTTTTTCTTCGATTGGCTGGGACGTTTAGAGTTTTGAAATTTCATTAGATATTGCAACACTGTAATAACTTTTTACAAATTTTTTTTAGCCGCTTAATTTTTTTATTTTTTTATTTAAGGATTGATTATTTATTCTGGTTATAAGTGTAAATGTGTATTCCTACGCCATTGGATTTCCGTCCCAGGAAGAACGTGACATTTTACTTTCTCGTGTACTGCATCCGATTATCTGTTCCTTGACAGGCGGTCTCCCCATCTAGGTCCGTCCGCTAACGGACAAAAGAATAAAAGATTTCGTTTGATTGTCCATGCTTCTCTGGGAGGTTACTGCTTGGAGCAACAGGTCCTCTTTTGAAAGAAGATTTTCTGCTTCTGTACTTCTTTTGCTTTATGCCTTACAAAAAAGTCCTCTTACTACGGGGTACGTCGATATTTATCGTTTAGTTTTGTTATTTGTATTTTCTGCCCTGTCTTAATTTATGTATTCCTACACTTTCCACGGTTAGTTTTCATTTCTGAAACATGTAGGCCAATAACTCTTCGTCTCTACCGACCAGATGACACGTAATTAACACGAGGGACACTGAACATGAATTAATTTTCTCTGCTGTCTTATAATTGGAGCAAACTACTCTTTCTTGTTCCGAATCTGCTTAGAATATTTCTTGCCTTTGAACGATTAGGTTGTATATGTGTGAAGTAGACTAGTCATTCTTCCCTTAGCCTTATCAAATAACTGGTTAATTAAAACCGGCATCGCAGAAGTATTTTAATTTATAACTGCCCCCTTGAAAGTTTTTTTTTTTCAACGTTGGATTACGGTCCTCCCTAACGGTAAGTGACGTAGCGAGTATAACTGGCGCCCGGGACACGATACCTTTTTGGCGCCCCCCTTTCCGAAAGACATATAGTAATATAATGTATAGAATTAGTGAAAAGGACCATTTGGCGCCCGGGGCATGATAGACCCCCTTGCCCACCCCTCGTTACGCCACTGTAACGGTCCTCTGGAAAGCAAAATTTCAGACGCTAAAACCGTCCGTACCTCGCTAGTCATAATTTTGGCAGCGCGCCAAACCCAGCCTGTATCGCTTGTACAAGCAGTAAACAGTTAAACAGGAAAGTGCCAAAGTGCGTCAAAATTTTGTCACACATATATGTATATATATATATACATATATACATAAACACATACATACATACTTATATACATACAAGAGAATTAAGCAACGATAAATAATCCTACGTTAATAACCCGCGGTAGTTTCGTTAGAAGAGACTACCTGAAATTTTCTTTTAGAAATGTGCGACTAGAAATGGACATTATTTATTTATTTTGTATTAATTACATTAATTTCGGGAACAGATAATTTTTTTTAGTTCCAAATAACACATTTTTTAACTTATTTGACCGAACTATGCATATTTAAGCTTCCACAAAGAAATATATTGTATGTTTACAAGGATCAACTTAAGCGTCTAGGGCTATCACATTTCTTATGAACAAATACAGGATAATGATTTATTTCACCTTTGTATTGTTTCGCAAAGTTCCATCGTGCATGTTGTCGTGATATACCGCCAAATGATGTAATACTAGCAAATGCCGGAAGTGAACTTTATCGTTCCCCAGAAGTACGTATATTCATGTCGTTTGTAAAAACGTTAGCAATGCGCATTTTTCATGATTGTTTTTCCTACCGCTTACAGAGCAAAGTTAGCCACACATTACTTTATGGGGGCAAACACATTTACATAGCTTTTACAGATATTTAATTAGTATATTATTTTCTAAAATTCCGACTACAGTTTCCTGATAAGTGTAAAACACAATGATTCTCAACCTCGGGGAGGGTAGCAAAAAATATTTGTAGATTGTATTTTACTAATGTTACGTACGTTTTTCGGGGGGGGGGGAGGACTGGGGGCCATCCAAAGGGGGAGGGGACATAAAAGCGTTGAGAATCACCGATATAACAGGGCCTAAGACAAGAAATTAATCTCATTTAAACGGATGTCTATAAGCATTCTCACGCAAGTCTCACTTTATCTTGCGTAGAAACGAAACCATATAATCAGCCGGCTGTTACACGATTCACAAGGGGTCTCTGGTATGACTTGGGGCTCATTAACTCTACTACTTCCCGTTTTCTCATGAAAAAACTAATTGGATGAATAATCTATACCTGGGAACACCTCATAATAAGATCAATTTCTTAAATAAATCTTAATATTTATCTTAAAAGATCATGTTTTCTCCAGTGCCATGACCTGAGTTTGGGTTACATGCGGCGCTTTTCCCTATCCAGATGTTTCTAAGAGGGCATTAAAATACTCAGTGCTTGTTCTTATTGCTATGCTTTTTTAACCTTATACTTATGTGTGTCCGTAATTTTATCTCTGGAGCACATCAAGATAAAAAGTCTAAAAAAAAAAAAATGGAGAGTTGGACCTTCGTCTCAATATCTGTTTTAAGGCAACGCATATCTTGACCTCGCAGATCTTTCAATCCCAGTGTTAAAATAAGCTGTGGGGGATAGTAGTTTCATTTTTTTTTCTTATCATAGATTAACAAGTACGTGTTTTTTTTTTTCGGAGAAAGTTAGGTGTTTTTTAAATACAGAGCTCCGCAGTTTTACAAATTTCTAAAATTCCAACAGTTCGTTTTTACAGGGTATTTAAATTATTGGAGTTAATTGCTGAAGAAGTAAATTTGAAAAAAAAAATTAAATTAAGATGAAAGATTTTTGAAAAACTCGAAAATTGCATTTAAAGATTCTTTTTCTAACGCGGGAAACATAATTCAAAAATATGCATTTACTAATCTGTTGTTGGAAAAAATATGGGAAGCAAAATTTCCCGAAACTAACGGCCTGTTCTCATAGGAGTCCGGTTGCGGAGGCGTGAAAGGAAAAATGGCGCTGAGACGGAAATAAACCAATCATAGGCGTTAAAAATTTCGTTGCTTATCGTTTGCAGGTTTGTCATTGGTTAAATATATTTCAATACTTAACGCTTCCGCTACCGGATTCCTATGTGAACAGGCCCTTAGACAGCTGTGCAGTAGTCATATTGGATTCACACAGCTCAGTTTTAACCTCTGGAGAAAAATTTTCCACTTGATTTGGATTTAAAGATTTTTCTTGTACTCCGTGATAGATAAAGAAATTCTTTAAAAGAAACGCAAATGGGGAATTAGACGTGCGAGGTCAACTGATTTACCACCTTAAAGCCGTGAGTTTACACACAGACAACTTCCAATAAACGTCAGCCATCCAGTCTACCTGCTAATTAATTACTTTTTTAATATTTGTGAGCTATAAAATTTGCTTAAATTTTTTCCCTCAATTCTGAGTCACTTCTGATGGTGGGTACTTTCTCTGACATTTGGCCCATGAAGTTCCACGAAGTCTTCCTGACTACTTCTTTACTACGGGAGCACCATTTGAAGTGGGCCAGCATTGCCCCCTATGATGGGACATCACGATAGCGATCAAGCCTTATTCGGGATTCGAACCCAAGCCCACAGCATGGTTTGGA
The DNA here is from genome assembly GCA_907164885.2 of Dolomedes plantarius. NCBI lineage: Eukaryota > Metazoa > Arthropoda > Arachnida > Araneae > Dolomedidae > Dolomedes > Dolomedes plantarius. The sequence goes on along the minus strand of OU015497.1, from coordinate 84,562,406 downwards.
GCGCTACGGTCAATTTTTTGTTACACGAGGGATAATTAGACCGGGACCTACAGTTTAAAGCCAGTTCCGAACAGTTACAAACATCCATGCCAACAGTGGGACTCGAACCCACAGGATCTGAACCGAAAGCCAGCGCCCTAGCCATTCGGCCATCTCCTGGCCCACGGAAGAATAGGACGCTATCCACTATAGCACGTGGGCGGCAAGTGGCCTTAACTCCAATTAAATTTTTTTTTCTGTGTTTTTAGGATCCTTTAGCCTTACATTGTAGTAAAAAATGCAATAATTATGAACATGTATATTTTTCATGGAAAATAAACTGACACCTGTTGTGAAAAATAAATGTGTATTTCACGTCTCCTTTAACAGCTGTATCGTTATAGTACAAGTGTTCAGGAAGCCAGCCCTGAATTCAAATGGGTTCGAACTACGGTGCTAGACTACATAATCTCTGAAAACAGTCCTCTAAGATGGGTATATAAGAGACGTCCGAGTATGAATGCCTTCTGCATAAAATATATTATTGGTAGTGCATGTTTGCAGTTCCACGTGACAGTGACAGTCGATGAGTATGAATAATTTACCCGCATAAAATATGAAAATGGTACGAATACACGCCTCGCACAATACCAACAGGGGATGGTACGGATGTAAATGCCTTTCCTGCTAAAATGTGTAAAATGTTTGAATTAGTGTTGTTCTGTTGTTTGTAGACACACAAATGCTACCGTTTGGACTCGCTGAAGCTGCATTACACGCAGTGCCTTTCTGAGCTGGTATAATTTTCTACTTCTGAAATGTAGGAGAATTTTACTCTAAATGATGCATGTCGAGTTAAGGCGGCGCACCAGTTGATATCTCAGAACTTACATCTCTGGGGAATTTTCCTCTCAGTGTTTACCTAATCGCTGATTAGCAAATGCATATTTTTGAAGTCTGTTTTCTGTGTTTGAAAATGGATCTTTAATTGCTAAGCGCGTATTTTTAAAAATAATCTTTTCATTTTAATTTAATTTTTTTCAAAAATAAAATTTTATTCTGTAGAGATAGACATTAATTTAATGTCATAAAAATATTTCAAAACTACCTCTATTTTTAACTTCTATCTTCAGTGATGTTTAAATAGAAACCTTGCAATCAAACATACGCTGTTCGATTGCAAGGTATCAAAGATCCAAAAACGTGGATTTGCTAATCTGGGATTAAAAAATTACTCGAAAGAAAATTCTCCTCGCTACCTGCGAGTCGAAATTTAGAAATGGCTAAATACTTCTAAATTAGAAATGGCTAACACTCCTTCATTGCAATAGACTTGCAATTGAGAATCTTTTGCATATTCAAGTGTTTGTCGAGGACTTTACATTTCCAAGAAGAGTAAATTTTGTTTTTATCAGGGCATCCAACCTTTTCGAAGTTCACCTATGGAAAGTGTAGATCCACGAGCTGTATTCCTTAATATTGCATGCAAACGAATGTGACCAATCCTGGAAGCATTCCTGCTATAGCGGAGCTCATTATTGACAGTTCCTGACACGAGTAGTTTACTCACTGCTGAATCCCATGGACGAAAGTAATTCATCGAAGGAAAGACTCTATACATGATTTAGTTTCGTCCTGATTATGGTTCTCTTATATATGTATACTATCTGAGAATACCCGTGCTTCGCTACGGAGTATATTCAAATTAAATACAACGGTCAATGTATGCAATTAGTGCAAATAAAACAGAAAAATAGATTTATAAAAAAAATCGTAACATATTTTTATAGACAAAATAATGTAGAAGAAAATATTCAAATTAAATACAACAGTCAATGTATGCAATTAATTTCTATGTCTAATATCCATGACACATACCATTTTGAATTGAATTCTTAAAAAACTTCCATCTCAATTAGTCTAGTGGTTAAATTTTATCTTTTACCGTATTTTAATTTTTTGTCAATTTATTTCATTGTTATGCACGTAACACAAAATTAATTTAAAGTATCACAAAAAGAAGAGAAATCACGTGATCAGCATCTAATAAATTAAATTCTAAAAATTAACCTTTAAAAATTCACTAAAAACCAGAAATGGGAGGTAAAGATTTCATTTTAAAGGAATTTTTATGATCTTTTTCGTGATATAAATTTTATAACCCTTAAATTATTATTTTAAATGCAAACTTTAAAGAATGTTACAAAAACAGCATAAAAATTTAATATAAAAAAACCTAAGGAGAATTTTTCAAAAACCTTTTTTAGTGCACCCCTACACTATAAGAAGAATCGCCATGCAAAATTTCAGCCCTTTAGATCCTGCGGTTTGGTCTGTGCGTTATCTGTCAGTCAGGCAGTTATGGAACTGTTTAACTGTTTTATATATATAGAATAATATATATAGGTAAGGAGTTATGGTTAGTGAAATAGCTCACGCGTCAGTTCCCAAGAGTGATTCAATTAAGACGTTTTATTATTTGAGGCATAACTTGCTTAGATTGCTATTATTTAATTTTTGCTAATAGGGAATAATTCGGTAATATTCCGAAATTAGTGAAACACGATAAACATACACAGATGTTTAAAATCTGTGAGTGAAAATTGAGGATGGCAACTAGTTGCGAATTAATAAATGTAGTTTTTCATCAGGGCAGGGAGCATTTGTGATTGTCAGTATGGACGGTTCACAAATGGCATGAAATCTCTTGAATATTTCTAACAGAATTTTTTCTTTTACGATTTTGGACTACCATAGACAGGGCAAGATTAATTGTATGGGCCTGAACTTATACACTTTCGAAATAATTATCAATCAATGTAAAAAAGGCAAACTATATCTAGATGTTTATAGAAGTTTTAGAAATTAATAGTTTTTTATCAATACTACTGCCTTAAAATATAGCTGAATTTGTTCATTCTGATTCAGCTTAATCTTATTAACTGTGCAGAATATGACAACTTACTTCATGAAATCACTTCTGCCAAATACATCTAGTCCTTTCTTTACAGTTGAAACAATATTTTTTTAATGATAGAACAATTAGGCATGATTAGCTGCTAATATTTCGTTTAAAAACAAGTTTTTATTATTATTATTATTATTTTATTTCAAGGTTGTACAGCCTTCCCCGCAAAGTAGTGGAGCAAACGGCCCCAAGATTGTAAATCAGCCCCTTGTTACAACATTACGTAACGTTTTTTCCCGTAAACAAATATATGTATTATAATAAGGGATACGTAATTTTCGTATTTACGAAATCGATGCGAATAAATGCGAAATTCCCGATATGCGCTAATAAATGCGAAAATTATTTTTTTACGACTTTTCGGCGAAAACTCGGTGATAAACAGCTTTTTAAGCGAAATTAGGTAATGATAGTTATAATTTATTAACATAATTGCTTGAGATATCTCACTCTCGAAATTTGCTTTTTACTTATCGCTGAAGACTTAAGATAATGTGGCTAAAGACTTAAGATAATGCAAGATAATGTGGAGTCTACTACAATGTTAGCTTTTAACTAAGAATTTTGATACTTACCTAAACAAGTAAATAAAATTGTGATTTTTTTAATTAATGAAAATTTTTTGTTTATATATATATATATATATATGGCTCGATTTGAGGCGGAACGGCGCTCCAGTACCTCTCTTTAGAAAAAAATTACGATAGTTAAAAACACTTATTTAATCATTTTTATTGCTTTACTATAACACATTTTTGTACTTGTTTTACAAAATAAAATTTGGAAATAAATAAAATGTTCAAGTTTTTGCATAACCAAAGATTTATTTTTTCAGACCAATAATTTGGAATATCCCCCCCCCCCCCTCCACACATCCCGGAAGGTTACAGTTCCGGCACCTTTATTTCTAGAAATCGAGCACTATATATATATATATATATATATATTTATTTATTTATTTATTTATATTTGCGAATAAATGCGTAATTGTATACACAGCAATTTTCTTTTTGCGAAATTTCGATATTTTTATGCGAAATTTACGTACCCCTAATTATAATTTTCAAGAATATAGTTAAAAATAGCATGTTTTTCGCCTGTGATTTTTTCAACATGTGTTTGGTATGAAATGGAGCAAAGTAATGATCCCAGTAATATTTTATAATATTTTGGCGGGAATGTTGGCTACTGGAGCCGATAGCTGATCTGAATATCTTCTAGTGGAAATAATCTAGCCAGTGTGTAAGAATGTGACCTTTACCCGGGGTCAGTACCCATCTGTAGCGGGGTAGGAGGGAGGGGTCGCCGGTGAATGCCATTGTATTGCAATAGTACAATACCATTACTGGCGTCGAACAGCCCTGTGTTGGCGGTACTCTCGCCTCAGGCAGTGTCTGATCTTTCATGGCCTTTCACCAATGTAGAATTCTATTTTTCAGGGAGAATTCGATGTGTCATCCTTCATTGGTACGGTTAAAATATTATCAAGAGTCTTTTTCTTTTTTAAATTGCTTAACCCCCCCCCCCCCAAGACATTAGTGCCGAATTTTTTAAATTTTTTTTTCGATTTTGCATCGGTGAGTAAAATGAAGAGTTTTCTTTTTATATCGCTAAAAAGGAAAAAAAAATGTTGATTATTAATATTAAAAAACCAAAGCATGACGGATTTCTGTGGTGATAGTTTTAATTCTGTAAGCATCCGAAAATATATTTTCTTTTTTGCATTCATAAATCTCGTAACCTTCAACAGACAGCTTAATTTTATTCTGGTTTTGCATAAAGAAAACTATGAATCTTTCCTGAGATTTATAGCCTAATCCTAAACAAAATTATTTTAGATTTTTTTTTTTTTTTTTGCACCTCTTTTTGCTCTTGCAAATAACTTAGGTTAAGGTTCACATTATTATCAAAACGCACGCAGGAAGAAGCGAACAGTTTATGAAAATGAGAAATTTATAATAACCAGCGTGATTCCTAAATCTTTATTTTATTTTCTCAGGTGCATTTATTTATGGATTGAACCGTAATATGATTTGATTTGGATTTATAATAATTTTGGTAATGAAATACGACGATTTATCAGAGTACGTTTAATTCTCCCAGAAAGTGTTCTCTTTCAAACTGTCCTAATACGTAATAAAAGTTTTCTGACTTCCTTCATAGACAGACATTCTTTAGAGGGCATCTCTCGCTCTGGAATTGGACACTGAATGCCACTGATGGCCCGGTAGCCAAGTAAAGTGCCCTTACCACTAGTTCATTAGACAAAAACTCACAGCTTCCTAAAATCCACAATAAAATTTCAAATAGACAGTTTTGAAATAACCTACTTCGCCGTCAGGTCCGGCGGCAAAGGTTACATTTGTGAATTGCTCATAGAGAAAATGGCATCTAATGCTCCTCGACTTGTGACGAAGAACTGCGATTGTATGTCCCAAAGTAACTGGCAATTTGAATTTTTATTGTACATTTTAAGAACTTGCTTATTTTTAAAAAGCGTCCTTCTCAAGTTTCGTATGAGCATTACTCTTTCGTTGTTGGGCCGAACACAACTAATATATTACATTAATACTTTTAAGTACCCTTTGTTTCTTTTTAGAAATTAAAGCCAGTTAAACCTGTTATATTAAATTATAAATATTCTATAGTATATTTAAACACTACCTTAAAACTTTTTTCAAGCAAAATACTGATTTTTAAATTGCATCTGCTCGATGAACACTCCTGCTGTTCATTCTTGGCTCCTTAGAGCTCAGTCTTGATTTCTCAGCAAAGGCCTGTGGCGGCCTTGTGCAGTGCGCTGGCTTTCGGTGCTGAGGGTGCTCGGATCGAATCCCGGCGTCGCGCAACTAAAATGTCTCCGTTTGTGTCGTCCCTTCATAGGAGGAAATGCTGGTCCGCCTATATGGTGCCCCCATAATAAAATGGCCAGCAAAACGGCGGTGTATTATAAGGCGAATGTCTTCACGACAAATGCCTCCGCATTGGTAAAAAAAAAAAAAAAAGATTTCTCAGCAAATACTATACAGTCGAACTCCGTTATAACGAACTTCATGTTCGCTTTATCCGGTGATTTGCTATATCCGAACCGTTAAGAAAATGTTAAGAGTTAACCAAATGTATAACTCGTTAGATGCAATGTGTATTCAATAATGATGTATTAAAAAATGATAAAATCTATTAAACATGATAATTAATGAATTAAATCGATTACATTAAACTGACACAATACTAATTAAATTACGTATAATAGGAAAACGACGGGACCAAAATTTCCATTCGTTATATCCATGAGTTCGTTATATAACGGGGTTCGACTGTATTTTCTGTCAGGCGTGCTACTCTATCCTAATCCCGTGCTAGAATTTACGCAATTGCTTCCGTGTAAAAAGAAGCAGGTGAATGGTGTTTGTCGTGGTTTTGTCTGTTCTCTCTGATCTTCTACTGTCTTATCAAAATGTAATCCACAGTGTGCCGATATCGCCGTTGAGTTCGTCATAAATGTGAAATTAATATATGTTCAATTTAGATTTATCTTCGACTGGCTCTCTGAAAATATATATATATATATATATATATATATATATATATATATATATATATATATATATATATATATATATATATATAATTAAAATAATGTAAGACTACAGTGCTTTTAAAAGTATATCAGTATTGTTTTTATCATTTCTACTGTTTACAATATGAAGAAAACACAGGCATCAAATATCCCTTGTTATTAAGATAAACAGACTAACGCGCTGAGCACGGCAGATAATACCAGAATGTTGCAAAAATAATAGTTAATCCATATTTCACATTTTAGAACCCTAAAATGGGTGTCATATTCTACAAGAAATTATTTAATATTTCTATTATCTTTAAATACAAGGAAAAGTTACGTTTTCTGTAATCTTAGAAAACAATAAGGAATCCTTTTGCGAAATCAGATATCTTTGATAATATCCATAGATTGTTTTCGTGTGTTTTAGTGTATATTATTATCGTTGTAATGTTAAGCAGATTTCCCGGTGTAAACAGGAAATTGATTTTTAGTATCTGAATCCCTTGACATTTTTTTTTAATATTAAATTTTGTTAAGTGTATAAAGACATGTTTTTGTCCACCAGATTTTGGCGAAGTTGAACACTTCCTGAAATGTTCACGATTTTCTAGTCGAATCAGAGAGACTGATCCCCAGATGTATTCAAATATGGATTTGTAATTATTGCATAACATGGCCTAGAAGATAACAGAGGGCTTGGTTTATCAGACATACATGTCTCTACAGAGATAAGCGTCTTTGGCTTGGGTATTATGTCTCATCTGTGAGGCAACTTGTATTAAGGGCATTGATGAGGGCTTGAAGATCATTTCCTATTGCATTTAATATTGCAACAAAAAGCATATTAGTTTTCTTTTTCATATATATATATATATATATATATATATATATATAAAAGACAAAGTTGAATGTGAAAAACCAGTATGAGCTCTAAAGCTACTTGCAGCCAGGAACTAAAAACATGAAAAGATAAGTATTAAATATGTTTTAGACAGCATCTCGTCATCAGCGGTGCCGATACTGTCTAAAAACCAATGGATTGTTTCTGATAAGTATGATCTAAACAATAAACATACTTAGACACCGTACAATCCATTAGAAACACAGCAGAATTTAATAACTAGTTACTTAATCAATGAACGCCTAGCCTGGCGCTAGACAAAGTGGAAGTTAAGAATAGGAAACCGCAAGAAGACTGACGTCACAAAACTTGCAACCATGGAGCAAATGGAAACACAGCAGACTTTCTAAGGAGACTGTGTTATAGGACAAATTAACCTAAATAAAGTTAGTTTTTTATTATGACTTAGAGTTATTTTTATTTTTACTTAAGAATTTAATTATTATTTATTAATTTTAATTTTTAGTAGTTATTTATTCTTATTATTCTTATTATCTATATTATTTATATATATATATATATATATATGTGTGTGGGTATATACTATACATATATATATATATATATATATATATATATATATATATATATATATATATATATATATATTCCTCGACTTACGACCGATATAGGGCCCGAGACATTGGTCATAGGTCGAGTTTCAAACAATTATTTTTTGTATATGTTCATACATATATTTTTTTTACTTTCATACATACATACGTAATTTAAAGTACATTGTACTTTATAAAGAAGGCATAAATTATTCTTCGCCATTACTACGTATTATACAGAGGCTGTTCGCACATTTTTTAGACGATTTTGGTAAGCGGTAATAAAAAATCGTTTGCTGCAAAAGAAATAATTGCAATTGTACTATGTTTTTAAAAGTCAAAATTATCGTCTACGGCTTGAAAGTTTTGTTTTTATTCCAAATGGCGTTTTTAACAAAGCAGTGGTTCGAAGGCTACATTTATGCTCTTTCCGAAGAGAAATATGCATACTTCGTTATCCAAAAACGATGTGAGAGTCATGGTTTTGTGATCTCTAAAGCGTCGATAGGTAATATCGTCAACAAGAAAGGGAAAAAAACGTCAAATTGGAGCCTCAAGTGGGACAAAAATTCCAAACAAGTATCCAAGGAAAAAACGGACATCTTCGACTATTGCAATGGTACGTTGTTTAATGTTAAAAGAAAATCCCCCTAGTCAAAGGACAGTTGCAAAATCATTAAAATACTCGGTGTCCACTGTAAACAAAATGATAAACGCTGATTTAAATCTTAAGAAAGCGAAAAAACGCAATGTGCATCGTCTTCTTCTAAATCATATCGCTGAACGCAGGACACGCTGAGAATTCTATATGAGAAACATTTATCCAAAGAAAAATGGAAAACAATTGTCACAATAGATGAATCATGGGTGTATTTAAATGATTGCTACAAAAAAAAAAAAGCCATTTATTATCATAAAAGGGGAGAAAAAAATTTAAGTACATTGTTCAAAGAATCGAATGAAAGTTTTTCTAAGGGATTCATGATTGTTGCTGATTTTTCTTATAATGGCAAGTTAAAAATAAAGAGAGTGGAAAAAAATGTCAAGATTAACTCCAAATACTATCAGGAACATATTTTATCGCCAATTTTTCTGAATGAAATACCATCGCTTTACCCACAGTGCCATCAATCTGTGAGACTCCATCAGGACAAAGCTAGCAGTCACACATCAAAATCCACTGTAAATTTCTAAAAGAAATGGAACAAAAAACTGGTATCAAGGCCATACCCTTCACTGATATCCCTACTAAATCTCCCGATGTATCACCTATGGATTTTTGTGCTTTCGGACTTTTAAAATCTGCATTATCCAAACGTCGTCCCAAAACCCTTACAGGACTCTGGAAAGCTGTTCAGGAGGAATGGGATAGAATACCTCTTCTGACACTTCAAAAGGCTTTATTATCCTGGAAATTGCGGTGTCGAAAGATAGTTCAGAATAAGGGATGTCAAATAGAACATTTAAAACACAAGAATTTTATGTAATTTAGTTTTGTGAATACAATATACATCGTCTAAAAAATGTGTGAACAGCCTCTGTATTAGTACAATCCAATGATTCAGAATTTGCGACAGAAGATATATTGCAAGTATTTTTAACAAAGTTATTCAAGGCAGTTTTTAATAGTCATGTGATACATATAGGTATGTACTGTACATTCAAGGAACAATATTTTTGAGAAAAAGACTAAAATAAGTGAAAAATAAATGAAAATTTCGTTCGCAAGTGCGAGCGGTCGTAAGTCGAGGAAAACCTGTAGTGTATATATATATATATAATACAATCCGGTTGCGACACTAAAGTACTGATTCTATAGGTACGGAAAGGTTTTGTGCTTATATTAATTTTTAATTAGTAATATATTAATTAATAATAACAATATATTAATTTGCAAAATAATATATTAATTAATAATATATTAATGTATTAATATATTAATAATATATTAATTTGTACTTTATTAGCCGCAGCAATTCTAATAAAGTTATGAATATGTCATTTCATAAGAAATGAATTTATTAATAAAAAAGTTACGGGTATAATGATAGATTATTTTTCCGATGAATAAGACTATTATGCAAAACTTTTGACATTCCCGTTGTATAAACGTTTCAAAGAAATAAATCTAAGTCAATAAATCGTCTAGTTCTAATAATAGGTTGTAAATAACGTTGCGCCTCGACCGCCTACCTGAGGTGTGGATCGAACTCGTATCTCCAAACTTAGATTTCAATATTCTTCCAACTGATCTCCTTTCGGCATTCTGAGAGAGAGTGATTTCCGATGGCTTCCCTCATACATTTCCATTTTTCTGTTTGAGCGGATGACATTTCATGTTGGCAAGGATATTATTTACATTAGATGGCTATTTTTTTTTGGGGGGGGGGGGATTCTTTTGTCTTACGCTTATTTTAATCGTTCTTTCTGACGTGTAAAGGCCTGTTCACATATAAGTCCGTTAGCGTAAGCGTAAAAGGTCAACGGAGTGTTCACGGATGATGATACGTGAGTCAACGGATGATGTCATAGCGTTCAGCTATGAGATTGGTTATAATTTAACGCTTACGCTAACGGACTTTGTGAACAGGCCCTATCTGTGGCCTGCTAAAGGAATTCACGTTCTCAAATTTCGAAGCTGGTATTCTAACCCGCCGTTGTGAAGAAATATTATTTCTAGTAACTATTTCTTTCAAATTAGCTGTCGAAAAGATTATATTACATCTAATAACTTAGCATAATTTTTTAGTACTAGGTGAGGTATGAAATTATCCGAATTAAGAATGTAAAGGTCGATGTAAAATTGTTTTGTTTATGTATTGAGTTTGTAGCCATAAAGCTTTCGATTTAGAATAGATAAACAAAATGGAATACAGTATTACATTTACTCTTGTATTTGCGTCAGAGCAGACATTCCAAGTGAGATGAAACAAAAGCTACTTTGTTTCTGAAGTTACATAACCTTTAGAGATATCTGTTTCATTGACCGTAGTATTATCATTGATAATTTCATAAAAATTGTGTAACTTTTGTTTCATTTGCATAATTATATACCAGACATCAACAGCATATATACCATATATTCACGGAGATACGGGGTAAAGGGAAGTAATTTGTCCTGATTTGCTTCAATTTTTTTTTCTCATCGTATTTCGCTGTCAGGGCAGTAGATACATTTTAATATAGTATATCGGGTTATGCTATAGCTGCTAAAATAAGAATTGGTTTATTATAATCCAAATTCCGTATTTATATCAAAAACCTGAGAGTAAGTGCTCAGATAAATTAATGCAAACATAGAGCTTAACAAAAATTATAGATCTCGTTTTCAGCTTATGCATCAAGACTAAATTTCAAAAATTAATATAAATAATTGGCCGCTGTATGAGCACATGAAAAAAAAAATTGTTTTTCATTTTCTACTTTTTTGTCGTTTGTTCTTGTAGTTGCGTCACCATATAGTATGGTTATTAGCGTATCGGGCTTTTGCTGAATGGGCCCAATTTCTAATCCCTGTATAGCATGCATGGTCTTGAGTTGTCCCCGTGAGGAGTCACCTCGGTGTATTTGGTATTTCCACAAGAAGCTAACAAATTTTGTGGGACTGAGGGTGAATGTTCTCGAAATAAGTCGCCATTGGAAAATGTTGAAAAGAAAACTCTTAGTGGTTACTGATGCCGATAAATAATCGATTTGGAACTTATATTTCCTCGTTTGCACATAACATTCCATCTACCGGAATCCTATCTTTTTCGTAACTATTCGTGTTATAGAAGTCTTGGACGTTATTCAGCTTAGATTTTGTTGGCCTCGCTGCTTAACGACTATTTGATACTTGCAAATTTTGGCATGACGGTTTTCTGGCCGTCTTGTCATTATATATATATATATATATATATATATATATATATATATATATAGTGAAAATAACTACTAAATAATACTCATTAATTAATAATAATTATATACTTAAGTAAAAATAATAATAATAAATAATAATATTTTACTCTTAGTAATAATAATAATAATAATACATATTTAATTTAGGTTTATATGTCCTATAACACAGTCTCCATAGTAAGTCTGCATCTGTGAATCCATTAACTCCATGGTTGCAAGGTTTGTGACGTCAGCCTTCTTGCGGTTTCCTACTCTTAACTTCAACTTTGTCTAGCTCCAGGCTTGGTGTTCTTTGATTGAGCAACTTTTTATTCAATTCTTCTGTTGCTTATGGATTGTACGGTGTTTAAGTATGTTTATTGTTTAGATTATACTTATCAGAAACAATCCATTGGTTTTTAGACAGTATCGGCACCGCTGATGAAGGGATGCTGTCTAAAAAAATTTTAATACATATCTTTTCATGTTTTTAGTTCCTGGCTGCAAGTATAATACAGCTTATGTTGGTTTTTCACTTTCAACTTTGCGTTGAAAAAACCAACTCAGTTCTAGATTTTTAATAAGCACCAAGGGTTTACAGATTAAATTCATTACGTTTTCTTCCTCTGCATGTCTGTACGTCGCAAAGGCATTGATTTATTACTTATTTTAAATTTTGGCAAAGTTCTAAAAGGTAGAAACGCAGATCTGTCAAAGTGATATCAATAGCATCTTATTGTATAAAATCAAGAATTGGAGTTTCATATCAATACCTTCATTATCAATTCTTATCATTTCTTTCATATCAATACCTTCTTTATAAGGCGCGAAGAAAGATATGTAAATGTTAAAATTGAAATCCAGGACCAAGGCAAACTGATTCATAAATTCCAGAAAATAAACTGTGTTGTTTCTGATCCTCTACTGATTTGCTATCATGTCTTGAATTTCAGTGTCACATTACATTAATGCCAGTCATAATTTACAGACATCTTCAAATACTTTTTTGAAACGTTCGCATTGTATGCGAATGTTGAGAAAATCAAACAGGATATTTTTAACTCTTCCTAGTATCTTCAGTCATACAGCAGATTTCTCTGTACTCTTGAGAGACATGGAGGAATATAAGTAGAAATGGTTATAAGAGATTTAAAAAAACACACTGTTTTTGTTTTTGTCTTTTCTATAGTAAAATTTTGGAATTGGGAAATACTTTAAACTGAAACACCAAACATAATGAAACTAATAATATTGTTTAATTGAAACTATTAATAATGTTTCTTCGTTAGACTCTTTAATACCACACATGTGCTAATACATCAGAGTGTCTTTAGATTAAAAAATACTAATTAAATGAAATTCGGGCTTTATGTTGTGTCATACTTCGAAGGATAATTTTGAACGTAGGATTACGTTCCTCCACAACGGTCCTTCGGAAAGCAACATTTCAAATGTCCTGCGTCGCAAGGTATAATTTTGAAAGTGCGCCAAACACAATCTGTATTGCTTGGGCAAGCAATAAACAGTTAAACAGAAAAGTACCAAAGTGACTCTTTTTTCCTCTTCTGTCGCCAGCTATTTCTATGAACTGTTGTAGTTTTATTTTAAATAGCATATGATTAGCGAATATGTGCAAGTTCAATATTTGTTAATCTTTTTCTTGTTTTATTTTATTTACTTAATCTATTTTTCTCTTATTTCTTATGTCCCCCAATGATAAAATGTCGTAAAAGAAGTTTAAAAAATAATATTTTATATAAAGACATCTTGAAGGTCTTATGATCAAGAGTTGAGATCGATCTTGTCTCAACAATATTTATAGTTTGAATGTTTTTAAAAAATCAAGCTGCCACACCACAGGCCGAGGGTTCGATCCTGCGATTGGGCAAGTTCGACTCAGCCGTTCATCCCTTGAGTGGGTCGATAAAATGAGGACCAAGCATGCTTGGGAACTAACTCTGGTGGTCCCGCGTCAGGTTGACCATCTGACCGAGACATATGTTGCATGGCACTCCAAGCCCACGGTCAAGAAAGCGGAGATGGGCACCACAGTCCTTGGTCCACACGGACTGTTGCACCATGAGTTTAGTTTTGTTTTTAAAACATTGTATGATGCAGATATATAGATACTTCTAACTCTGAAAAAAAAGGGTTTTATAACTCCTGTCTTTAACAGAACGGTACCACAGAGAGGTACTACAGTGCTTGGTAAAATTACGTTAATAATTTTGGAAATTATATTTTATTTAATTAATTTTTTTAGATTAAAATTTTTAATTGTTTAAACTGTTTAATTAATTTTATTTTTAAAAAGTAGACATGAATCAAGAAAATAGTATTATAAAATCCGAGATGCATTTCAGCTATATTGTTTGAAAGATGGAAGATTCAAAAATCTGATAGTGAGATCCAAAATGTAAACGAAATTGAAGGAAAATCAAATTTCAATGATAATGTGTCATCTTGAACTGTCATTACTGTCAAACTAAAGATTATCGTTGAAAGATCATGAAGATAGGCACACTGTAGTCCTTCAGATGATATGAAATTTAGTTTATCTTTTTTTTTCTGGTCGTATTTGTATTTTGAATTTTTTGTATTCAACATTTGTCTGTATTAACATTAGAGGATCATTGTTTCTGAAAGATGTAATCGTAAATAATTCAAACCTTGGCAGCATACGCAAGACAAGAGTTGTTTTAAAAGCGTAATTATGATAATTGATAAAGAATACATTTTTAGCAAGATAGAAAAAAATGCATTTCTAGCATGCTAGCAGTTAGGAATGCTGAAAATCGTAAAGAATTCTCCTGTTACGGGGGAAGATTGGAGGTGTGTGTCTAGTAATATTCATAGATATGTTTACTTGGCAGTCAAGCCAAGTAAACATATCTATGAATATTACTTCTTGTTATTATGTGTGTGAGTGTACTAAAAAATTGTCCGACATTTACTAGTTTTATAATCATTTAAATTCCATTTCTAGAAACTTTTTTTTCTTTTTTAAAATGGCTCATAAGGATTGCAGATAAAAATAATCTACGTTCTTTGTAACACATGGCGTTATATTTCTCTGAAAATTAATCCACAAACGCACCTAGCTTTACATCACCGTTAATGCCCGTGGGTTACCTTTCAATATGTACATGATAATTATACGCATTTGCTCTTCCAGTAAAGAACCGCAGTCACGGGAGTGGGTGGGAGGCATTAGGGTCAACTTGCCCTCCTAACAGGACAAAAGTTAGATGAAAAGAGCTGCTTTCATTGTCGACATCCTGCTCCAGAAACAATAGTTCCCGTCCTACAAAACTGAAAAATTCCCTATAGAAAGGAATTCTAGCTGAGGCACTGCTTTTAAACTTTTTCGCCGTCATTTGCCCCTGTAATATGTATATGTCTGCAAAACTATGAATAAAAACATGCATCAGATTGAGGGATAACTAAAGAAAGGGTAAATAGTCAAGTAGTTCCTTTTTAAAACGTGTATGACGCTTTGTGCTTATGCTAATTTGAAAATACCAACGTTAACACGTACCAGCGGAACAATTAACGCAAAGAAAATGCAAATTGGAGGAACGAGAGTAAGATTCAAACGCGTTTTATGTTTCGTGCCACTAACCTTGCTTCTCGTAAGTGTATGAGTTAACGAGCATTTAGATACGTCTCTCGTTAAATACGTTTCAAAGACATAATTTGCTCGTAGATTAATTTAGTGGTGACGAGTCACAGTCGGACATCCGCATAAACTTAAGTATACTATAAAATGTGATCTCAAGATTGTAGAAGCGATTTCTTAGCACAGGAAGGTCTTCCGAGGGCTACTGCTGTATCTGAATATCGCTATTGGTCAGATGATATCGTCGTGCAACTGCCAGACAGCTGATATTTGTCTCACAGCAATATCTGATACATGAATTAGTATTTTACTGCTTACCGGAGACTAAATGAACGTGGCCTGTGTGGGAGGCGACCAGTGCATTCTGTCACCCTTTCTTTCCTCTCTAGATGGTCTCTTCTATCACAGATGGAGCCCAAATGACTGGGTACTAGTATCTTCCCTGATGAATCGAGGTATAGTTCTAATTCTCAATATACTTTATTAAAGCATATATGCTTTAATAAAGCTCAATATGCTTTCTTATTTGTAGTTAGATCAATATTTTGGAGTAAAGGCCTGTTCACATAGAATCAGCCAGCGTCAGCGTTAAAGATTCCGTTGGCACTGATTGGTTAAATGGGTCAGTTATTGGTATTTGATTTGTAAAAAAATTTTACGCTGACGCCGACGGATTCTATATGAACAGGCCCTTAGGCACGCTACTTTTCATGGAATTCCCTTTAAAAACTCAGTTTGTATCGTGATTTGATCGTGCAGGGGAATTATAATAAATAGCTGACCGACCCGAATATCAACTATAGAGGGTCTGTTTCGGGCCGAAGGTAAGATAATGAGGCTTTGCATTCACAAAAAAGGTTTTTCAGGGTTTCTTTGGTCCAAAATTTATTTTTAATTGAGGTTAATGCCCATCCCCTTTACGTTTGTCTCGTGAATGAATATGTTGAAACTTTAGATATCACTCGACAGGATTGGCTGGCACATTCACCTGATCTCAATCATACTGAACACGCGTGGGATCTCTCTAGAGCTAAGTTGTAGATTGGCAGCTAGTTTGGTACTAATTGATATAATTACTCATAAGGGCAAGGATTATTAGGTTCTATTGTCCCTATGAACAGTTCACAAGTGCAAGGATTATGTAGATCTTTGATATAAATTGAAAAAAAAAAACGCAACATTCCAGAAGAATGTCGTAGGATGCTGTGGCAGAAGAGGGCACATGAAAGTGGAAAGCTTTGCGAGATAAACATGAGGTAAGTTTTATATAACAGCCCTCGCAAGGGTGAACCGTTAATGAAGCAAACAAAATAAACCGGGGAAAAAAGGCTGGAAAGTTGACTGTAGAGGTAATCAATTCTAATGCTTCCCGACCTGATAAAGAACTATATTAAGGATTTCGAAACTAGTTGCCATTCGTTTTTATTATTGATATTTCTATGTACCTGTTATGTGTTCCCACAAGTTTCATGTAAGTAATAATTTTCCGAATGTGTTAATTCGTAGTCTAATTAATTCTATAAACAGGCGACGTGTGCCTGCAGATCACTTTGGGGTGTCGTTCTCCATACAAGTTTTTCTCTCCAGGATAATGAGGATACATACCATTATCCTGCTTATCTACAACAGAAAGTTCTCTACCCGGCAAGATGAACGTAGATCAGGTTCAAAACAAATTAGGCTTCTCAGAGGTGTTGTCGGCGCAGAGTTTCATCTGATGGACGATAATGCCCGACCCCATCTAGCCTATCTGATGGATGAATACCTTGAAAGTGAAGATATCGCTCGACTGGATTGGTCGGACCAATCAAGATCTGATATATTCCTAGATGTTCTTAATTTCAAGTCATTAATTTACAGTCTAATTGATTCTATGGACAGACAATGCATTGTCTGATATGAGTGCTGGATGGTCATTCTTTATATTGACATAATTAACCAGGATAATGAAGAGGTTTGTCATTTTTGTTGTTTTCATAGTATATTTTCCTTAGAATTTTTTTAGGTCACTCTGGAGCATGTAAATAACGTAATATGCCGCTATTAAATTTCATATGAAATCGAAGAATGTTTCCTATATTCAATTTTTTATGAAGTTTGATATATAGGACCAATACTGATTTGTTTATAAGTTAATTTTATCCGCTACCGAGTATGCTTTCTGCACTGGTGCTGACTACACCTTCTTCTGTTAGTAAACTCAATTAATTTACTAACAACACTCATCCCTAATGCCGTCACGGAAAAGTAATTCAAAGGATAAATTTTTCAGAATTATGAAATATTCCAAGGAAAGTTCGTAACAATAAAGACTGCAGGCGTTCAACATAATGCTACTGAGTCCAAAAATGTAATGGCAAAATCCATGTTGAAGGTCTTTAAATATCTCATTTAAGTTTCAAACATCTATACCGAATTCAAACCTCAGTTTCCGAACCTTTCGAGCAAAATTTTAAGTTCATTTTTATATTTATGTATGTGGATATTTAAATAACATGAAATCTAACTGTTTTCATAAATCATGTTTAGTAGTAATTGCATTCAGTATTACATGGGCTGTGCTTTTCAGGTTTTATTTATTTCTATACTTTTCGCGTCTTCACCTTCCAAGCCGTGGCCCTCGGTTCGATTCCGGTGTAAGGCTTGGTTGTCATTCGGGGTATAGTCAGTCTTCCGCCTGAAATAGTCTTAAAAGGTAAGCTGTGAAAATACCACTGTCCATCGCCGGAGGTCATCATCTGTGTAAAAATAAATTATCTCTGTGTCTGTGTAGTTCTTTCTGTATATTGTCTTCATATATATACTCCGGACTGGGGACTTTGGCTGAAGACCCAGTGACATAAACAACAATAACAACTTTTCACCATTAATAGCATTACAATGCCAGTTACATTTCGTAAAATTTCTCACTTTTTTTTTTTTGTTTTTTTTTGTTTGTTTGTTTGTTGTTGTTCGCCTAGATGAAAATGAGTGTAAGCCAATATTAAAAACTTCTTATTTGAACGTGTGTACGCAGTGTTATGCAAAACAGTTTTTAATCTAATTAAGAGAAATCGATGTCTAACTGTAGTTCTCTGGTCTTCCTCACTGTATGAAATAGACCTACACCATTGTTCTGTAATTTGAACGGTGAGAATTATTATTATTATTGTTGTTGTTGTATTTCTTACAATAAGCTTAAACAATATATCAGAGAAATCTTTTACTTTGTGTAGCCCTTGTTGTACCCAGGGCCCGATTAAGAAAATTCTTGACTATAGGCACAACTTGGGATGGTGGCCCCCTAACACTGACGTGGGCGTAAAATTTCCAAAATTGACGTACAAAAAAATAATCACGAATCATTCTGAAAGTACTATTTTACGAAAAATTGGTTATTTGAAGTGTAGACGCCTAGAACATTATCAAATAACAAAAAGCAATACAACATATTAACTTCATCATTAAAACACCAATACAATGCAACCAGAAAAACTTATTAATCCCTTATATACTCTATAACATACATATGATGAACTATACATATGATGAACCAATCAATCAAATTTGAAATGATATAAAAAATTGCTATTAAAAAAGGTAAAATTAAAAAAAAAAGGAATTGGGAATTTCTTCTTTTAAAATAAAAATTTTGTGGGACCCCCAACATTCGGGGGCCCCTAGGCCCGGGGCTAATGGAAAATCAGGGCATGGTAGTCCCCCTTTCCCCCCAGTTTTCAAAAACAGTCCAGACTCAACGTTTTTGCGCATTATTGAGAACGAAAAACTGTACTTATATAATATCGATGTATTTCTCTGTTAGCACTGAAAAATGATATAAAGCATTTATAATGATACATTTCAGACAAAGTACGCAGATCACTTATGATGTATGAACATAGGATGCTAGAATGCGTACTTTAGATATGACTATAAAAATCGCTTTCATTTTCATGGTAATTCAACATTTTAATCCCTTTAATGTGGCAATGAGGAAGTTAGGGCAAGAATGTGCTGAAATTCACAGTTAGGGATATTTGAAATTAACTAAGTATTTCAGAGATGAAAACCAGATTCCTGTTCTATTTTCCCATCAGAACTTATCGCCATTGTCGAGGGACTGAACTATATTAAATCCAAGACTAGTTTAATGAAGTATGGATTATTTCGGACAGTCACAGTTCCACAACATTCGAGAAACTGAATTAGAGTCAGGAATCAAACAATGTTAGATAAACTCTTGCAGCTATCTCTATCTCATGATATGCATATACAATGACTTATCTAGTTGACCTTGACGGTAATGAACGGATAATAGTAACTGAGCTTTTCGTTTCCAATTTACCTGTCATTTTTCCTTGAGATCTCTAAAAAGTAAAAATCAGTACAAAAACTTTTGGAGAATTTATCAACTTCATAACTGGTAGAATTGAGACCTTCTTAGTGGGACTGTGTGGTACCTATTATGAACTGGATGCTAATCTGAGTGAGTTTTGCAAACTGTAGGTTCGCTAGTGTGTTCTTAAAATGTCTTACATTCGAACAAAGGTGGAGTTTTCCTAGTACAGGTAACCCTCTTATAACACGGTAGATAGGTTCCTAGAAAATGCCGTGTTGTGTGAAACCGTGTTATATGAGACCCAGAGACAGTTCAAAAAAGGGGGGTTGCGTTGTGAAAACTTATTAAAAACAAAATCTTTTTAAAAATTCCATATAAGCAACTTAATTTTTATTAAAAATATAAATGTATGTATAACACAAAACGAAAAAATATTATTTTTATTTAATACGACCGTAACATGATAAATTTCTTCCTCATCACTGCTCAGTACAATCAAACGAGAAGGTTTTTTCGATTGAACGATATCACCCTCACTTTCAGAACCTTTTTCTTCATTTAGATTTTTTGCACCTTCTATCCTCTTTAAAAAATCTGTAATTTTGGTTTATTTCCTGATTCTTACAAGGTCATTGTAGATTTCACGGTATGGAGATAGATAATTTTGTAGCTCCCTTTTGAATTTTCGGCTTCTTTCAGCGGAAGGGTCTGTATTCTGGAAAAATGATTCAAGATTTTCAGCTAAGCTTAGGCCTTGTAATTTTATAGAGTTATAAATGAATAAATTATATTTTGTTTATACATTTTCATGTAAAGCCACTATAGTTCATTATTCTTTCCCGTCATTATTTTAAGGTAATTATGTTTTTAAATGTGTTAAACAAAAATCATCTTATCTAATGCTATTGAAGTACAATGTTGTACAAAGGTTTTCGCAAATTTTTTTTATCGTGTTAGAGCGAAACCGTGTTGTAAGATGCCGTGCTGTAGGAGGGCTACCTGTATGCAGAAAGCGAAATAGACAAGCCTCTCCCGGTCATTTCTTTGCTTGCCTGGGGCTGTCTAGAGAGGAATTTTGTGCGAAATGCCTATGCTGATTTTGTATTTTATGAGGGCGGATGGACTCATAGACCAAGGACTAGCGACAATAACAAACCAAAAATTTTGATTTAAATTTTGATTAAAAAAATAGATTGGAAAGTTATCCCCATTTCTTTTTTAAATAAAATCAAGCCAGAAAAAGAAAGGACAGTACTTTAGAAACGGATTCCTATTGTGTCACAGACAGAGCCGGTCTCATAGGTGAGGCGACCGCCTCAGGCGCCAAAATGAGACCGAGTAAAAGATAAAAAATTTTCAACGAATAAAGCGAAAATATTAGTAGTTAAATCTAATATATTACGAAATTTGTAAAAATTCTCAAATATAAATTGAGAATATGTGTCGAATGTAATAATATTATAATTACATATAAGTCAGTAAAATTGTTTAGTAAAATATATATTTATATTCGTTATGTTAGTTATTGTGACTATAGGATGATAAGCAATTTCAGGCCAAACATTCAAAAAATTGTATCAATGCATCAAGCACAACCACCACATTAACTGAAATCGAACTTTAGTGCAATTACAATCTGTGTTTCTGAAATCTTGTTTATATTTGTGAAATTAAAAATGAAAATAGTACAAAAATAATAAAATATAAACCTAATGAACCACTTTTTCTAATTTTTTTTTTCATATTCTTCGTCAAAATGTTATCTTTAAGTGTTTTATGTGCAATTATTAGTACAGTTGGCTCTCTGTTTAACGACTTTCATGGGACCGTGCAAAATCGTCCTTAAGTAGAGATCGCCCTTAAAGAATTTGTGAAAAAATAACATTTCCCATAGCGACGGAGGGGCCGGGACTGGGAAATATCGTCTTTAAATAGAGATCGTCGTTAAGTAGAACGTCGTTAAACAGAGAGCCAACTGTATTATAATTATGTTGTATGCTGCATATCATGGAAGGGGTTGATGAATAAAATCATTCTTTTAAAAGGAGTCGATGTAGGAAAAAGTTTGGGAACCCCTAATTTAGACTATTTATTATAAACAGCTGAATTTGAGATCACGAGAATAAATTTTGAATGCTTATTTCCGAACTTTGTTGTAGCTCCAAGAAATCTACTACAGTCGAATCCCGTTATAACGAACTTCAAAGGGACCAAAGGTTTTATTCGCTTTATCCGGTGGTTCGCTATATCCGAACCGTTGAGAAAAATGCTAGAGTTCACAAAATGTATAACTTATTACTTGCAATATGTATTCAATAATAATGTACACTGCTGGCCACTGTAAATGCAACACCCTGAAGGAAACATGCAAATAACACGAAATTTACAACATGCATTAGCGGAGGTGAGATATGCAAATGATTAGAATTTCAGCGCAGACGCACATCACGCGCGCCTGTGGCGCCACTTCAAAGCGCTATTTAAGGCTTGGAGATTTCGAAGATTTCAAGTTCGGCAATTGTGTTTTTCTTGTGGTTTTTTCAAAAAAACGATCAATTATGCCTCGTCGAAAACAGCGATCATCTTTTGATCAAGTATTCGAGTTCGACAGAGGAAGGATAGTGGCCTACCGAGATTATGGATTATCTTTCAGGGAAATCGGTAGTCGTGTTGGACGAAACGAAACAACTGTAATGCGGATATGTTATCGTTGGATGCAGGAGGGTACGACGGACCGGCGTGTTCGATCGCATCCACCTCAGCGCACCACTTCACGTGATGACAGGCAAATTGTGCGCATGGCAGTGACGGGTCGCTCAGTCACATCACGAACCGTAGCACAGCACATGCAGTCTGTAACGCATCATCCAGTGTCTGCGCGTACCATTCGACGCCGTTTACAGCAGAGTGGTCTGTCCACAAGACGTCCATTGCTTGTCTACCCATGACGCAGAACCACAGACGTCTCCGCCGCCAATGGTGCGATGACAGGAGGATGTGGATGGCAGAATGGAATGAAATTGTCTTTACTGACGAGTCACGCTTCTGTCTGCAACACCACGGTGGTAGCATTCGAGTCTGGAGACACCGTGAAGAGAGGATGCTGAACAGCTGCGTTATGCACCGCCACACTGGTCCCGCACCGGGTATTATGGTATGGGGCGGTATTGGATATCACTCTCGCACACCTGTAGTACGCATTGCCGGTACTTTAAACAGCCAGCGCTACATCTCCGAGGTGTTGGAGCCAGTTGTCCTTCCTTACCTTCAGGGCTTGCCCACAGCCATATTTCAACAGGATAATGCGCGACCACACGTGGCACGCATTGTCCAACGGTTCTTCGTCAATCGCTAGATTGAATTGCTTCCCTGGCCGCCTCGCTCTCCGGATCTTTCGCCGATAGAAAACATGTGGTCCATGGTTGCTCTACGATTGACCCAGATTCCATCCCCAGCTGCCACAGCAGATCAACTCTGGCAACGTGTGGAAGCTGCTTGGTCTGCTGTACCCCAAGAACTCATCCAAAGTCTCTTTGAATCAATGCCGAGGCGTGTGGCAGCGGTGATCTCCAAGAATGGCGGCTACTCTGGCTACTGATTTTGGCAGGAACCACACTTCACAGAAGTCTATAAATTTAATCATTTGATACTTGGTCACCATGTTATCTACAAAATAAATTTTGTTGTGATATCTCTTGTCTGTCTTGGTGTTGCAATTTGGGTGGCCAGCAGTGTATTAAAAAATGATAAAATCTATTAAAAATGATCATTAATGAATTAAATCGACTAAAATCGATTACTCTAAATTGACACAATACTAATAAAATTACGTACAATAGGAAAACGGCGGTACCAAAATTTCCGTTCGTTATATCCGTGAGTTTTCTATATATCGGGTTCGCTATAACGGGGTTCGACTGTACCTGTAGAGGCAGCTGCAGCTTAGAGTAGATTTTCATGGCTGAAAATTTTTAAGGAGTTATCTACGAACAACAACAAAATAAGAATGATTGGATGATCTAGCAATAATTCCTATAGAAAAGACAGTATCTAAAACAATAAAATATAATGACGCTAAAGAGACATTTGCTGCAACAGAGGCTCGGAGAATGATTTAGTAATTATTTTATTACATAACAAATTATAATCAAATGTTTACCCTTTCTGCTTTTATTAAGTTCTGTAATTTAAAAAAAAATATGTTTCTTTGAAAATAAATAAAAGATTTCTCTCTATTTAATACAGATTTCCCCCCCAAAATTTCCGTTATTTTATGAAGTAGGCTATTTTCAATAGCGATATATTCATTATTTTAACAGTCTCTCCGAAAATTCGAAAAGGTGCTACTTTTAAAATTCGCCTCATGAGCCACGATGGATCGGCTCGGCTCTGGTCACGGATTATATATTCATTTAAGTATGAGTATACTGAAAACCTTATACAATTTTATAAATATTAAGGAAAAAATTTATTTTAAAAATTGAAATTAAATTTTTTTTAAATGCTCTTTGCGATGCAATTTTTAACTCCCCTTAATTTTGCATTTATATTGCTTATAAATACATTTTGAACAGAGTTATGTATTATTTTGTGCTTTCGTTGAATAGTTAATTTTTAGGAAATAATTTTATGTTTGTAGTCTGAATTTTCATGAAATTTTTGTACTTTTCTACACTTAAGTTAAACTTTGATAATCTGAATGATGTCGAAACCTAAAATGTATACATAATTCTATTTTGATGTATTAAAGGAATCTTTATTATAAATTTAAAAAAATTTCGTCAAAAATTATGACGCGAGGAGCATTTTAAAGACTTGCAAATCTGGAAATGACTCATTTTGAGAAAAAAACTATTTAAAAGTTGTTTTTTCACCTACTTTTAATACTTACTTTTCTAAAACCACCAAGTTTTCATTTTACTTTTCACTACATATTTTGAATGCATTTTTTTTTCCAAAATTCACATATTTTTTAAATATTAATACACCAAAAAAAGGAAAAAAATTCCAATTTTGTTCGATTTTTGGTTATTTGAAAGTCCACCATCCCCTTAACCAAAGGAGCCTGAAATTTGAGATAATTTTATGAAACAGAATTTAGAGCTTTGAAACTGTATTGCATTTTTACACAGGACTGGCACATCAGGATTTCAGCTACATTTTGTCAGAATTTTTTCATTTAATATATTAACGAGCACCGAATCTGATTTTGCGCAAAATTAATTGTGTCGGTCATTATCTAGTTATGTTAATTTTTATGTTCTAGTGTGTTAACTTTAACACGGAAAAACAAAATGAATGAATTTAAATGCCTTTAAAAAAGGATTGGCGTGTTGAAAAAGTACGATACAAAAAAATACTGGACCATTTGGAATAATTATTTATGGTCAAAAGTATTTACTTGCAACTATAAACTTTTAAATACGAGTCGCTATGTCTTACAAAAGAGATTTTTTTTTAGTTTTACCAATCTATATATATAAAACAGTTCCGTTACTGACTGACTGACATACAACGCACAGACCAAACCGCTGAACCTAAAGGTCTGAAATTTTGCATGGCGATTCTTCTTATAGTGTAAGGGTGCACTAAGAAAGATTTTTGAAAAATTCTTCTTAGATTTTTTTAAATTAAATTTTTAAGCTGTTTTAGTAACTTTTTTAAGTTTGCATTTAAAATAATAATTTGAGTGTTATGAAATTTATATCACGAGAAAGATCATAAAAATTCCTTTAAAATGAAGTCTTTTTCGAATCTTTACCTCTATTTTTTGATTTTTGGTGAATTTTTAAAGATTAAATTTTAGAATTTAATTTATTAAATACTGATCACGTGATTTCTTTTCTGATACTTTAAATAAATTTATCGTCACTTCCATAACAATGAAATAGACAAAAAAATATTTTTTCTCTTGTTAATGCGGCAGACGATTGGACATTATGCAAAAAAATATTAAAATGCAGTAAAAGATACATGTTCCTCAAACTGTACTATATTCTTTAGTATGTCCTATTAGATTTAATTTGAATATTTTCTTCTACATTATTTTGTCTATAAAAATATCTCTTACGATTTTTTTATAAATATTTTTTTTTACATCAATTGTATACATTGATCGTCGTATTTATTATACATATATATAAATATTTATTTTTTGGCATTAATTGCATACATTGACCGTTGTATTTAATTTGAATGTACTCCGTAGCAAAGTGCGGGTATTCAGCTAGTTATTAATATAAAAAAAAGTTAGCATTAAATTTACATCGCAGTACTATTCTGCATAAATAAACAAGTTTGCATTTACCTTAAAGCTTTTTTAAATTAGCGAAATTCGTTAACGAAAGAATAAACATGCAGTTTGTTGACCTTTCAATTTTTTTTCTTTACAGTAACTCCTAAAATAATGTCATCGGTTTGTCCTACTCGCAATGTTTTATTTTTTTATCCTCAAATTGCATCTCTTAGTATGTGAAATAGCTCAAGGCGCATCCATCTTGCGTTCTGGTGGCGTCAAACAGTCTCGAGTCGTAAAACGAGATCCCCTATGTAATTTATATTCGCTTTCCTTTGTATATTCGCGTCACACATGTATAAACGAGTCTCTCTCTCACTCCTTCAGGGGATTTTCCTGAACCCTGATGGTTTTTATTTTCCACATCATATGAGGAGTTTTGAACTTGATTATCCAAAACCCTTACATTGAAAAAAAAGAGAAAAAAAATCTACCTGAGATTTAGTAATTTGGTCAAGATAGCTTGATTTTATGCCCACTTAAAATGAATTTAAAACATTAAATTTATTTTACGCTGAGCCACTAATGCTCAGTGGTGCTTTAAAAGATTTACCTCCAGTTTTTGTAATGCGCTTGAAAAAAATTAGTCGTAAAATACACGTGTCATAAGAAGAGATGTTTGTTTATCGTTACAAGATTAGGAAGTTATCTGCATGAAATACTACTGTTGCACGCAGCATGTCACATCTCAACTCTTGCAAAAACGAAAGGGCAAAAATAATATTTGATGTAAAACGCCTAGGTTACAATAATTTCCTTGGAAATGCATATTTAAATAATTGCACCGTTGCTAACTTAAGACAACACAGCTTCCTCGCTTAAAAACGGGTCATATTCACATTCTGCCGTTACTTTTTTTCACGTGGTTGCATAAGGGGCTTTGCACCAAACGGCATTACAAGAGTGATAGTTTTAGGGACAATTTGGATACTGACCAAAGTGCGTACACGCTCGTGGGGGAGGAAGGTACACTGGCGGAAAATTTGGTTCTTTTGTACGTATGATCTTTATTTCGTTGGACTCTTCCGTTTGATCTAACAAACACTGATCTTTTTTTTTCTTGAACAATGTTAAGTTGATAGTAGAACTATATCCTCGTTTCAAACTATTATTATTATTATTTTTTGGGGGGGAGGGGGAGGGCGGGGGTGCAGATTAACTAAAATTTCTTTCAATAAATTAATGACTATTAAACTTTCATTATAAGAACAAGAAAATGTTTTTAAAATGTCTAACTAAAAAAAATATTTCAGGTAGTCTCTTCTAACGAAACTACCGCGGGTTATTAACATAGGATTACTTATCGTTGCTTACCTCTTTTGTATGTACATATATGTATGTATTATGTATATATTTATCTATATATATGTACGTATGTATTTGTGTATATATATATATATATATATATATATATATATGTACGTCAAAATTTTGACACATTTTGGTACTTTTCTGTTTAACTGTTTACTGCTTGCCCAAGCGATACAGACTGGGTTTGGCGCGCTACCAAAATCATAACTCGCGACGCAGGACATCTAAAATTTTGCTTTCCAGAGGACCGTTATGGAGGAACGTAATCCTACGTTAAAAGAGTTTTAACTGTTTTGCAATGCTCGAAAGTATTTATTCCTACAAGAAATACCACATTCCAACAAAAACAACTTCGAAAAGCAGCCTTTTTTACCATAAAATTCAATTAATAAATAGAAAAGACTGCCTCGGATTAATGAATGAGAATTGGAAGAAATTAATTTTAAAAAGTGCACAGTACTGTGTGCTTTCGTAATGAAAAGCTTTATTAACGAGTTTTAACAACAGTTCTTCTCCTTATATAAATTGAGCATGGATAATTATTAAGTACTATTTCTTTTCTCCTTTTCTTATTTATTAAACAATGAACTCTCGACTATCGGTGCATGTCACGAAAGAATAGGTCAGATGTAAAATGCAAATAGTCTGAGAGAATGTCAACAAAGCTCGGGAATAAGGAAATAGCGTCTTTTGAGCTGAAAACTGAAGAATCAAAGAATTTTTAATATTTCGTGTACACTATTAATGTCCCTATACATTATCTTAAAAATTGTGAATATTTTTCGGTGTACTGGGACATTATTGACCCATGTATTCCTGTTTTTCTAGCTCTCCCCTGGAATAGTTAGCACGGATAATCGGAATTTCCGTTTGTTTAGTCTGATATTTTCATGTTCGTTCCGTTGTTTCTCTATTTGTATTTTTTTTTTCGTTACTGCTTTCGTTTCCGCTTTTCTTTTCGTTACTCAGCTGGCAATTTCCCTCTTCACAATTTTCTGTTTTGGAATGGCAACGTCGTCTCTGGCTGGTAGTTTCGAGTTCTGCTTTTTCTCCACTGCTTGTTGTGTGTGCAGTTTTATTTCCCAGGTCATGATGATGAAATTCATATTGGCTTTTGAAATTCACTAATAGAATTTTATAACTCTAATATTAATTCTAATTATAGTGAAAGGTTTTCTTCTTCCGTAATTCCAGCTAGTTTCTAAAATACGTGGTATTTTGCTCTGCTATTTTACCACACCAACGTTATAAATTTTGTTGATTTTGGTTATAGCATGTTGACATAAGAATGATGAAGGAGTTTTTTTTTAAAGAATTTTAGGTAATTAAATCTGGAGGAACTTAGCATAATTTGATAGGTAATTAGTAAACAAACCTGTCAAAAAAACTTGGGTCTCGAGTTCTTTTTTCTCTCTCTCTTTTTGCCTACGTTTTTGTCATCACTATTTGACCAGTGAGCAATCTGTTGCTCAGCTGTTGATGGCCAAAAATGTATTGTCTTTTGAAATTCACGGATACAGTTTTTTTAAATGCATTTATTTTTCATTGTTATAGTATATCTTTTAAGGTTTTTCCCACCTATTTCTACCAGTTTCTCATGTACATGTTTAGCGTTGACCTTAATTTTATTTCAGTAACAGCATCACGGCAGAAGAATAATAAAGAAGGTCTTCCTTTAAAGTATTTTCCGCAGTTAATTCTGAAGGAATTTGGTTTGGTGTACAATAACTACCATGTTCCTTCACATACCATGTACTTTGTTTGGTATGTGAAGGAACATGGTTTGGTGTGTAATAAGACAGCATATCTGTCCTAAAAGCTGGAAATCTAGAGATCTATTTTTTTTTAAGTTTGTGATTGCTTTTCAAATGTATTAGAAAATATGAGAAATTGTGACACGCTTTACATCGTTGTAAAGGTATAAAAATGTGATGTGTACGGGGTCAGAAAAATCCTACTATGTATCAGGCGGGGAGAACAAGTCGATTCGTTAGTGTTCATAGTAGCTTAGGTCGTTCGGTGGTGTAATCAGTAGGCGTGTTTTTTCGAAGTACAGTCGAACCCCGTTATAGCGAACCAGGGCCACCCAGAGGAAGGGGGAACTGGGGCACTTTGCCCCAGGCCCCTAACTGCCGGAGAGGCCCCAAAAAATTTTAAATAATTTATTTATTAGATTTCCTCCGAAAGAAAATTCTGAAACTTGTACCGTACTTCAAAATTCAAAATAATCTCCTGAAAAAAGCCCCCCCCCCCCAAAAAAAAAAAAAATAAAATAAAATAAAATATTCGATTAATCAGATTTCTTGGGACCCCCAACAGAAGTTTGCCCCAGGCCCCGTAAAGTCTCTGGGCGGCCCTGTAGCGAACCCGGTATATAACGCACTCACGGATATAACGAACGGAAATTTTGGTCCCTCAGTTTTCCTATTGTACGTAATTTAATTGTGTCAGTTTAATATAATCGATTTTAGTCGACTTAATTCATCAATGTTAATTTTTAATAGATTTTATCATTTTTTTAATATATCATTATTGAATACAAATTGCAACTAATGAGTTATACATTTTGTGAACTCTAGCATTTTTCATAACGGCTTGAACCACCGGATAAAGCGAACAAAACCTTTGGTCCCTTGAAGTTTGTTATAACGGGTTTCGACTGTACATGGTTTTTAGGAGCTATGAAGCTGTTTTCATTGCATAAATGTATGTGAATGCCGTATAAATCCGTTATAACGTTATAAGGAGAAGTATGTTTAATTAACGCTTCTAGTCAGGGAAATTAAGAAAACCTATCGTGTGTATACCTGGTCGAAGCTACGGCATGCCTGTACGTCACTAAGTCGCTGATTTACTTCGTGAATAAGACATGGTATTCAGTGACATCCTGCTCTGAAACCAGTCACATGACGAGTAGCGGCAAGTTCTTAGCTCCTTTGGTATCACTTTCTTTAGGCTGTTAGGCAAATAGTTTTTTATATCTGACTATTTTGTAGTTGTCTTTTAACGTAGGATTACGTTCCTCCATAACGGTCCTCCCGAAAGCAAAATTGCAGATGCCCTGCTTCGCGAGTTATAATTTTGGCATATATATATGTTAAGAAATAATTAGGAAAAGAATAATAATTAAACAATTTACAGGGAAGGCTTCAGAATAATCAAATTTCTAGAATTAAATATCATTAATTATTGTACTTCGAAACGCCCCAACTGTCAATCCTAAGGAGAGAAATCCCCTTTTTGAGAATCTAAAAGTAGTATCAAACGTAGCCGCGCCCATTCCCCATCGCCGGCGCAGACGTCACGAGCATGTGCAGTAATTTTAGAAGCTTTTGAGACAATAGGTAAGTTAAGCAGACCAAGACGATTTTTCAATGACAGCAGTCACACGTTAGGACTGCTCCGTGTTTGACTAGGGCGGCCGCTACGATGTGCGCCATCTTCGAGGGGTGGTTTCCGTGAAGTGGGAAGAAATAATAAATATATCGAAAAGGATTATTGTGTGTGTTTGAATCTTGAACTACCTTCCACTACGCTACAATTCAACTAAATGATTATATATGACTGCAACATCTTCCATTAGAGCGGGTGTAATACCACGCCCGTCATATACACTGCTGGCCACCCAAATTGCAACACCAAGAAACACAAGAGATATCACAACAAAATTTATTTTGTAGATAACATGTTGACCACGTTTCAAATGATTAAATTTATAGACTTCTGTGAAGTGTGGTTCCTGCCAAAATCAGTAGCCAGAGTAGTCGCCATTGTTGGAGATCACCGCTTCCACACGCCGCGGCATTGATTCAAAGAGACTTTGGATGAGTTCTTGGGGTACAGCAGACCAAGCAGCTTCCACACGTTGCCAAAGTTGATCTGCTGTGGCAGCTGGGGATGGAATCTGGATCAATCGTAGAGCAACCATGGACCACATGTTTTCTATCGGCGAAAGATCCGGAGAGCGAGGCGGCCAGGGAAGCAATTCAATTTGGCAAATGGCGAAGAACCGTTGGACAATGCGTGCCACGTGTGGTCGCGCATTATCCTGTTTAAATATGGCTGTGGGCAAGCCCTGAAGGTAAGGAAGGACAACTGGCTTCAACACCTCGGAGATGTAGCGCTGGCTGTTTAAAGTACCGGTAATGCGTACTACAGGTGTGCGAGAGTGATATACAATACCGCCCCATACCATAAAACCCGATGCAGGACCAGTGTGGCGGTGCATAACGCAGCTGTTCAGCATCCTCTCTTCACGGTGTCTCCAGACTCGAATGCGACCATCGTGGTGTTGCAGACAGAAGCGTGACTCGTCAGTAAAGACAATTTCATTCCATTCTGCCGTCCACATCCTTCTGTCATCGCATCATTGGCGGCGGAGACGTCTGTGATTCTGCGTCAAGGGTAGACAAAGCAATGGACGTCTTGCGGACAGACCACTCTGCTGTAAACGGCGTCGAATGGTACGCGCAGACACTGGATGATGCGTTACAGACTGCATGTGCTGTGCTATGGTTCGTGATGTGACTGAGCGATCCGTCACTGCCATGCGCACAATTTGCCTGTCATCACGTGAAGTGGTGCGCTGAGGTGGATGCGATCGAACACGCCGGTCCGTCGTACCCTCCTGCATCCAACGATCACATATCCGCATTACAGTTGTTTGGTTTCGTCCAACACGACTACCGATTTCCCTGAAAGATAATCCACAATCTCGGTAGGCCACTATCCTTCCTCTGTCGAACTCGAATACTTGATCAAAAGATGATCGCTGTTTTCGACGAGGCATAATTGATCTTTTTTTGAAAAAATCACAAGAAAAACACAATTGCCGAACTTGAAATCGTCGAAATCTCCAAGCCTTAAATAGCGCTTTGAAGTGGCGCCACAGGCGCGCGTGATGTCCGTCTGCGCTGAAATTCTAATCATTTGCATATCTTACCTCCGCTAATGCATGTTGTAAATTTCATGTTATTTGCATGTTTCCTTCAGGGTGTTGCATTTACAGTGGCCAGCAGTGTATATATATATATATATATATGTATGTATATATATATATATGTATATATATATATATATATATATATATATATACATACATACATACATACATACACATACGTACGTACATACATATATATAGATACATATATATACATAACACACATACATATATACATACAAAAGAGGTAAGCAACGATAAGTAACCCTACGTTAATAACCCGCGGTAGTTTCGCTAGAAGAGACTACCTGAATTTTTTTTAATTCTTGTTTAGATGCCATATTCTACAGTTTATATGGCACAGACACGCACACACAATTGATTTATAGGTTATGCACTCTAACATAAATGTTAAACTGTTATTGGTTAACCTCCTTACATTTTTTTTCATAATTCCTGAATCTCTTAAAGGGTTGTGAGTTTTGGGCATCTTAAGCCTTATCAGAAATTTAAGCCAAATAGTTCTTTTCAATCAAAAAATAATACCTGAAATCTTTTTACACTTTATTTTTTCTCAAGGCAACTACTAACCACTTTTACACTAATTACGCAATTTATTTGGTACGATATGTATTAATACAGATTTTTATAAATATATAAATTTAGTATTCGATATGTAATTAATATTGATTTGTATCACATGAGAAAATTTGGATAAATGCTGGCTTAGTAGTGCAACTTTCTAATGAATATTCTTTGATAAACATGATCTGTTTGTTTCTGTATACCGTAAAATCTTGACTATAATACGCACACGTGTATAATACGCATGTTCAATTTTGTGCGAAATTTTTCGGAAAAAAATTAAAATTCGACTATAATACGCACCCATAACTTTTCAATATTTTATATAAAAATTGCACAAATGCTTATTAATATAAATGAAGTTTGTAGTAAAAATAAGCGAAAACGTCAAGTTCGGTAGCAAAAAAATTGAAATTTGTAATTCAAAACAAAGAATACTATCATATTATCAGTCTTAATCACTTTCACTAGAATACAGCTCATCTACTGTTTGTCGTTCTTTCAATGTTTAAAACTACATTTTTTTTGTACACGAATATAATACGCACCCTCACTTTTGCGGATTGAAATGCGAAAAAATTTTTGTATTATACTCAAAACTACAACGGTAAGTAACAGAATCAATTGAAAGTGGCTATATCTAATCGAATTCTATGCGATGAGGCTGTACAACATAACACCATCACATGGAATTCATATTTGTTACTTCCTTATATACGAGTCATTCAACTTGAAAAATTCAATCTATCCTCTGAGTTATCTCCCATCACTTATAAAATAGCCGTTGCTTTTTCATTATCTTGAAGAAAATTCCATCTGAAACGCATATTTCAGAATTAATTATATTCGTGTGCTTTTTAACACTAAGTAGTTATATCCGCCTTCCATTAAACTGCAGCTGTAACGATAAAACCTTTTATTTCATCAATCAAATTCTTTCAAAATATGCCACAACGCATTTCACAGACTATTCAAACCTTCGTGAAACGGGTCTTGGGTTTTCGAAGGCATACTTGGGGAAACCCGCTAATATTGCTTTAATGACGCCCGATCTGTAATTATTTGTTATCTCCAGTATTTATAAAAGTATAACCTTTCTTCGTCTCAAAGGCTGGGGGATTATAAAAAGTTTCTAAAACACTTCAGATAGCGCTTTGATTGATGACTTTTGTTTTTAAAAACTCCTTCGCGTACTATTATATTTATATTTTTTTTTTGAGGTTTCCTCTTTCAAACTTCTTCGCTGTCCGTGCGATGCGTTCGTGAGCGATCAGTGAAAATCTATAATCTTCAAGAACAGGTAGAAATATACAAAACATGCCTGAAAATCCTGTTTTGTATTTTAAAAAAATTCCATTCGGACGTTCAATAAATATCCGATTAGTGGAAAATTTTCGCGGGAAAAGCATCTAAAGATGACACGGGAACATGCTATGGAAGCGTTTATTTCTCAATAACCTTATATTTCCTGATTATATTATCTTTCATTGGCTTTAACGTCAGGAAAATGCTTTTTAACCACAATTAAGGCTGCTGTGTACTAACCCTATTGGATTCTCTCACCTCTATGCTAAGCTATGGGGAAAATGTGTCCAAGGATTGCCGATTTGGATTTAAATATTTAAAAACACTACTTTTTATTAGAGAAAGTAAATTTATACCTTGGGGCATTTCTCTCTCTCTCTCTCTCTCTTTTTTAAATGCAAATAATACAGAGTGTCCGGGCTAAAAGTATCCAAAAGTTATGGCTTATTTTGACGGAACTACCCATTAGAATTTTTAAAAAAAATTATTTAAATTGAAAGAATATCTCACCAAGTTTTAATATCAATCACAGATTTCAATGTCTGAACCTTTTGTAGCGACGAACGTCTAACGACTAAATGATAATACAGTTCTTTCAAAGTGTTTCATAGCATATCAGGAGTTAATGCACGAATTGCTTGAATGATACGCTCCTTCAACTCATCTACAGTTTCAATTTTTTTTGTTTATACGCAACGGATTTAATGAATCCCCAAGCGAAAAAGTCTAATAACTCCTGGTTTGCTACGAAACACTTGGAGAGAACTGGATTACCATTTAGACGTTACTCGTGCTACAAAAGGTGCCCACATCGAAATCTATCATTGATATTAAAACTTGGTGAGATGTTCTCTCTATTTAAATAATTTTTTTTTAATTCTAATGGGTAGTTCCGTAAAAATAAGTCATAACTTTTGGATACTTTTAACCCGGACCTTTATTTCTAGTATTTTGAAATTTATATTATTCGGGAAAAAGAAATCTGGTATAGTGTGTTTTAAACGCTCATCAATTCCTTTCGTGGACAAAATTTATAAAATGAATCCTGTTGCAACGTGCAGAAAAGTTCAGGCTATCTAAAAATACCATTTTTACTGGATTATCATTATTTATGTAGATGTAAATAGTAGACACATTTTCTCTATAGGTTAACACTGACGTGAGCGAATCCAATAGGGTTAGGTTTGGTTTGGAGCGCTACGGTCAACATTTTGCTACACGAGGGCTAATTAGACCGGGACCTACAGTTTAAAGCCGATTCCGAACGTCTACAAACATCCATGCCAACAGTGGAACTCGAACCCACAGGGTCTGAACCGAATGCCAGCGCCCTAGCCATTCGGCCCTCACGGGACTCTAATAGGGTTAGAACACAGCAGCCTTAAAGGGCAAGGCATATGTCTTGTCTAAACATTAATTTTCGACGAGTTTTCACAGGAAATTTTGCATCATTTATATAGAATACTGTTTATCAATAGGTTACCAGGATCTTTTTACGATGGGCTGAGCTTCCAATTATATCATCCATACTAATTTATGCAAGGATCTGCATGGAAAACTCGTTTAGTCTGAAAATCGATCTGTAGGCAGCAAGAAATAAATTGTTCTCGGTTTTTATTTGGACTTTGCACAGGAATTTAAAGTCGAGTTTAAAAGCAAAATAATAATAAATTTGTATAATTTTCCAGTTTTTCTTCTCGTTAAAGTCTGTTATATCCTCCTTTCCGTACAAGTCACGCTGTTTTTCTTACTGACAGCTTTTATCTTATTTCTAGCTATTTTACGTTTATGATACGAGGATAATCAGGCTTTTATAGTGTATTTTCAATCATTTGAAATGTTCCGATGCAAATAAGGGACCGCGCCCTGCATATGGAGATAGGCAGGTTGATAAAACAAACTGAACGCTAAGGAAATTATACGCCACATGGACGCTGCAGTGTCATGTGCAGAGCAACACGTCTTTTGAACACATAAATAGTTGTAATTGTTATTATTACTAGTATTTTATAAAACCGAAGCAGCTGGAAACCGTTGTTTAGAAAACTGAAACTCGTTTTGAGCTAATATGAGTCGGGAATAACAGGTTAAAAAAAATTTTTTTTTTAAATACTCGTGATTGAGTATTTAATGTATTTAGAATTTTTTTATCTATTAAATTATATTTTTATCTATTATTATTATCACATAAATCGATAGTAATCGAAAAGTTTTGGGGAATGCTTGTTGCCAAGGTTTATAACAATGGGTCGCGACCCCGTTGTGTGTCGCGAAAATATTTAGAGGGGTCGCGGATAATTTGAAGTATATTTATACCATACTGAATTATTTAATTAAAAAATATGCTTCGAAAGCTAATAGTTTTGAAATCATGCTATTTTAATTTTGTTAATTTTTTCGTTAATATAATACAAATGCATATTTCATTTAAATATGAAGCTTTAGTTACTGAGGAAAAAAGGATGACCAGATTCCAAAAATACAGCCATCACAGTCCTGGTTAATATTTATTCATTATCTAATCGTCCATTAAACGGACACCATGTTCGGTGGTCCTAACAAAGAGTACTGAACACCCCTAGAAAAATTACATAAGACAAAGCAATGTTGAAAATACATCGAAACATGGACGACTAACGCCCTCTACACGTGAAAAGCACAGCTTATATCCGTTGCAGTTACTTGAGATTTGACGAAAACAAATACAGATGGTAAACAAGGCATTTTTTAAAATTTTTATTATGCAAATTATATATATACCAAAATCTACAGTTCGTCTATTTTTAAAGTAGTTCGTCAAAATTGGCTTATTTTTTCTATTTACGCTATGGTGTCGTGAAGCAATGTATACTGCTGGCCACTGTAAATGCAACACCCTGAAGGAAACATGCAAATAACATGAAATTTACAACATGCATTAGCGGAGTTGAGATATGCAAATGATTAGAATTTCAGCGCAGACGCACATCACGCGCGCCTGTGGCGCCACTTTAAAGCGCTATTTAACGCTTGAAGATTTCGACGATTTCAAGTTCGGCAATTGTGTTTTTCTTGTGGGTTTTTTCAAAAAAAACGATCAATTATGCCTCGTCGAAAACAGCGATCATCTTTTGATCAAGTATCCGAGTTCGACAGAGGAAGGATAGTGGCCTACTGAGATTGTGGATTATCTTTCAGGGAAATCGGTAGTCGTGTTGGACGAAACCAAACAACTGTAATGCGGATATGTGATCGTTGGATGCAGGAGGGTACGACGGACCGGCGTGTTCGATCGCATCCATCTCAGCGCACCACTTCACGTGATGACAGGCAAATTAACGCATGGCAGTGACGGATCGCTCAGTCACATAACGAACCATAGCACAGCACATGCAGTCTGTAACGCATCATCCAGTGTCTGCGCGTACCATTCGACGCCGTTTACAGCAGAGTGGTCTGTTCGCAAGACGTCCATTGCTTTGTCTACCGTTGACGCAGAACCACAAACGTCTCCGCCGCCAATGGTGCGATGACAGAAGGATGTGGAATGGAATGAAATTGTCTTTACTGACGAGTCGCGCTTCTGTCTGCAACACCACGATGGTCGCATTCGAGTCTGGAGACACCGTGAAGAGAGGATGCTGAACAGCTGCGTTATGCACCGCCACACTGGTCCTGCATCGGGTTTTATGGTATGGGGCGGTATTGTATATCACTCTCGCACACCTCTAGTACGCATTGCCGGTACTTTAAACAGCCAGCGCTACATCTCCAAGGTTTTGAAGCCAGTTGTCCTTCCTTACCTTCAGGGCTTGCCCACAGCCATATTTCAACAGGATAATGCGCGACCACACATGGCACGCATTGTCCAACGGTTTTTCGTCAATCGCCAGATTGAATTGCTTCCCTGGCCGCCTCGCTCTCCGGATCTTTCGCCGATAGAAAACATGTGGTCCATGGTTGCTCTACGATTGACCCAGATTCCATCCCCAGCTGCCACAGCAGATCAACTTTGGCAACGTGTGGAAGCTGCTTGGTCGGCTGTACCCCAAGAACTCATCCAAAGTCTCTTTGAATCAATGCCGAGGCGTGTGGCAGCGGTGATCTCCAACAATGGCGGCTACTCTGGCTACTGATTTTGGTAGGAACCACACTTCACAGAAGTCTATAAATTTAATCATTTGATACTTGGTCAACATGTTATCTACAAAATAAATTTTGTTGTGATATCTCTTGTGTTTCTTGGTGTTGCAATTTGTGTGGCCAGCAGTGTATATTTTTTTCATGAGTGTACGTGTATGGTCTTGTGTGTGATCTTTTCCAGGAGAGCTTTCGGCAAGGACCGGAAATTTGACTTTACTCTAATCGAGACCCCATGGCAAGGGGACAGCGGAGCATCGTTTAGTTTTCAGATTCCAATTAGGGAAGTATTATTGACGACCCCTTCGATTGTTCCGAACAGACTGTCCAGTTCGGAGAATGGAAACGGCTCCCCTCCGGCTATCTAGCGGGGTGCACCTAAAGCACCGGCGTGGGAACGGAGGATGCGGAAGTTGAGATTTTTAAAGAATCATCGAGAATGTTCGAGAGATTTCTGGAAAAGACGAAAGGTATTAAAAAGGGCGGTTTCTCGGAGGAGAGACAGATCTGAGCTGACTGCCGAACGTGATGCTGTTTGTTGAGGCAGAAACCTGAGACGTATACTGACTTTGGCTTTTGCTAGCCACTACATCATGATGAGATGTAACTATGTGATTTGTACATATTTGTAATATAAACAGGAGGTCTAAATAAAGACCTGTATATATGTTTTAAATTAAGTCTTTGTCTTCGTTTTACGAAATGTATACCTCTTCCGAAATATTGGCTCGTTGTCAGCCACACCATGACAACGCTAACATTTTCCTAATTAAAATAAAAAAAATTCTACTGCCGAAAATTTTTTTCTTATGGGTCGCATGATTTTTTTTAATCTAAAGTAAATGGATCGCGGTCTGAAACAGTTTGCACACCACTAGTTTGTACCACAAATTTGTAAAGAAGCTAATGGATACTGCAGTCATTTTAGTTACTGAAAATTACTATAGATAGGTTTACGCACCAGATGGATTTAATTGACTGAGAATGCTGAACTGGTATGATGCTGATGCAGTGATCAGCGTTTTTTTTTTTTTTTTTCCAGATTTGTTCTGTAGAATTTTACCGCTTCCATATAGCCCTGTCAGACCAGAATTATACACGAACACAACACGTAAACGCAAGCCGTCAGAAGCGGTAGGTTTGCAAATTTGATTAATAACGGAATGAGTGAAATTTCCCTAGGGGTCATCAAAATGGAGTAGTTATTGCGCACGAAGGAGTGCTCGCTCCTTACTCACTGGTCGAGGAGCAAATGTTTTCAGGAACAGTATTGTTTCTGGAGCAGCAGTGTTGCGAGTATTTTTGACGCCGCACACGGCTTTTGCCGCGACGTTAGTTCAGAAAATTGCGTGACTGGTTGTTAACTGGGGAAGGCTCCGCGAAGTTATATATGTCTGATATGGGCTTTAGGGGCCGAGTTAGTATTCTATTAAATATTTAAAAAAAGAAATGTTGATAATTAATTGAACCTGTGAGTAATTGAACCTGTGAGTTATTACTTTATTATTTTCAGTTTGTTTTCTCGTTGTGAAGTGATTAGGGTCTCAAGTTTCTCCAAGTTGACCCTGGTTCGAACCCCGATAAAGGCACTGATGTTCCTCTGTTGTACCCTCATATGTAGTAATGTTTGTTAGCTTACTGGGTGCAGCTGTGATAAAATGGTTAAGAAACTTTGCGGTGTGTAGGTGCGAGTGTTCTTTGTGAATGTCTGCCGAAATAAAATTTAAAAAAAATTCTACCAATTAACGTAGGATTGCGTTCCTCCATAACGGTCCTCCGGAAAGCACAATTTCAGATGTCCTGCGTCGCGAGTTATAATTTTGGCAGCGCGCCAAACCCAGTCTGTGTCGCTTGGGCAAGCAGTAAACAGTTAAACGGAAAAGTACCAAAATGCGCCAAAATTTTTACTTACACACACACACACACACACACACACACACACATATATATATATATATATATATATATATATATATATATATATATATATATATATATAAGGGGACAGGAGCGAGGTTTGTTAAATATAAATATATATATATACAGTCGAACCTCCATATATCGAAGTAGCAAATTGCCGGAAAATAATTCGATATATAGAATTGATCTTCGTTTTATCATAATTCTTCTAAAACATTAAAATTAAAGATAATTTTCGTATGCGAAACTCTATTTCTAATTTATATACGAATCACATTAAATGAAATTTTATAACTAAAAATAAATTAATATAAAAGATTCTTTGAGTATTACACACCTTTAAAAAACACAATAATCCAGACAGTGGTTACAATGATCACTGTTACATTCCTTTAAAAAAAAAAAACTATGAATATCTTGCTCAACAGCCCGTTTTGCGGAAAGTTCATCAAAGAATGTTCGCATTTATTCAGTCCACTAAAAACTTCATCAGGGACATTTTCCGCGAATTGAAGTCCACGATGTATTGTTTCAAACGCCAAAAATTGGGAAATTTTATTCTAAAGTGGAATAAAATCTCCCAATATGTCTTGAAAAAAATTTTGATATATAGAGATTTTTTCGATATATAGAAACAGTTTTTCTATGTAATGAACATGGAGAGTTGCTAAGAGTTCGATATATAGAAAATTTCGATATAAGGAAGTTCGATATATGGAGGTTCGACTGTATATATATATATATATATATATATATATATATATATATATATATATATATATATATATATGTACATATATATAGATACATATATACATAACACATACATACATATATACATACAAAAGAGGTAAGCAACGATAAGTAATCCTACGTTAATAACCCGTGGTAGTTTCGTTAGAAGAGACTACCTGAATTTTTTTTTTTTTTATTTATTTTATTTATTTATTATTTTTTTTTAAGTTCACCTTCTATGTCTTCTTAATTTTGAATCACAGTTATATATCAGGTTTAAATATAATTTGTTTCAGGTTTTGTTTACAGGCAGAAATTCAGTCGAATTCTAATTAGGCGTTGGTTATATTATTCGTACTACCCTAACTCCACTTTTTTTTTTTCTTTTTTTTTTTTTTTTGGGGGGGGGGGGGTTACGGAGGAAGCTTGCATTTCAACCTAATGACAGTCAATGATTACAGATCTTGGCTAGTTTTCCATGTGTTCATATGAGACCGTTTACAATAACTGATCGATTAAAGTACACTGATACATAATTACGCGAATTATAGTTTGATAATCACATATTTTACTCTTTACTCTTGGCTAGTTTTTTTTTTCAAATGTACTCACATCAGACAGTTGAACACTTCAAAAATCTAAACTGTAATAATGCCCGAGGGATTAACAATTTAATAAAAGCGTAGCTAGATTGCTAGAAGACTAAAGTAGTTATTTAATATGAAACATAATTTATTTTCTAATATTTTAGCACCTAACTTTTTTTATTACATTTAAAGGGTCAAAACCCATATTTAATCAAATTTTTCCCTCTTCCCTACTTCATTTTTGTAACTTCTTGAAAATATAGCACAACTTCGAATAAAAGTCTCGTCTGACTTGAGATACTGAATAATCTACTTATCTTGACTTGTTTTATAGTATACTGCAGGTGTTCTACGTCATCGTTTTTGACTTGCCTAAAATTTTCTCCTTCGGTACCATCTTTAACCTTTAGCTTACGGGGCCCATTTTTCCAATTCCCCCTTTAGAACGG
Source organism: Dolomedes plantarius (assembly GCA_907164885.2). NCBI lineage: Eukaryota > Metazoa > Arthropoda > Arachnida > Araneae > Dolomedidae > Dolomedes > Dolomedes plantarius. The sequence continues at coordinate 84,520,375 of OU015497.1, read as the reverse complement.
GAAATTTCATACCCTTTGTAAGAACGGCCATTACGTGGTTTTTATATATATATATATATATATATATATATATATATATATATATATATATATATATATATATATATATATATATATATATTTATATTTATATTTATATTTATATATATATTTATATTTATATATAAGAGCTCGTCTGTTTGTTTGTTTGTCCTCTATAGAATCATAGACTGTTTCACCCACCGGGACCAAATTCGGCACAGTTAATGTTTAGAACCCGAGAAAGTTAACGCAGCAAAAACGAAATTTGGGGCTCAATTAGTTTTTTTAAAATTAATTTTTTAATGATTTTTTGTGCCCCAAAGAGGTGCGCGTACCACTTAAATGTGGATACAGTTTTTGTAATATTTTTTAAGTTTGCATTTAAAATGATAATCCGAGGGTATTATAAAATTTATATTACGAGAAAGATCATAAAAATTCCTTTAAAACGAAATCTTTTTCGAATCTTTACCTCCATTTTCTGATTTTTGGTGAGTTTTTAAAGATTATTTTTTAGAATTTAATTTATGAAATGCTGATCACGTGGTTTCTTTTCTTTTTGTGATACTTTAAATTAATTTTGCGTCACGTGCATAACAACGAAATAAATTGACAAAAGAAATACTATAATACGGTAAAAGATGAAATTTAACCACTAGACTAACTGAGATGGAAGTTTTTTAAGAATGCAATTTAAATTAGTATGTTTTAACACAACTTTTCTGCCTCTGCTTTGTGTCCTTTGTTATTTGCAGTTTTTCTCATCGCTTGGACCGATTTACAATTTGCTTTTTCAACGGTTTTTGGCCTTGGGAAATTTAAAAACCGATTTAGAATTTGCTTTTTATACGGTTTTTGGCCTGTCGACAATAAAAAAACCGAATCACCAAAGTAAGGAAAATAGGCTTCATGCGGAATCCCACCTTTGATTAAATAAAGGGGATAATGCATCTTGCACTTTACCTCTTGGGTGATGTGGAAAAAAGTGCGTCTCTTGGGTGATGAGGAAAAAAACTGCGTTTTTAAGGGAAAAATAAATAAAGGCAAATGTAAATTATAAATGTTATTTCGAATTAAACAGTGGATCAAACAAATCTAATTAAATCTAATTAAACAGTATCTAACAAATATAATTAAACAGTAAACTTATTTAATCCAAACGTGCGAATCACGCAACACTGTGTTATTAATTCTCAATAAAATCAGACGTATAATCAGACGAAGGTCCGCAGGCTCAAAATTTCTTTTTTTCTTATTGTTTGTATATCATTTCAGTAGAAACGCGCTAAGCGCATTCTAGCGCTAAGCGCATGTCTAGTCAGATGAACATGAAGAGCGGGGGATGCAGCCCAGTATTTTTTTGATGGAATGCATGAAAAATTTTATACCTATATATCTACCCGGGCAATGCCGGGCAATAATGCTAGTGTGTATATATATATATATATATATATATATATATATATATATATATATATATTAATATATATATTAATATATATATTAATTAATTAATTCATTCATTCTTGGGCCGGTATTCTTGAGATACATGCTATCCCACTCCGTAAGGAAAAGGTTAACCGAGTTATCTTGAAGTTGCGAAACACTTGCAAGATCTGCGACAGGGAAAGAAATAAAATTAAAATATTTGTGAAAAAATAAATTTGCGTTCTATTCACCTTTCGTTTTCCAGGCAGTTCAACCCCCCCAGGTACGAGACCAGGGAAAAACCACCTTTCGTGGGTGGTGAGAAGGGAGGGCACTGTTTCTCTTACAAAACCGTAATTAAAAAGTCCATTTTCGTTTAGTACATATCGATAATACATAAAAGTCAAAACTAAGGTTCATTTTCGGTTGACATTTTGTAATAATATGAGAAGAATTTTGTTTTGGGGGCTACCTCCGTTGCTAGCATCCCAACACGCGCCCCGCGGCATTTAGTATCAGGACCTCTTCGAATGTTCCCTCCGTGGGAATTTAATCTCGGGAACAGTTCTGTTGGTAGTTAAATGACGTAGACCACCGCATGGCTGCAGACACAGAATAAAATTAGTTAATCTGCATTTCTTCCCAGCAATCTCGAACTTCGATGGAAAATTTGCAGAAGGGAGCGCGTGTTGCGTTTTCCATAGAAAATTTATGTTCGAGGCATAAAACGAAAACTTTTCGTTCGATTTTGTGTGATTATCGAACAGATTCGTTCGAAAACTTAACAAGGAACAAAGAGAAAAGGTCTTGCGCAGCCGCTCTAACGAATGCCGGTGAAAGTATTGGGGAAATTAATTAAAGGAGTTAATTAGTGCGGTATCAAATATTTAATTATCCCCTGCGATCTTTTGTTCTTCCCTAATGAAACATTGATTCAAAGAATATACTCAAAGAAGAATTTTGCAGCGCACGAAGACCAGAGCTTTAAAAGGAAAAAAAATAAGGCACAAAATCAGTAATTGAAAATTTCAAAGAGGATGGTAGAAAAAAAAAAAAGGTAAAAACACAGAGAGACAGGGGCTCTCAGATAGGATTATCGGGCAGAAAAAAACGTAATTAAAAATGTTCATTAACACTAAAGAAAAGAATTTTTCTTAGCAAGGAATATCTTTAGAATGCAAAGTTATAATCAGAACTAATGTTCTAAAAAAAATTTTTTTTTTTCATGAGCGGGGGGGGGGGGGGGGGGGAGAGAATGGAATGTTCTCCCTACTTAGTCTTTTTGTGGTGATTCGCAGAAATTATGTTGTTTTATGTAATCTTGTTTTTAGTGAAATCTTACTTAGAAGCTTTGATGGAATATAGTTTGCTTTTGTGAGGAATTCATTTTCTCTCGTTATAGTTATTTGTTTTTAATGATTAATGCATCTAGCGGAGCGTCGGCCGAGGATGAGTATGCTTTTAAAAGAATTGGAAATACAAATGAAAATCAGCTCATTATGTGGGCATATTGATTGGGACGAAAAAAAATGACTTTTTTTACCTTTTTTTTATTATTTGTCTTCGAGACTCAGTATGGTTTTAATTACCAGTTTTAATTAATAATTAAAAGAAATAAAAAATTATCGAAGTAAGAAACGAAAACAAAATTAGGTTTTTTCTTCTATGGTATTCAAATTTTTAACAATGGTACATTAAAATTCAGTCAGGATGGGCAGAATATATATTTAAATTGGAGGAAAATATATATACTGATATTTAAAAAAAACCCTTTATTATGGTAGGTATTTTGTTTCATTTTGCATAATCTCAGAGATTCCTGAAATCTGATAGGTTTTGTCTAGTGGATCAGGCCTGTGGCGGCCTTGTGGTACAGCACGCTGACTTTCGCTGTGAGGGTGCTCGGATCGAATCCCGGCGTCACGCCACAAAAATGCCTCCGTTTGTGTCGTCCCTTCATAGGGGGTAATGCTGGTCCGCCTATATGGTGCCCCCATAATGAACTGGTCACTAAACTGCGGTGTGTTATAGGCGAATGTCTTCACGACAAGTGCCTCCGCATTGGTTTAAAAAAAATAATTAATTCTAGTGGATCATTCCGTAATGTTTTCCTTCTGTTTTAAAAATGGCAACAGACAACAATGCCTGAGTTACTGTTAACATTATAGTTTAACTGGGATGATTTCGTAATTTACTTCAACAGGACGTACATTTACTTGCATCGTTCAATTGAAAAGCTATCAAAATACAGTATACGGAAAGGTAAGTAGAAGTGAAAGTATCAAACCAAATCTACGATGACATTTCTGATTAAACCTTGAAACTCGGAAATTGCGACACTCCAACCAGCTTCAGAAGCTAAAGGCTGCTGTGTAGTAATCCTACTGGATTGATGTGCATCGCTTTATAAATTAAATAATTTAAATTAAATATACAGTGAATTAAATACCTTAATAATTTTCTCCACCTATTGTTTAACTTTGATGAGTGTCATTTGATTAATTTTCGCGCGAATTAATTGTAGTGACACTCATGAAAGTTGAGCAAATGATAAATCATGTTTTATGTACTAAATGTAACATGCAAGAATTTAATGTATTTTAGTGTTTGATTGACTGACAATTTCAATTTATTTTAATTTTTTTTTCATGTGGATTGACTGACGCAAGGTAAAGTTTTTTTAAAATTAAGCTTTGTTTAGTATTTTTATTTTTTTCCCCCTTTTATTTTTAAGTTTTATACGCTTATTTTTTTTTCCTTTTTATATAAATATATATTTTTTAAATTATCGCGTATTGGTTTGAAACACAGAAGTGCTTCTCGAGAATCTTAAAAAAAATGGCGATACAGTTTATTCAGTTGCATTAAAAAAAAGAGACGATTTTGCCCACTTTTTGCAAAGGAATACGTTGATAAGAGGACCACATGGGGTTTCCCCATATGGTTGTACCCGGATGTGAGAGGGTCAGAGAAGCTCTTGGACATGCTTGAGGCGAGTAACAGCACAGATGATATAATTAAAAGTACCACGTGGAATGGACTAAAAAAGATTATAAAAGGGCAGCACACAAAAAATACGGGGACTTTTCCTGATTCCTGGTTGTCTGGCTGACGGAAGCTCTAGCTGGATGTCTCTGCACTGATCAATACTACCGGTTGTTCGGAGCTGACGAGAATTTTCGAAGAACGCCATTATGATGAAGATTGTTGAACAAAGACCCTGGACCTGGAGGATTGTACCTCCCTATGTTCTAAGACAATTGAGTATGGAAGTGGTTTCGAGGCTTCTAAGCTATCCGATAAGATAAGTTTTTTTTTTTAGCCAGGGCTTAATTTAATTTAATATTTTTTAAGGTTTTTTTTTGGTCAGACAATCTAAAATTTTTTCTTTTTTATTGTGGCCATTTTTATTTTTCATTATGTTGTTCAAAGTGATAATTATTAATTTTTATTATGAGAGATATAATTTAATGATTTATGTTTACAAGTAGAACGAGGGATATTACTAATATGTATGTGTATATTGATGTATAAAGGAGTTATGGCAATGAGATAAGATTTCGCTAAATTCTATTGTTTAACGTAAGGTGATTAGATTATATTAATTTGTGTTAATAGTAATGAATAAAAATTTTGGTTTGATTCCCTCAGTTAAAATTGTGTCTGTCATGTTTTGTGAGTAATCATTTGTGAATTTCTGTTAGCCACAGAATCTACGTTATTGTTTTAGTTAAGAGAATTATAACACAACGCAATACTAACCACTATACGTTTTAAATATAAGGAATAAGTTTAAATTAATTAAAATAATTTGACTTTTTTTGAATTAAATAAATAAAATAAGTAATAAATAAGTAATAAAAAAGTCGAGATGCAACATGGATTCGCTCACCTCAATGTTAAACCTATGGAGACAATGTGTCCAAGGACTGACGACTTGGATTTAAAGGTGTTTTTTTTTTAATTTACTCCGTAATAGAGAAAGAAATTTTACACCTTGGGGGCATTTTTTGTTTAAAAAAATGCAAATAATATTTTAAAATTTAAATTATTTGGGGAAAAAATCTGGTATAATGTTCTTTAAAAGCGCTTAATTGCCTTTGGTGGACGAAATTTATTAAATGAATCCTGTTGCAAGGTCCAGAAAAGTTTAGGTTATCTGAAAATGCCATTTTTATTGGATTATCAGAATTTATGTAGCTGTAAATGGCAGACACATTTTCTCCATAGGTTAACACTGAGGTGAGCGAATCCAATAGGGTTAGTACACTGCAGCATTAAGCAGTACACTTAGTTATGATGATATGGGTTCAGAAACAATAAAGCTTATTTATAAAGATTTTGTCATCCTTTAATAGGGAAAATCTCTGACATATATATTATAGAGGTAAGATGAATTTGTGAGGTCATCAGATAAGCTTACATTTCATTTCCGATTTGAATTCTTCTGTCTATTTTTTGTATAAATTCTTACCTAGCTTTCCATATCAAGATTAATTTGGACTGAATGTCGTCGTACTTTGGAGTTTAAAGGATTAAAGCAAGCAAGAAATCAGTAGAATTGATTTCCAGCTGATTAATTGCTGTTAGGAATTATTGCACTTATACACCTGTCAGACTGCTGTTTGAAGATTTGTTTTGAAACGCGACATTGTGGTGAATGCTGTCTGAATAAAATCTCCGAAATATATCCTTTTTGCCTTTTATATGAATATTTAGTTGAATATTTCTATGGTGCTCGGAATAAAGGTCTTAAGTCAAAAAAATGTGATTTTTAGATATTTGTTAGTATTGATCTAAAAAAAAATATTTTGACTGATAGGCTTAAGTCTATCAATTTTGTATACAAAAGTACATTTCTTTGTACAAAAGACTCATGTCGAAATTATATTTCTGCGATTTGTATAAAAGCCAATAACTTGGTGTATTTAAATCACTGTTTTTGACTTAGGCCCTTTATACCAAGCACCATAGAATTAGTTATTAAGAAGTAGCCAAGACCGAAGTTGTACTGCTGTTTGCCACACTTGTTGGCATTTTTGAACAGACACTTTGGATATCTAAATTTAGGCATTCGTCAGTATAGTTATTCTAAAGATTGAAAATTGCTTAATGACAGCATAATATCATATTTTTCATGCTGTAGTTAAAAATGCAGCATATCAGACATCATGAGTATCGGGTATGCACCCAGCTTATAATCACAGAAATAATGTTTAAAAAAGGCGCGAGGACGAAGTAAATATCTTTTAATGAACAAAATACTGCAATAAGGAATTTGAATGCTTTACATAAAACAATATTAAGCACACAAAATATTAAAGATAATTAGATAAGAAGATTAGGTAAGATAATTAGTTTAGGTAAGGCTTGTATTATTTCTCCTACGGTCAAATATGAGGAACTGTACCTCTATTTATATGAAGTATAAACGTCTAAGAAAATCCTAGCATCGTACCACGCCTCAACCAGAAGGCGTTTCATTGTTGGACATGATCAGCTGCAACTTACTCTGAGCTATCTACTGACACTGAATAACTAAGTTATGAAAAGAACATTTAATTAGAAAATAAATCTGAAAATTGCACATTAAGAAAGATGATATCATAAAAAAATGATCGAGTAATCAAAATTAAGAAACAAATAAAAACACTTATAGACAGACATAAACGCACGCTAATCGCCAGCAAGCATTTCAAAATGATTTCATGATTTGCATTTAGTATCAACAAACATAAGTAATTCTCGGTATGAGTCTGATACCTCCGGCTACGAAAAACATAAACAATTACCACAAACATAAAGAAGCGTATATAAACAAACAGGTTATGTGAGCAAAAGCAATGACTACTGCCTTTGAGCCGGAATAAAGAATGAATGCAGGGTGGGGAGAAAATCGGGAGAAATAAATCGACTGTTGATATCTCAAATCGTGATTCAGCAAGTGGGTGATGAATAAATGAAAACACGAGGATTCCGGAAATTAACTTTTGAATATTTCTTTATCTCTCTGACAGCGAGGTAGACGGATGGAAAAGGAAAAGCGTCAAAATTTTGCTGCTGTTTCGGGATAAAAATAGGTTTAAGGCGCAAGATGAGGAATAAAGGATTTTAACACGGATTAAATTTTTAAACATATTATATTATAGGAAATCAGCGGTAAAATCCTGTTTAAAATCAGATATGTTTCCGAGTTGTAATTTTGTATTTTAGACGTCAAAATTTCTAAACAGAATTGCGTTCTTCATCTTCTTAAGGCTGCTGTGTACTAACCCTAATGGATTCGCTCACCTCAATGTTAACCTATGGAGAATATGTGTCCAAGGATTGCCGACTTGTTAGTTTCTTTTAATTGTACTCCTTAATAGAAAAAGAAATATTGCACCTTTTTTAAGGAAATGCAAATAACATTTTAAAATTTAAATTATTTGGGGAAGAAATTTGGTACAGTGTGTTTTAAATGCTCATAAATTCCTTTGGTGGACGAAATTTATAAAATGAATCCTGTTCCAAGGTTCAGAAAAGTTCAGGCTATCTGAAAAGACCCTTTTTGTTGGATTATCAGCATTTATGTAGCTATCAATAGTAGACACATTTTCTCCAAAGGTTAACATTGAGGTGAGCGAATCCTATAGGGTTACTACATAGCAGCCTTAATTAACTTATGGAGAAAATTTGTCCAAGGACTGCCGACATGGATTTAAAGATCTTTTTTAAAAAAATTGCACTCCGTAATAAAGAAATTTTACACCTTGGGGTGTTTTCCGTTTTTAAAAAAATGCAAATAATATTTTAAAATTTAAATTATTCGGGAAAAAAATCTGGTATAGTGTGTTTTAAAAGTCCTTTGGTAAACGAAATTTATAAAATGAAATCTGTTCCAAGGTGCCGAAAAGTTCAGGCTATCTGAAAATGCCATTTTTATTGGATTTTGAGCATTTATGTAGGTGTAAATAGCAGAGAAATTTTCTCCATAGGTTAACAATGAGGGGAGCGAATCCAATAGAGTTAGTACACAGAAGTCTTAATCCCATGAGATTTGAAAACCTCAATGCAATAGCAGACACCGTTTTCAGCCAAGCATTTTTACGAGGTGTTAAACAGGTATAATTTTCAAACAAATGAGAATTTATAAATTTAATAAATCAGATCTCAAAGGATTGATATGGTGTATTTCTTTAAACTGATTTGAGCATTTGCCCATTTATTTTAAACTTAAAATAAAACTTTAGAACAATAGTACTGCCACCTTTTACTTTTTCTTTCTCCCTTTTCATAGCCCATATACTTGAAACATTAAAAAAAACAAAGACTTTGAAAAAGTAGTACTCATTTGTGCCCCCTATTCTGATTACCTGTGAAGTAATCCAAACTTTATTTTATCATTTCTTTTAATAATTTAATTCTTAAGAGTTGCACAGTAAACCCAAAAGTATGAAAACACACGATGAAACCTTACATTAATTTATTAAACATCTTACAAAAACGACGCCGTTGCATAACAACGAACATCATCAAGATGAGAGAGACAAAATATTCAAACTTGGTTGTTTTTACATATACAGTTTAATATAGATACGGTCACAGTTAAAAGATGGGAAATTTGCATAAATCATCCGGTTCATATTCAAACAATAAATTTGTAATTTTAAAGATTTCTTAATTTTTTGTTTCAACAATGCTGATTTATATATATATACACTATGTATATATATATATATATATATATATATATATATATGTGTGTGTGTGTGTGTGTGTGTATTTATGCGTTATGAGCCTGATATTAAAAAAGATTATTCTTTATTTTTAAATAAAACTATTAGATTACATTATGTGTTGCTTTTTTTTATTGAGTTAGCCGTCTGAGTATTTGCTTATACTATCACATTCTTAGGGGATAACATGAATTTAACTAACAGGGACTTCTGCTTGAATTTAATGACAGTTAACAATGTGCAACCTTATCTATTCAATATTTGCAATTTTTTTGTGTGATATTCTAAATTATCGGGGCTATTTAGACATTTATTAGAAAAAAAAAGCTTTTATGAAATTATCAAACAAAGTTATACAACTCGTTCTGAGATTTGATTTTTGAAACTATTGTTGGAGGCCGAGCATATCTTGTTGAATAGTTTACCAGATACCGATCTCTAAATTATATCTTTTCAGAACATTCAGTTCAGCAGCCTAGTATTTCCAGGCCTTCGGATTCTCCTCGATTTTTATTATCACTCTATCCTTTACTTTTGTTGAGGAAAGAAAGAGATGACGTAAGCCTCGAAAAACTAATTCTACTCATCAGAGGCAAAATGTCAATCAGCTGCCTCTGATAATTACATGTATAATATCACGTCATTGTTGTGCCTTATATCTACGTTGTTCCTTTGAATGGCAGCTCTGCTTCCTGTTCCCTTGTTGTTACTCCCAGGCTTACAACACTTTTTTTTTTTATGATGTCTGAGCTGAAAGTAGATAAACTGGAGATAACAAATATGATTTCTCCGTCTGAGAACTGCAAAGGTCAGAGTTAAGGAAAATCTGTCTAATTTTATGATTTGTTAGATTACTTGTTTAATTTTTTTTTCAATATTGTTCATGCATCGGCAAAGAAGATATCTGTTGTTGGTCAGCATACGGTCTATAACAGTGGTTCTCAACTCTGTGCTCGGGGGACCACGTGCATCCGCGAAGGTGTTGGTCCGAATTTATTTTGAAATTTCTTTTACATATTTTATTATTGACTGCGTTGGGGAAAAATGTGCAACACATGGGCAAAACGCCACCAACAGCACACTGGTCGTCATTTGGCGGGGTGATCACGCCAATTACGAAAAATTAGCTAATTTAGTTCAGAGTGAAAAATCTCATTAAATTTTAAATAAAGTATTTATGAATAATAAACCCGAGTAATAAACCCATTTATACTACTTATTTTTTTATTTATATGTACCCAATTATAAAATAAAATAATCAAAATTTTATGTGTTTCTTTTTTATTATTATTGTTATTATTCAAAACATAATCATTGTAATAATATTAAAAGGTTGGTAATGTACTCTTGAATAAAAAAAATTCTATTATGTAAATAATGATCCTCAGTGATACAAAAGCCATTGGTTGTGACAGCCAATTTATCTGTAAACTTCGATGTGCTCTTGACCATGCGAAAGTTGAGAACCACTGGTCTATAAGATCGAATGTTGTTGATTACACCCATACCTCGCTTTACGGCCTAGATACGTTCCGGAAAAGTTCGCTGTAAAGCGAAAAGCCGTATAAAGAATCAATTATTCTGATATAAACCCATGCAAATTTAATTGGATCTGTTCCAATTTTTTATAAACAATATAGTTTTTTAGTTCACAAAGCATTTTATTCTTTTCATTTCCTATAAAAATGCTTACATAAAAAATAAAAATACAAAACAATGTAATAATAAACAGAAATTCAAAAAATAAACATATAAATAAAAAACAAAAGAAATCATATGCACATATGTATACATATAATAAAATACATAAAATTAAATTTTTTAAAAACTGTTTTAATGTGATGACGAACATTAATATGAATAATCACTAAGCAATATGCTGCCATCATCACATTCCGCTGTTGTGGTCGTATAACGAAATATTGTTGGCCGTTTTAAATCGAAAAAGTGCGATGATTAAAAAAGGCCGTTATAGCGAAATATAAAGAGCGGCCGTATACCCCAGAGAATCTGTTTTAAGTGGTACAGCCTTAAATTTTTGCCCCATTTGGAGATAAAATATCGATGTCGAAAGCAGTGGTTCCGTATAAGTTGTTCATGGTGTTTCTTTCGCTCTGGTTAGCTGTCGTGCAGCAAAATCAACCTAGGTTCCAAAAACAAAAGCAAAATGTGGTTCGTGGAAGGACGGGATACGAAGGACGGGAAGGACGTAAGATAACAGTCAGAGCTCGCAGATTTTGAGATCTTTCCTTAGGCAGATTCTTTTAAAAGATAAACATGAGACTGATTAAATTTGTAAAATATACTCAAGAAATGAAAACATATTGTCTGTTTTCAAACTAGATTAAATGCTTTTCCAAACCATCGTGGGACAGCTCTTCCAGAGAATGTTTTTGAGTCAAACTATCTTCTCGAAACTTGAGAGAAGTATTTATCTAAAATTATCAAAACAAAAACTGTCAATGTTCGCCTAGTTTATTTTTTATTTAATTCCTGGCTTATTATGATGAAACTGTTATATAGGTAGTATCCGACTTACGATGGATTCGACTTGTCTGTGGAGCGAAAACGACTTGCATTCAAGAAACAGCAGTTGGCAGTGGCATTGAAAGCTGAAGACTGGCTTAACGAAAATATAATCTTGCTCGGCCCACAAAATAAAAAATAAAAGGTCATTGTTGTGGACGTCACGAATTGGCAGAATCTTATTTCCATTCACTCTTCCATCTTCTACACATTAATAAATCAACATAATACAGGGTGTTTAAAAAAAATCACCCGATTTGAAATGAGTATGTTACGAAAAATATTGAACATAGAAACTTAAAATTAATTTTATATTACATGGCTAATCATAAAGTTCTTTTACAAACCAAATTAAAGGTTCTCAATATGCCCCCCCCCCCCTTTGGATGCACGACATACGTCTCTATATGGTAGGCAAATTCGTCCCAAATTTTTGCGAGCATGTCTGCATACACTGCTTCGACGGTTGTTATGCGTACGCAGACAACCCGCGTCTTGGGAATTGTTTATACCATCGCCTAATGCTCTGAGAGGTAGAAACTTCAATCTACCAGGGGTTTGTCGACGAAATTCACGCTGAACAGTTGTTACGGACTCACACTTCACAAAGCGTAGAACACAAAATGATTTCTGTTGTGCAGTCGCCATCTTTACAAACGCTGAAGTGGCGGGCGAAGGAAGAGCGTTAGCGCTACTTGTCGGCAACTGCGTGAAACTCGAGATTTCCCTCTTTCTGCCTATACATTATTCGATCAAAACGGATTAAAAGATGAATAGTTATGATTTTTTTTTAAAAATCGGATGATTCTTTTTGAAACACCCTGTATTATAAAATAGGTCTTCTGCTCACTCGTAAGCTAATGTCAGCGCATTATCGGCGACATCAATGATGTAACCAAAAAATACTTTTTGCTAAAGGCTCAAGTATCTTCCTCATTTACTCCCTCAATAAAATAAGACCCAAATTTCGGAAGGGTGAGAAATCCTCCCTCTGGCCTGGGACACCCCCCCCCCCCTCCTCTCTGGTCTAAACTATAATTTTTGACAAGTTAAATATGTAAAATGTAGTTTCGATTTCACAATGAACAATAATATTCACAGAAACACCAGTGTCATGTGCGTTATTTACTTTTTTTTTAAAGATAAAACTTTATTTTGTTGAATTAACCTTTTCCTTACGGGGTGGGATAGCATGTATCCCAACAATCCGGACCCAAGAATAAATATATATATATATATATATATATATATATATATATATATATATACATACACACACACATATATATATATATATATACATACATACATACATACATATATATATATATATATATATATATATATATATATATATATATATATATATATATATATATATATATATAAACCCCTAAATGTCCATTCGTACAAAGGCCGTATGAAATTTCTTGTTCTAAAGAGGGAATCGGAAGAATAGGCCCCGTAAGCTAAAGGTTAAGGAAAGCAAAATAGACACCAAAAAACTGGTTTATGACGTAATATCCTTGAAAATGGTTAATTTTTTTTACATAGGTTTATCAACCTAGTTTTAATGTTTATACATTTAGCCGTCCTTCACATACCTATCACTTTACATTCGTTGAATAAAGGGCCAATTTTTCATGCTTTTCCTCACATATATGTGCAAGAAAATGCAGAATTTCAAAATACCTAAGTAAATACCTCAGTAAATTAGCTTTGTAACAACGTCATCTCTCTCACTGCATTCATTCACAATTTTTTCAACGTTGGCCTGGGCAGAAATCAAACCTTCCATCTTCGCCAATATTCTAATCTCCAAACTACAGTCTGTCTTTTTCTATTTACAGGTGGTAATGGCACAAGACCTCGGCAAAAATAAGAAAAATTCACGAATTTAGGCAGGTTCTTCCATATCCTAACTGTGAACTGTATTAAAAATTCATAAAAGAGGAAACCACTGTACTGTATTGTTAATAAGTGAAAAGTTACAGTATCAGATTCAACGATCAAAGTAAGAAGGAGCTCAATACATATGTAGTATTTAAATAGCGGGCTCTATGTAGCCTTATGGTAGAGTACTGGCTTTCGGTGCGGAGGGTGCTCGGATCGAATCCCGACACGCGCCATTAAATACATCCGTACCGAGGCCGGATATGGGAACGTTAAATCAGTATATCGGAAGGTCCCTTTATGAGGTCAGAGAGGGTGGGAGAGAGTACGATCTCTCTAGATGTCACCCCTGGGGTTGCTCGGTCAAAACTGAGGTGGCAACTAGCTAAGACGGATTCCGGCTGTTTTGGTGCTATTTAAGTCGAAGCCGCACACTTCAGTCTGAAGCCTATATGGACCTGATTTGGAACTTCCAGGTATCATTAGAAACAACAACAATAACAACATTTAAATAACAATAAAATTATTAAAGTTTACGAGGATATGTAACGTTAATATGTAATACTTTACATTTTTTTCTTTCAGTTTAGAAGTAAACTGTAAAGCTGCTAAGGAAGATGTCACGAGGATAGGTTTGCGAGGCACTGCTATATGTAGTACAGTGCCTTTTTCTTCTTTCAGTTCAGAAGTAAACTGCAAAGCTGCTATGGAAGATGTCACGAGGATAAGCTTACGAGGCACTGCTATATGTAGTACAGTGCCTTTTTCTTCTTTCAGTTCAGAAGTAAACTGCAAAGCTGCTATGGAAGATGTCACGAGGATAAGCTTACGAGGCACTGCTATATGTAGTACAGTGCTTTTTCTTCTTTCAGTTTATAAGTAAACTGCAAAGCTGCTATGGAAGATGTCACGAGGATAAGTTTACGAAGCACTGCAATATGTAGTACAGTGCTTTTTCTTCTTTCAGTTCAGAAGTAAACTGCAAAGCTGCTATGGAAGATGTCACGAGGATAAGCTTACGAGGCACTGCTATATGTAGTACAGTGCTTTTTCTTCTTTCAGTTTATAAGTAAACTGCAAAGCTGCTATGGAAGATGTCACGAGGATAAGTTTACGAAGCACTGCAATATGTAGTACAGTGCTTTTTCTTCTTTCAGTTCAGAAGTAAACTGCAAAGCTGCTATGGAAGATGTCACGAGGATAAGCTTACGAGGCACTGCTATATGTAGTACAGTGCTTTTTCTTCTTTCAGTTTAGAAGTAAACTGCAAAGCTGCTATGGAAGATGTCACGAGGATAAGTTTACGAAGCACTGCTATATGTAGTACAGTGCTTTTTCTTCTTTCAGTTTAGGAGTAAGCTACTAAGCTGCTAAGGAAGATGTCACGAGGATAAGTTTACGGGGCACTGCTATAAGTAGTAGAGTTCTTTTCTTCTTTCAGTTTAGAAGTAAACTGCAAAGCTTCTAAGGAAGATGTCACGAGGATAAGTTTGAGGATTTGAAGAGTTTGAATCACGTTATTTCTGTTAGGTATAACTTAACAACACTTATTTTTCTAAACTCACTCATTCGTAATTTTTATCGGAAGAAAAATGGCCATAGCAGGAATCGAATCTCTCCCATCTGCGACATCCCGGACTGATGTTCTAACCCAGGGGTACTCAAAGTGCGACCCACCAAGCTTTTATGTGCGGCCTGAAATACACACACTCATTAACAGGCAGGTGAATTTATAAACATAATTTGGGAAATTCAGGCCTGAAAAATACAAAACCGTGTAAAAATGTGCCACCTGCCGCTCACGTTGTTCGCATCAACGTATCTTTGTGAATATTCGCATATTTCGTCCCTTCCAAAATGAAATATGCGAAGACCTTATATAGAAATCGGCTTACCGATTCTTACCTTGATTATGTATTGAAGTAGCTTATAGAAAGTTTAAAGCTGATGTGTTTATAATTGTTAAAAATTTGTCTCAACATTAAAAATCACACCCACTTTTAAATAAACGTTTGAATCCATTTAGGTTTTGAATTTTAGCTTTTACGTTTGACCCGTCGATTGTGGACTGTAATTCTATCATTTTCTAATTCAAAATAGCAATGTCCTTTTAGGATTTTATTAACAAACACAAAAAAAAACATAACAAGTAAATAGTTTTTTGCCCTATGGCAAGATCAACGCAGACCATACTGCGATGAACAATTATTTAACACAGACCATACTAACAACTTTCGCCTGTGGTCGGCGAGCTACAACTGCTGGTGATAGCAGCAGAGGCTATCACGTGGGAAGCGCTCGGCCCCTAGGAGCGTCAAGACGCAACAACGTTATTATAGTATGAAATATAGTGTACTATATTGCCTCCCGCAATTATAACTAGTAAATTTTAAATTATTCAACAGAAAAAGATAAAAAATAACAGGAAGAATGTAATGATAGGCAAACGAAATAACACAGAATAAACAAGAATCCTGCACTTAGAGCTAAATGCACCATAAATGCAAGATTCTATAGCAGTATAAAAACCAAACCATATAACGAGGCAACCGACCGGTCTCTTCATCAGGAGGCCTAACTGAATCAGTTACCTCAAGGGGGAACTTTCTGAATAGGATGCAGGTCTAACCAAACGACATCCCAAGGCCCCGAGATCCCCATGGAAACAGATAGTCAAATCAATTGAAAATGAGCAGAAATCCTGCACGCGTTATTCAACGCTTGTGCAATTTTTTAGTTAATTTCGTCTGGCTGTATATGTCTTCTTTATGTTTTTTATTTTCTTAATTTGTGTTGAATTATTTACAATGTATAAGTTATATTGCGGCCCTCGTAACGTAACAAACATATGCATGTGGCCTGAGGGAAAAAGAAAAGGTTTAGTACGTCTGTTCTAACCAATGAACTACCACGTTGTTAACTCATCTCACATACCTTGCACTTACTTATTCAAAACTCGAATGAAATTTTCTAGCGACATCTCCCTCAATATATTCAAGATATAAACTATTGCAATTTTTTTTCTGTTTAAAGCTCCTTACTTCTTAATTTATCCGTCCTCCTTTATCGGCTTTAAAATAACTCGAATCTGATCTTGTAATCAAGCATAATCTTCATTAATTCTTCTCGATGGATAATGTAAATTTCACTCAATTATCTTAAATTCGAAGCAGCCTTGCAAGATAACAGCGTGTTCCTCCGTAAACCAGAATTAATTCCATTTCGTCAATTTTAATTAGATTGTGTGAATTACAAATCGCGATCAAATCTTTTAAATTCATGCTCTTACTCGGCATAATCAAGTACATCTTGAAAAGAGGATAGATTTATATGCATGATTTCGGTTTATATTTAACGTGAAGAATGTCTGGGCCCATTAATTATCAATTTTCTAAAACATAATTGAGCTGTCTTGGTCGACTCATTGCCATAAGTCGCAGAGATTGAGATAAAACGAAAAATGAGGCGACTGGATTGAGAGCTACAACTGTTATTATGCTCTTATCCGTTGCAATGAACTGAGAAATGTTTGCAGAAAATAAAAGACCATCAGACTCAAGTAAATCGTATTTAAAAGCTAATAACTTTAATGTAAGTTGAAGAACGTCTGTAAATTTGTTGGTATGATATTATAGAAGCATGAAATGTTATTTTCTATAGTATAAGGATGAATTATTAATAATATTTAGAATTAAAAATATAGATAACATTTTAAGAATGATTGATTTATAATAGAAATTATTCCTATTATCTTCAAACTGTCTCAAAATATGGAGAAAAGAGTTTAAAAAAATTAATAAATCATTTTTTAAGTGTTACTGAATGTATTATAATGATATTGAAATTTTTAAAAAAATATGAAGGAAATGAAATGAAAGTATTTCAGCTCTTTGAAAGCTCTTAGTTTATAAAATGAGTATAGTTACACGCATTTTAAGCATACATTGAAACCTGCTCTGTTTGTGCTAATCAAGACAAATTCTGTTCAAAATGTAATTTTGCTTCTGTAACAGGTTTTCACTTAAACCGGAATCATTTAAGAAAAATCATAGCATGGGAAGGGAAAATATTTTGAATCGAGGCTGGTTTTAAACTACTACACACAAAAAAATGTAATTATATACAATGGAAAACTTCTTTTAGAATTAAATTGGCTTAAAGATGTCGCAACAAGGTAGCCATTAAAAACACGAATAAATGTCCTTAAAAAAATTCAGGTAGTGTCTTCTAACGAAACTACCACGATTTATTAACGTAGGATTACTTATCCTTGCTTACCTCTTTTGTATGTATATATGTATGTGTATGTTATGTATATATGTATCTATATATATGTACACACATATATATATATGTGTGTGTGTCTACAGTCAAAATTTTGACGCATTTTGGTACTTTTCTGTTTAACTGTTTACTGCTTTCCCAAGCGATACATATTGGGTTTGATGCGCTGCCAAAATTATAACTCGGGACTCAGGACATCTGAAATTTTGCTTTCCAGAGGACCATTATGGAGGAACGTAATCCTACGTTAAAAAATTAGAAGTGACCGTTGAGTAAAACACCACTCGTTCACCAACATCTTATCCCAACACAAAATCTCTACAATAACTTGTAAGGGTGGATATTTAAATTAATACTTCCTTACATAGCCCGAATAGATAGGTAGAATAAGACCTTTTGATTTCGAGACCGAGGATCGATTCCTGGTGGATGGTCATTATTAGGGATACGTAATTTTCGTATTTACGGAATAGAGGTGAATAAATGCGAAATATGCCGATAATTGCGAATAAATGCGAAAGTTATTTTTTTACTTCTTTTTGGCGAAAACTTGGGGATAAACGGCTTTTTAAGCGAAATTAGGTAATAGTAGTAATAATTTATTAACATAATTGCTTATTTAAGACCATCCACGATCTTTAACTGAGAGATCTCACTCTCGAAATTTGCTTATTGAAGACTTTAGGAAGAGAATGTTGAGACTACTACAATGTTAGCTTTTAACTAAGAATTTTGATATTTACACCTAACCAAATAAGTAAAATTGTGTTTTTTTTTAATAAATGCGAAATTTTTTAATTTATATTTTTTTGCGAATAAATGCGAAATTTTATATAATTTAATTAATTTTTTTTTTTGCGAAATTTCGATAATTTTTTAGGCGAAATTTACGTACCCCTAGTCATTATAAGCATATCAGAAAAAAAAATCCTTTATGAAAAATGTCTTGGTAAAGACGTTTTTCCTATCAGTTTTA
This sequence comes from Dolomedes plantarius, assembly GCA_907164885.2. Lineage (NCBI taxonomy): Eukaryota > Metazoa > Arthropoda > Arachnida > Araneae > Dolomedidae > Dolomedes > Dolomedes plantarius. Next base: position 84,501,529 of record OU015497.1, on the reverse strand, counting down.
ATTAATGTAGGCGATTTTACTGATGAGACTTCAACATTAGTTTTAATATTGCCAACTGTAAAATATGTTTACTGTATTATAAACAAACAAAAATTAACAAAAAGTTATTTTTCATTTATAATATTGATAAATGTGTAAAAGGCAAAGGTTTCGGTCTAAAGACAAAACTGCAACGCTCTGTTTTTTACCGTCACCTTTTTTTTCTAGTCTTATGGCTGTTTTTTAAACACATATCACGCACAGTTATCTAATAAAAGAGTGATTTTTGACCCCACCCCCCATCTTCATAAACCTATGTCTTTTAACCCAGTAGGTTCCATTTTTCTTTTTTCCTGTACGACAGATTTCAAGGGAAGGGTTCTATTTTAAAAATACTCCTTATTTTGGCTGCAACAGAAGCATTTCGGCTAAATCCGAAAATAGAGAAAGAGCATGTTCCTTCTTTGTTGGAAGAAAAAAACCCATTTTCTCACTATTAAACACACATTCTTTTTTTTCTTTTTTTTACTGATTCTTTTTTTTACTGATTAAATCAATTTTTTTCATTCAATTGAACGCTTAACTTGATTGCTGCAAGTTAGATTCTTCCATACGAATAAACAATGACTATTCATTCCAGATGCGTATCAGATTTTCTGGTTTTGCTATTATTAAGTAGTTTAGATAAGAAATAGTTCAAACGTAAGAATGAAATGATATGTAATATCTATATACAGAAACCTGTTTCACCACCAATCCTTATTTTACTGTCAACTTTGAAACATATGGTCTGCTATGAAGTTAACAATAAAACAGGAAAAAATTATCTGCGTCGTTTCAAAAAATCAAGGTAAACTGTGCATTATGCAAAGAATATCGTTAGTGACGCAGATAAAAGGAATACAATAAAAGTTATGTTTCCGCTTACATTTATATAGAGGGATAACAATGTACAGGAATATGGAGTAATAATATTGAAAAGTTTCTTACAGGTACTTACTTCTATGAAAAATAAAATGAAAATTTTAAAAATAAATTTTACGAAGAAATAGTACTTAAACGATGAACATTTAAAAAAAAAATCTGTTTAAAATTTTTGAACTAATTTATATTTTTTAATTGCATTCGCAAAAATAAATCAAATGCTGAGCATTTTTTTTTAAAAAAAAGTATTCTAAAGTTTAATTTTTACTGTGATTGGAAAGATATATCTTAAAATATATATGCTTAAGTTCAAACTGTTTATTTAAACGTTGGCATAAAGGCTTATGTAGGATTAAAACTTTAAATGTTAGTTGATTTATAAGTACTTAAATATATATATATATATATATATATATATATATATATATATATATATATATATATATATATATATATATATATATATATAAATTCCATGTTTTCTCAAAATTTAATGACCTGGATCTGTAAAGAGGGAGGAGCGTATCAAAAATTATTCACGTGTAGAGAAAGGAAAGCAAATTCCGATAACTTCTTGAAATGTCTCAAGGATAAGTGCTGGTATACGTAAAATTTCACTACAAAACTTTTACCCTTACTTTTGTAGTGTTACTTTGTTAACACTACAAATCTTTAATAGATAAATTAAATTAGCCATAACTTGTTTAGTTCTAAAAAAATAAAAATTTAAGTTATTAATTTGGCCCAAAACATTCATTCTGGTCCTAGAAAACATATCTTCAGAATTTTTATGACAGCTTGTAAAACTTCAGTTCCAAATTAATAGTGTTCAAGTAGATGCTTTTCCTTGAAACGTTTCCCTTCTGAACAGTCATAAATATAACAATTTCGAGAATCTTTCGCATGTGTATCATTTCAATATTACAAATAAGCGAAAAATATCTGTTTTTCCCTATGGCCAACATATGTTCAATTTGTGCGTAGTTTTTCAAAATTCTTGAATTTCTTTCTCCGGCTCACAATTATCTCAAAGAAAAATAGTAAAATGCTTTATTTATGAAAGGAAACACTTTTTCAGTCTATAATATTTTCTTAATACATAGATAAGAGGAGTGTTTAAATTTTAATAAGAATTACACCTTTAAAAAAAAGTGGTACATGGGATCAGTGGATCTAATTCAGTGGAAAAATATTTACATATTTTCTTTTTAATCCGTGGAGCGGAATTGTATATCTGTATAAAGTTGAATAAAAATTTAAGTAAATAAAATTAATAATAAAAACATTTAGTAATATTCGTTGGACTTAGAGTAGGGACTATTATTATCGTATATTTATATTTTTCGTATATTTATTTTCGTATATTTATATTTTTTCTTTTCAATCTGAGTAGATAACTGGGCGTTAAGTTAAATCAAAACTAGTTACAGCCTCATACCCGAATCTGGAGTCAAATCTTGATCTTCAGAAACATCAAGGCTGGTGTCTGAATTATCCCGGCGTTTGAGCAAGTATTGTTTTCAATGAATTTTCTTTTGCACTCCCCTCTTTTTATTTTAAGTACAAAAGAAAATTGTCACATGTTTTCCTTCAGTTAGTCATTGTTCTTTCCAATGGTCGGGTGCCACTGAAACATCCATCTGTATGGACGGTTTGGTTTTGGAGCGCTGCGGTCAACTTTTGCTACACGAGGACTAATTATATCTGGGCTTAAAGCCGATTCGGAACGGTTACAAACATACATGCCAACAGTGGGACTCGAACCCACGGACTCCGGTAGCGAATGCGCACTAGCCAAACCAGCGCACTAACCATTCGGCCGTCATCCGACATCTGTACGGACGGAAATTCGATTTTATATAACCAAACCGCAAGCTGGTGTCTTACCACCTGAACTATCCCAGCTATGTGCGGAAGTGAATTCTCACACTAATTAATCAATTTTATTAAATAGTTTAAATTACATAAGTATAAATAGAGTTATTTCATAAACTCCGTGAATGAATATATATATATATATATATATATATATATATATACAGTGGAATCTCGATCGATCGTTCTCCGATTCTTCGTTTTCCCGTATGTGTCGTTTGTTTCATATACTCCCGTCGATCATATTGCTTTGTTATGTTCCCGCATCTACCGTTTTTCCGTATTTATCGTTCAGTTCAGACGGTCCCTTGAAAAGCGATAGATCGAGATTTCACTGTGTATATATATATATATATATATATATATATATATATATATATATATATATTTATAATATATTTATTTATGTTTGTAATATTTCTTTTCACGGTTCGGTACAATGTCTTTCCAAAGAAAACAGGATACTCTAACGGCGCCGAGTCCGATATAACTATTGTCTTCCAACCAGTCTTTTAAATGCACAGTAGAATTGTGCCGTGTGCCTACGCCCTTTAAAAGCTTCTCCCTTCGATTACGATCTACGATGTAGCTACGCCTCTGCGTTTCTAACAGGATTACAATTGCACGGTGGTGCGAGAGGGATTTGAATAATAACACGTGAAAATTTGCACTTCGGCATCGGGTCTTTAAATAAAATTGCACATGATTGCGAGCCTCGCATAGAGGTGCGTTTTCTCTTTCTCTCGCAAGGGATGCGAGAGTTGACGAAGTTATTAGCTTTTCGTGAACTTAAAGCGTGCAACCATTTTCGCGCGTTTTTTTTCGCGCTGTTTAGTCCGTCAGTACGGACCTTGCATGCGATTCTCGGCATGAATATTTTTAAAAGAAATTTTAACGTGACTTTTATATTGTATACATCCCAGTATAAACAAATGTTGTGAGCAGCTCGTAATAAATAACTAAACTCCCTAGTAACCGTACTGATCAATGCATAAATGTCCCCCCCCCCCCGAAAAAAAGAAAAAACTTAAAATCTCATAAATGGCTCTATATATCGCAAGAATGGAGTATTCAGAAGTTTTATACGAGCTGCACGTAGTCATATAAATAAAGTCTCTTTAAAATAATAACCAACTTTGCATAGACTTTTAGTTTTACTTCTGGAAAAAGTCTGCTATTATATCGCTTTGCTTTCGAGCCAAATTAAAACTATTTCGGACAGATTGGATTATATCCCTCATCTTTTTCTTTTTTTCGCAATCCGGAAAACCGAATTTTGCTACGAATGATTAAAATTAGAATGAATTCAATCTAATCACACAAATTAGACTTTACGTGTCAGATATTGTTTGCTGAAAAGTTCTGTACCAATTTCCCATTTTTTTTTTGTTGTTTAAATTAAGTTAAATTTACGCCAATGATGTAAATTCTCGATGTTTCAAGAATATTTTTAAATTTGAATATTTTGAAGTAGATGTATGACATCGTAAAATGTTCTGCGTAATCGTAAACTTGTTTCCTAAAATATACAGGGTCATCGAAAAAGGTTTGCGTGATTCCAACGGGAAATAAAGAACCATATAATAGAACTCATGGTGTTTATTTTCCCCCCAAAATATACAGAAATGATTCAAGATTTTAACATTACCTAGTAGGTTTTGATATGAGCAACCCCTCGTCGCTCGGCACACATCTAGGTGATAGTCGATCTTCATCCAAGTAGCGTTCATAGCAAGAGTCACAGTCCCTATTGCAACTGTAGTCACAGTCGCTATTGCAACTGTGATTCTGTGCGATAATTGGAGTATGTACCAGAGGGGTCCTACTCCAGTCTACTAAAGTCTGGAGGGGTGAAATCGGGGCTACTTGGTGGCCAAAAAAATTGGACCGTCCTTTCCTATCCAATGCCAAAACCCATGTAGGAGAAAGCGCGACGTCACAGCGTCGGCGCATGCCCCTAGCGAAGTCACGGTCATTATGACGTGGTTAAATAAAACTCTCAGAGTTAACATCCATGTGCTGCTACGAAAAATCCAATCGGTCTATTTTTGTTCCCTCTGTACACATCTGAAATCACAGACGCCTTTTTAAATGACCCTGTATTTTATTTATATATTATATTTATGGAACTGCTTTTCAAACTGAGAAATTTTTAAATATATTTTAAAATCTCCTATATTATTTAACAGCATTTCGCAGTGAACGATTCCTGAAATATACATATATTTTCAACTTTAGTTTTTTTTTATTTATGAAATTCCTGTTCAGTTTCGTACTGCAAGGCCTTCAATTCCTTAAACTGACCACTAGACAAACAGCACATTTGCTGCTAAACCGTGAAATTGTCTAGAACAGAAAGTTTCTAGTTAAAGTAGATTCATGGCAGTGCAAAAGCAATAAGCAAGGTTGATTGGGACTTCAGTGTATATATCAATCGAATGGATCAGTTCAATCTAAGAAACTTAACTTTATAGGATGTATAGTAACGGAACGATACGCAATGTTTGGTAGCTGCAATACCGTGAACTTGTTGAATGAGTTGAATATTCTTATATAAATTCATGTATTTTCTTTACGATCTTAGACAGCCCTTAGGTAAATGCTGTGATATATCAATAGGTTTTCAGTTATATTTAAGAAATTCAAAAAATTCAAGAGCATTTGCTCGTGATATTTTGCGATATGTATGATTTGCAGCAAAGATCGGCCAAGTTTTCAGTCTTGATCACTTTCATGCAAATACTGATCATGCTAATACAAGTATATTTTCAGTTGTGCGTAGAAAATCTTAAATACTGCAGAGCGTTCGTAACGAGATGTCACGGAGGTCTTACTGCTTGGGCCACACGGGAAAAGGAAATTGATTGTAATGTGTACAGTAATCATGTCGTGTTAAGGAGTACAGAATGAGTGTGAAAAATATGGTTGCTGTTGATATCTAAGATATATATCATTTTTGCACTGTTAGCTTAGTGGGTGTGTTTAATTCGGTTAAATTGTGTCATATGATAGGATGCACAGTGCTGTGTTGCAATTATATATATGGGTTATCAGTTAATTAGGGCTTATTTGAGAGCTCCATCTGACGCCAGGAAAGCTTTGCGTTTGATTCCACCACCAGCCAATGTTTTAATGGATAATGAGAGATGAAAAAACATGGAAACACTATAAATGCATGTCAAACAACAAATGCATGTGCGTGCACTGATTAACACACATAATTGGTACTTGTAAAATTACAAGTTGCACAGAGCATTTATATAAATATAATTTAAGAAAAATAATTTGAAAGAATTTTTATGGTATAAAAATCAAGCTAAAATATACGGCATAGTGAAAGTGGGGGAGGCATCAGAATATTCTGTGATTTCGAATACACATGGCACCCCCTTTAGTCTTTTTTGCAACAAGGAGAATGTGAAGCGTGTTTGCGAAGATCATTGCATCGCTTAGGAATGTGCTATGATTTGTGGCTTAGTTGTGTTTTAGTAACAACTTAGTTTATATCTTTAGTAAGATACTTTATATCTTAGTTTAATTCAGAGGAGAAGAGGGGGCGCTGAATTTTTTTAAGGCTAGCGGTAAAAAACGTTGGTTTGTACATTTTTTATTCAATTTTTTTTACCATTTTTGGGTTTGTTTTTCAACTATGAATATTCTTCATATGTTTCCGATCCATTAGAAATTCAGTTAATTCGATGACGTGAGGGACTCTAACTTTTTGTATGCATTATAACCAAATTTTAAAAAAGTTCTGTTTTTCCCTCCATGATAAGAATTCTGTCATTGTCAGGCCCTTATTTTCCATTAGGCCCAGTAGGCCCGGGCCTAGGGGCCCTCGAATGTTGGGAGCCCCAAAAAAATTTAAATTTTAAAAGGAAAAATAAAAAATTTCCAATTCAAATTTTTTAAATTTTACCTTTTTTTAATAGCAATTTTTTTATATATCCTTTCAAATTTAATTGATTGATTGATTCATCATATGTATAGTTATATGTATAGTTCATCATATGCATGTTATAGTGTATATAAGGGATTAATAAGTTTTTCTGGTTGCATTTTATTGATGTTTTAATAATGAAGTTAATGTGTTGTATTGCTTTTTGTTATTTGATAATGTTCTAGGCTTCTACGTTTCAAATAGCCAATTCTTGGTAAAATGGTACTTTCACAATGATTCATGAATTTTTTTTTTGTGTGTATCAATTTTGGAAATTTTACGCCCACATCAGTGTTAGGGGAACCCCATCCCGAGTTGTGCCTATAGTCAAGAATTTTCTATTTCGGACCCTGGTCATTGTGATATGGTACTAAAAGTTTTAATAAAATCTTGCAAAACACCATTTCAGTGTTTTTGCTAGTGATTCCTAAAAATGTAGTTTCTACTATATTAAATTAAAGGAGTGAAGGTTTGAAGTTAAAATATTTAATCATCCTTATTTTCAAAAGTACTTTTCTTTTGCACTTTCAACAGCTGTCATTTTTCTAGTCAACCATTTGCTCCTTTACATTATTGTACCTCCAAGCGACGTGTGCGATCGTAGACTTTAGCTAACTCGACAGGAACTTATTTTAAAGAGTCTAAAACCCAAGCAGAATTTTGGGCTGTTTTCGGATCGCTTTTGTGATCAGAGACTGAGCTAATAATATTTTTCTAGCATCTAATCGCTTCCCTTTCCCAACTTTCGAAATAAAAAAATTGCGTGAAGGGAATAAAACCTGGAATGCCTTCGTAACTTGCCCACTTCTCTGTTTCGTAGAGGTAAAAAAAATAAAAAATAAAAAACGAATAAAAAAATGTTAACCAGACACTAAAAATAGATATAAAAACTAGTTCTTCCGGCAGAGCCCACTAACCAGGGAGATGAATATATTAGGAAGATATATTGTCAGCTGACACTGAATCATGCTTCAGGAAATGACTTCGTGGAAAGCCTTCTTTTTATCTTTCTTTCGTTGCTTGAAATTTTCGAAGGAGATATTTTTTGCAATCCAATTTGAATGTGGAGTTAGGAAGATTTCTAGGAATAAATAATTCTTTGGAAGACGTGGCATATAAGGAAATTAGTTGCATATAGTTGAGGATGTACTACTTGCATTTGAGGCGATTTTTTAATTAAAGTATTTCTTATGTAATATCTTGCGTGTAGTGCTTCGTTTTCTAAAAGTTCTTAAAAGTATTGAAATTTTAAAATCTTAGTTTATTTTTTTTAAAATTGAATCTATTTCTATCATATATGTCTACCTTTGTTTGAATACTCATTTACCGTAAAATTTTGACTATAATACGCATGCTTGATTTTGCACGAAATTTTCGGAAAAAATTAAAATTCGACTATAATACGCACTCACAACTTTTCGATATTTTATTTAAGAGTTGCACAAATATTTATTAACAAAAAATAAAGTTTGTAATAAAAATAAACGAAAACGTTAAATTCGGCAGAAAAAAAACTTAAATTTTTAATTCAAAACAAACAATACTGTGAAATTATCAGTCTTAATCATTTTCACTAGAATACAGCTCATCTATTGTTTGTCGTTTATTCAACGTTTAAAACTACGTTTTTTTTACGAGTGTAATACGCACCCTCATTTTTACAGTGATAAAAAGGTGAAAAAAAGTGCGTTTTATACACAAGATTTTATGGTATGTGAAATAAATGTTTTCTGTGCTTATACCATTTCATTTAAATAGCATTCTATTTTATGTTTATTTATTTATTTAATATTTAAAGTCTGCTTCATTTGAAAATATATTTGCTGCATAATACTGAAAAAATTAAAGAATCAAGAGGAAAAAAAAAATGTTTTCTTCAAATATGGATTTTAGGTAATAAGTAAAGATACAAAATAATTTCACTGTTGTTCTTCCTTTTCAAAATTTTCTAACTCCAGATGAAAGGGATATAGAAAGTTGGTGTGCATCCTCTTTATTTGAATGTCGACTAATCTTTGTTATTATGCCTCCATCTGTTTATCTTTAAGCTCCTTTCAAGAGCTTAACAGCATGGCTTAAGTTCAGTATTTAAATACTTTTCTAGACAATGTTGAATTGATTTGGAGATATCGCTCCCTCTCCCATTTCAAGTGTGTGTCCATAAGTCAGTAATTAAAAAACGAACTGATCCTGATAAACAAATGTTTATTGAAGTCTTCTAACACTTTTACTGTTGTAGAGATTTTTCACAAATAATATTCACAATTTTCAACTTGTTGGCAAAATAATTAAGACTTATCAGGTAGGAGGCACTTTACTTCACAAAGCGATATTCCCATGAAAACTTCTCTTCAAAATTGGTGTAATCACTACCATGTACTTTACCTACCTTTCAAATACACTTGTAACTGCCTTTGAGGATATGTAATAAATATCTAGCTCATCGGTTATTTTCCAATTCATTTCCAAACTCACGTGTGTTGTTTTGTTTTGCCTCGAATGATAGAAATTGTAACGAATGGTTGAAATGGAATAGAAAACTAAAGAAAGTAACAATAAGAACACCAAAGAACATATGATTTCACTGTTACAGAAAACCCATAAAGGACTGACGTCACAACTTACAGTGTGTTAGAATATAGTTATGGAAATGAAACTAAGACTTTCGCATCTGGCAAAATGTTATATACTCGTAAGTATTAATTTAGGATATTTATCCCAATAAAAAAAAAAATGTTTATCCCGGGCGCGGTGGCCTAGTTTGCAAGAGCAGTGGGTCAGTGATCTGAACGTCCCTGGTTCGATGTTCGTCGCTGCAAATCCCCCGCCGTGTTCACTAATGGTGGCCGGGGTACGTAAAATAGGTCGGGGCTGCAATGTCCTCCAAGTTCTCAAATTTACCTCTGGAGGTGCGGGGTCAAGTGTTCCGGTCTCGTCACTTGACTCGGTTCAAAATTACGGGATCGATCATTTAGCCAAGTCGGACTCCGACCCTTGTGGTGCTAATTCAAAACAGGAGCCGCGCCTTTCAGCCCAATAGCCTATTAGGACCTGGCGAATGGAACCTCCAACCAGGGGGCATTTGCAACAACAACAGATGTTTATACCTAGATCTCAAACCTAGATAATAAAATAAATCTATGATTTCTGTAACAGCTAAGCAGGATGTTGGTTTACATATTTGTTTATTAAACTAAAAATAATATAATAATTTCTACATTTAAGTATTATTTTTATAATACTATTCTAATATACTATTATGTAATAATTTTTTATTTATGTATCATTCTTCCGATAATTCTAAATGTTCTTTCTCCTCTCTCTCTCTTTTTCTTTTTTTAATAGCGACCCAAGATCTTAGCCGTATATAACTATTTTATTGTTTGTTAAATTATAAATAATATAATAATGACAACTATACATAACTACTGTACTATTATTTTATAACTGCTAATTTATTTTTTGTTTTTTTCGACGTTTCTGAATTTTTTTTCCACCCTCATATTTGTCTTACTTTTACTTAACTTACCATTATTTCCACCGGTCAGGTGTCACTGTAACGACCGATTCCCACAGACGGGTAGCAAACTACAGATCTTTCGATTAGCATATCAGTGTAGGGAGAAAAAAAAATCACATTTTTGTATGTCACACTCCAGTGTCTCAGTACTCCAGTGTCTTCAGTACTCCAGTGTCTCAGGGAGTGTCAAGAATTTATATAGTAGCAGCCATTTAATCTTCAAATCTGAGCTGAAAATCTTTTATCTCTATATATAAAACAGTTGTTGTTGTTGTTGCTGATTTCTGTCACCCAGCAGCTAGATTAGGTCCATGAGACCGCACACTCCCCGTAACTGACTGACCGACTGACTGACAGATAACGCACAGACCAAACCGCTGGACCTAAAGGGCTGAAATTTTGCATGGCGATTCTTCTTATAGTGTAGGGGTGCATTAAGAAAGATTTTTGAAAAATTCTTCTCAGATTTTTAAAAAATTAAATTTTTACGCTGCTTTTGTAACATTTTTTAAAGTTTGCATTTAAAATAATAATCTGAGTCTTATAAAATTTATATAACGAGAAAGATGATAAAAATTCCTTTAAAATGAGTTCTTTTTCCGATCTTTACCTCCCTTTTCTGATTTTTGGTGAATTTTTAAAGATTAATTTTTAGAATTTAATTTATTAAATGCTGATCACGTGGTTTCTTTTCTTTTTGTGATACTTTAAATTAATTTTGCGTCACGTGCATAACAACGAAATAAATTGACGAAAAAAAAATTAAAATACGGCAAAAGATAAAATTTAACCACTAGACTAATTGAGATGGAAGTTTTTTTAAGAATTTAATTCAAATTGGTATGTTTTATGGATATTAAACATACAAATTAATTGCAAACAATGACCGCTGTATTTAATTTGAATATTTTCTTCTACATTATTTTGTCTATAAAAACATCTGTTACGATTTTTATATATATATGTATATATATTTTTTCTTTTTTCCAATGCGGAGGCACTTGTCGTTAAACATTCGCCTATACTACGCCGTAGTTTTACCGTCCATTTTATTATGGGGGCACCATATAGGCGGACAGCTTTACTCCCTATGAAGGGACGAATACAAACGGAGACATTTTTTTCGTGGCGCAACGCCGGAATTCGAACTGACCACCCTCAGCACCGAAAACCAGTGCGCTGTACCACTGGGCCGCCACAAGCCTCTATCTATATATATATATATATATATATATATATATATATATATATATATATATATATATATATATATATATATATATATATATATATATATATATATATATATATATATATATATATATATATATATATATATATATATATATATATATATATAATAATAATAATAATAATAATATAAAAAAATAAATAAATAGCCTTAATTGCATACATTGACCGTTGTATTTATTATAAATATTTTTTTTTGGTATTAATTGTATACATTAACCATTGTATTTAATTTGAATGTACTCCGTAACGAAGGACGGGTATTCAGCTAGTCTTTTATAAGACCATATTTAATTACTCGTAGCCAGAATTGTCGAAATGAACGTCTTCTGTTCATTCCATCCACTCAAGAAAGACAATTCTCCTCTAGGAACTGTCTCTTCTCCTTCCAGTTCCTACTTAGTTTGCGTAAACCGGCTGAAAGGTACCAAAAAAGCATCAAAGATCAAGGCTGAAAGGTACCAAAAAGCAAATAAAGGCAAACAAACATGCCAAAATTGAGCGTGATTTCTCATGGAAAAATAGATTTCGCAGCTTCCACCTGTCGGCGCACGGGATGAATTAATAGCATTAATTACCGCGCATGGGACCCAGTGTACCTTCCCATCAAAGTTTATAACAGAGAGAGGGAGAAAAAAAAATACAAGTTTTGAAAGGGAAAAAAAAAAGAAAATGAAAGAAAGTGACGCCGAAAAAGTGTAATTAGGAACGGTATGTATGGGTCGATCACCTTCGAACCAATTATCACGACGAGACATCTTACCTACCCTGGGGATAGAGAAACGTTCGATTTAGGCAAGTCCTGACGATTGAGTCAGGATTCATGAAACAAAATATCCAGTTCAAAACTAGTGAATGTTATATAAGCAGACGAGCAATCAGAGAAGGAAAAGTTTTATAGTGTAAACAAAATAAGTGTATTTGTTTACCCTATATTGGCTTATTCTGTATTTGTCTTTTTCTTTTAAATTTATTTACCAGTTTTTCAATGTAAAAAAAAAAATTTTTTTTCTGGTAAAAGGATCTTGAAATACCCGTTACATACTGCTTAAAGTAATTTATATTCAAGTATTAACAAATGTATCGGTAATTTGTAAATTACACGAAGGGAATTTTTTTTGTTTATTTGTTTCACTTTATATAAAATATGTTTTCCATCATTAATGAAACACAAAATTCCTTTTTTTTGTTTGATATTGTCGCGTGGATTCGATTGGTTCGTATGTTTATCACAAGAAATCAAGGATAACCGATCTGCACTAGAGAACTTTATTCGACTTGAACTGAACGCTAGCTCAACTTATATACAGTCACCGAACTTTCTGGAACGGTAGAAACTATAATTAGCATTTAATAAATTAGCATATTAGAACATTCTGGATACAACGAGACACGATAACAAAGGAAATTTAAAGAAAAACGATTTTAAGCTACTTGCATCCAGCGAGACCGGAACACATCAAATTCAGCACCGTAGCCAGACACCTTAACCCTGTGCAACGTCAGATACGCACTAACTTCGCTACAATATGTTTAATTTTAATCAGATTAGTTTGATTCACAAAATGTATTTCGCTGAATTCATCACTACATTTTAATCACTGAAAATATTTGTTAATCGTACAACATCACAGCGAGATATTTTATTGATTGATTAAGAAATATGTTCATTCAAACATGAAATCTTATTAAAATTTTCAGTCGCGAGAAAAATTTTTTGATGAAGTCTGAAAAAACTTATGCGTTTGAACACAAATGAGTGAAGATAGCAATTTTGTTGTATTATCAGTTTTTATCCAACGTAATTTGCATACACCACATTTCTCGTTATCCACTGTTCAGCTGAAACAAAGTTTAGATTTTCATCTCAGCTGATATGAAAACAATCTAGTTCTTAATTTGAAAAAAAAAAAAAACACACACACCAAGTTATCGAATATCCTTTCCCCAGAGTTTATACGATATAGAGGGTATATCTAATTCTCACAGGAAGTTGATTAAAACTTTATTTCATTACCGAAACTTTATGTTTAAAAGTGCTCCAAAATATTATCCACTGTATATTGATTAAATCAAAGATAGATTTATTCGATAAAGAGCTTAAAACTCCCAAAATGTTTCAATTTTATTGCCTAATATTGGATCAATAACAGAAAATGTGATAGTTATGTAGAAATTATAAAGAACTTTTACATCACGGCTCTCCTACCAGTATATCACTAACAATTGTTATGATCCTTACATGAAGAATAAACGCAAAACTTCTTTGTCGTGTCTAATTTTAAGATATTTATATGAAAATTACAATTTTGTATCTATATGAACCAGGCCCGCCGTCAGGGTGGAGCAGGGGGGGGGGACAAAATCCCCGGGGCCCGGGCTTCCGGGGGGACCCGGTTAAAATAAGAGTTGACTAAAAAAAATGTATACAATGTTCAAATATTGAGTGGGGACGGGGCCCGCTGTATTACTTTGCCCCGGGCCCTGGCTTAGCTGACTGCGGCCCTGATATGAACAAAAATACCAGGAATTACACCTATATGTCTGATAAACGTAAAAAACGCAAAATTTTGTCTTCGTTTTATCTTTATTACGTACTTCAGAATTTTTTTGCCTTCCTGTCACACATAACTGGCATTTTACAGGATACATTACCAGTCATGGATGATTATAAATTTTTTTTTTAAATAACTCAGTAAAGCCAAGTGAAGTATATATATATATATATATATATATATATATATATATATATATATATATATATATACAGTCGAACCCCGTTATAACGAACTTCAAGGGACCAAAGATTTTGTTCGCTTTATCCGATGGTTCGTTATATCCGAACCGTTAAGAAATATGCTAGAGTTCACAAAATGTATAACTCATTAGTTGCAATGAGTATTCAATAATGATGTATTAAAAATGATATAAAATCTATTAAAAATGATCCTTAATGAATTAAATCTACTAAAATCGTTTACATTAAACTCACACAATACTTATTAAATTACGTACAATAGGAAAACTGCGGGACCAAAATTTTCGTTCGTTATAGCCGTGAGTTCGTTATATACCAGGTTCGCTATAACGGGGTTCGACTGTATATATATATATATATATATATATATATGCAAATTTCCAAATACGACATTTTTTCGATAATCAGGTAAAAAAAAAAGATAATGGTTTTTTAAAAACTAGAAAGCATTCTTTCAATATCTTACGAAATCCTTACTTAAGGCGATGCATGAGTTAAACGCTCCGCATTTCCATCCCCAAGTTAAGCAATGGGGCAATCTGTTCTCAGTATTTTTCTAATTACAGATTAGGAAATGTATGTATTCGATTTCTGTTTTCTGATTTTGAAAATAGATAGTGACATGATACGCTTGTTTTTTTTTCGAGTTTCTTAAAAAAGAATTTTAATTTTATAGCGACAGATGCGATTCAAATGTAAAAAATCTAAAATTTTAAAAACTACGAGTACTATATTTAAAAGTCTTTATTTAAAATTAGTCTCAAACGTTTTCAGAGGTGTGTGTGTGTGTGTGATTTGTCCTTAGACAATCGAACCCACTACTACCGAAGTATTATATACGGTCGAACCCCGTTATAGCGAACCCGGTATATAACGAACTCACGGATATAACGAACGAAAATTTTGGTCCCGCCATTTGTATTTAATACTAATTTATCTTTTTATAGCGAACCTCAGAAATCTTAAGAATTGGCTATAACGAACCTATTTTTCAGTCGACTACTGATTTTTTAAAAACTTTTTAAGAATGTTGAAGATACAACGAATGTTGAAGAAGCAAAGAATGTTGAAGAAGATTATGAAGATTTACCTATCGCGATGTGGATTGAAAAGCACAAAATTTCATCATTCGCAGATTGTGACATGCAATTGTTCGAAACATGTGATGATGAAGTCATTACATGTGAAAATCCGACTGATGAAGATATTGTGGAAGAAATTAAATGGATCATTCTGAAGTCGAAGATTCTGCATCTGATGCTGATGAAGAGGAGCACACAAATGACGAAATCCCCACCATCCCAGATGCTACAGCAGCGATGCGTGTAATTAATAAGTTTTTGTTTACACAAACCTTGGAAGAAAGAGTGTTGGAATCGTTTGATGTGTTGGACAAATAAATTCATAAAATGTTTTTGAAATCGGCATCACGTCAGCCTACCGATTCTGTATCAAAACAGTGAGCAACAATTGGAGGTAAAATGAATTTATTTACTTTTGTCTTCATAGTAAATAGTAATGAATTTATTCCATTTGTCTTCATTTGTCTTTTTAGTTAATTTAATTAGTATTGTGTAAGTTTAATGTAACCGATTTTATTCAACTTAATTCATTAATGATCATTTTTAATAGATTTTATCATTTTTTAATACATCATTCTTGAATACACATAACAACTAATGAGTTATACATTTTGTAAACTCCAGCATTTTTCTTAACGGTTCGGATACAGCGAACAACTGGATATAGCGAACAAAACCTTTGGTCCCTTGAAGTTCGTTATAACGGGGTTCGACTGTATATCCGTCCGAGTCTAGTAGACATTTCTACTTTCTATTCTGCATTTTAAGAAGTTACAGACTTATCATTCTGAGCATGTTTTATGTAAGTAATTTTATACCTTCTGCCTGGCAGACCCCCCCCCCCCAAAAAAAAAAAAAAAAAAAAACAATATGCATAAAGTTGGGGAAACGTAAAAGATGGCGCCTTCATAAACAAGTAACCTCACCCCTCCTCCACACATAGACACACACACCAGCATTAACCCCGTTTTTGATAATTGAAAGAAATCCAAAGAGAGTTTTCACATCTCCGAAAAAACGTGCCAAGCGATTAGCTTTCAATTTTTGTCTCGTAACGGAGATGGTGTAAGTGCTAGTGTTTTGCACGCCCCGGAAGATCCAGACGAGGATGAGATCTTTAACAGATGACTCCCTTTCTCTCATTCCTTCAGCCCAATCCGTTCTACCTTCAAGGACTCGGTAATCACATAATCACCATCGTCCCTTTCAGCTTTCCAGTGCACGCGCGCGCTCTTCCCTGTTCTGATGAAAAGAACTACAACGCGTACTTATATCATTTCTATATCTACTTTATAAAAGCTGAATACTTAAATTATCATTACCTCATTTACTTCACGTCAGTGTCATATTAAGTACTATTTGGCAGTTTTCTAGGGGCTACGGGGAAGGGGACTAGATTACAAAACATTTTACACATACAAGTTAATGATATATGTGTCCTCGTTTTACGCCATTGCCGCTTGCGAAAGGTTTTACAACTACGTTTTGCCTTCTAATACCGAGAAAAACGTGCTAAAAAATACAAAGAAATATTTAAAAATAAAAATGAAATAAAGTAATTACAAGATAAAAAGAACTTTTTATATACCAAGTTTTTAAATTTTCTGTTGAATCATATAAACTTGACAATTCTATGTATGAATAAATACTTTAAAGACAAATTTTTTTGATGAATTATCCCATCAACTTGAAAGAATATGATCAAATGCGTAATAAGCGGAGCAATTGTAAGAAATTTTCAAACAACAAAACTAACTGTAAAATGAATTCAATTCTGCTTAAAGATGGCTAAAAGTATTAAAAGAATGCATTGTCATCATGTTCTGAGCTATTCTAAAAGTTTCAAATGTCTAGCTAGTCGGGAAGTTAGTTAAAAATCGATTGCAAGATTTGTACTGGACAAACATACAAACAAGAAAGCGAGTTAATAAAAACACGGTAAAAAAATAAATGAATAATATACTTTAATGGTTCAGTTTCTTTAATCTCTGCATACGCCATTTCTAAAAGCAGGCCTTTAGAGTAAACGACATATCTTTTATGTTTTCAGTATTCCATCCTTTCTAAGCGTCTATTCAGTGCCTGCATACTAATATGCCTGCTACTACATAATTCCATAAGAGTCGGGTATTGTTCGATGCTTGTCACTTAAATTTGTTAAAAGTTATCAATGTTGAACATCGAAATTCATTCTAATTTAACAGTTCTGCGAATTTCGACGGGAAAATTTTCTGAATAACAGTCTGACCGAATGTCACGAAATGCACAAAATCTGAATGCAAAAGCTAATGCTGAAAGTTTTGATGTTGATTAGCCTATTTAGTTTTAAGTTTCAGAGGAGTTTATTTGATCGCAAAATAAATATACCATATCTAATGCAATACAAGCGGCTGTAAAATGAATGTCACATTCTGTCTTTCTTTTTTTTTTCTTTTTTCACTTTCACAGGTATTGGAAAAACTTTTTATAAAGTTTGTCAGCCCTTCAAGATAAAATAAAAAATTATATTTTTTTTCTTCCCATGATGAAGAATACTCGAAATCCTCTTCACATTTTGCTTTTATTTTTGTTTATATATTTTTTAAGTCTTTGCTTTATTTATTTATTTTTGCTTGAAAGCCTCCTGTGACGTTTTCTTCTTCATTTATTTATTTTTTTCTTAATTTTCTTTTAATAGAGAAACGCTGTTAAAACTATGATACAGAGAGCGTGTATCAAAATCCCGTTTTAATGTGCGTAGCAAAAATTACATTTTTTTTTCAGAAGTAAATAAACTCTAACGAACGTATGACTTTCTTTTGCATTATTAATAGTTTAAATACTTAGTTAGTCATGTGCTAAATATTATAAACTTTGCGAAACTTTCATTAGTAGTTTTGCATTTTTCATATACTTTTGAAGAATCTTATCTATGAACTTGAGAAAATGCATTTTTTGTTTGTTTTTCACTTGTTTGTATACCTCTCCTAATGTCTGACTTAGTGAAACAGAGAACGTTAAAGAGTATCAGGAGACTAAACTTATAGGCAAAAAAAGTATCTGCTTCTGTTGCCAAATGCATTAAAAATAAGTAAAATATCATAAGTATTTTAAATTACCTTTACATTTTGATGGCTAATTCTTTTTTATACAGACATTTTAGAGACAGAGTACAGCAAAACTGGGGCGTTCAAGCCATCGGTATAATGTTTTAACGTGAATTTCATGATTTCTGATTCTAAGTAGCGAAAATACAGTATGAACAGTAATCAATGATTTTGTATCGGTATAAATCATAGTAAGCATCCATGTGGAAAAATTGCTTGGTTATTACACAGTTTTTCAGTGTATACTTCAACATCATCATTTCTGTATCGCTCAAAGTCAGTAAATAATTCATTTATATAACCATAAATGTAGCATTATATAATCAAATAAACAACTTAGAGAAGACTGGGGTGTACAGAACTTGTCTTGAAACATCCCATGAGACTTAATTGCCGTTTACTTACACACACACACGCATACACACACACACACATACACACACATACACACACACACACATACACACACACACACACACACACACACACACACTTATATATATATAGAGATAGATAGATAGAGAGAGGGGGGGGAGGGTAAAACAAACGAAAGAAGGCCCATCACTTTATGGATTATTATCACTTTTATCTCTTTTGAATCATGTTTACATACACTTTATTAGTCCATTGATATTATTTTATTTTATTTTTAAAAAAGGCTTTGTCAGTAACACTGAAATAATAGTTAGTTTAGAGAAGAAAATATCGTTTTAGCTGTATGATTTCAAGGAATTAGAATATTTTTAATAACCCCACAGAAAGACTGAATTGTGTTTACTGATCAAATTCAGTTCGTGACGTTTAAAGGTAAAGTCCAAATTCTCACTAAAGAATATAAAAGAATTCTAATGTAATTTTTAAAAATATTATTTTAATTTTCATTACGTCTGTTTATAATGTTTGCTCAGTAAGAAATTTTCTTTCGAAAATAAAATCCTCTTTTTTGTCATTATTTTCCCAGCGTGAGGCCTCATATACGTCTCTTCGCTCAAACCTACACCACCTACTACATATTTCATAGCATTAGTTATTCGTATATAATACCCTCACACTGATGTTTTATGTATTTATTCTCCCAGAAGTGTATATCACTGAGTTGGTTTTAAAGTTTAAAGACGCGCACTACCGCAAACAAACTTTTCCATCTCTCAGCTAATAACTCTTATTCATCGCCCCTCATTAGCATTCAGGTCTGATGACCAGTGAGTGATCGGAGTGCACGCCCAACTGGACGTTCCGCCGGACAAGTTCGCTTTCATCTGTAACGCATGCAAATGAGTACCTTGAATAAATATTTCACAGTAGCCCTGGTTCGCTCCCTCTTTCATGTTGTTTTTTTTTCCTGCGTGTGTCCGCGCGTCTGTTGGGGAACAAAATATCAACTCATGACAGATGCTCACAGATGACGTGGTGTTACCTAATCACGAACTTTGGAGTCTCACGAACTTCTCGACAGCATGCTATATAGAAATTGCATATTCACAAAAGGTAATTAAAACAATGGCATAGGAACAAAAAGTTACATAACAGGTGGCACGGACTATAAAATTTGGATCCTACGTGTATTAATGTAGCAGACGGACATGAAACGGTAAATTTTATGTTACTAGCCGCTACGCGACCAGCATGGTCGCTTTTTGTTTTATATTTTCTTTTGCAAAACAACTCAACTAAAAGTAACATATGTAAGGAATGTTACCATTTCTTGTCATCCTAAATATACGTTGTTAAGGGGTAGTGAGAGCTCAGCCAAAATAATTTATAATCATTGCTAAATTCACTATAAGGCCTTATAAGGCTGTTTCTACTAAAACTTCGTGATTAAAAAATGTGAATTTTCATTACTTCAGAACAGAGTTAAAGATAAGACTGAGAAACCCAACACCAATGATTTTAAAAATTACATCCTTCTCTGTATGTACAATTTTTCAAAATTAAGATATCTACACTTTATCATTACATCAAATAAGAAATTGTTGGGGAAAATTTTCACTTAAAATATGGAGTAAAAATTCAGCAAGTACTAAATTATATTGTGGATTACATCACTCTCTGTATGTACTATTGTTCACATTTCAGATATCTCTACTTAATCATATCAAATAATAAATTGTTGGGAAAATGTCCTCACTTATAAAATGGAGTAAAATACAGCAATTAAATTGTACCAAATTACGCGCTATCGTCGAACCGCTACACACACGCGGTTGCAAATTGCGGACGGCCGCTAATGTTTACATCCGGTAGTTGCAGTTGTTGCCATTCGGAGTGTAGAAATATCGTCGATTTTTGTGCCGCATACCTACACGTTTTATAAATATAGACAACCCCTTGTTCGTTATTACTGAAGATTTTTCGGGCATGTAAATAAGATAAAAATTTGGGGAATATTGCGTTACAATTAACTGCTAACCAGTTAGCTTTTTGTTTATGTTCTTTCTTTCCATTCGAATCTTACGGATTTCACAAACACCCCATTGCTTTGGAGTTACGATGAAAACCTTTCAGTTAAAATGCAAATGCAATGCAGAATGCGTGTCCATTTTACGAACAATAGAAAAGGAGGGAAGCGGATAGTTCGAGCGTGAACCTCGAACATGTCCAATAGTCTGTTGAGGAACAAAATTTCCGCAGATAACACGGTGTTTCATAATCCCGAGCTTGGAACGAGCTTAACAGCAGGTATATTCGCAGAAACACGACTCTAATGCAGTAGCACGACCCAAACCCTAAATCACCTTGCAATGAAAATACTGAGGCATATGTAAGTCATCTTCTGACCATAAGGTGAAGCATGTTTGTAGGTTCGTCGTGCTGACAATAGGACGTTTCATGAAAGAGGATTTACTTCTATAGGATTAACCCTTTATGTTTGTAATAAAGTGTTTTCATGGTGAAACGAAACACTCTTGTCGCAAGAAAACGTCACAAAAAGAGGCCGAAAATAGATTTTTAATATGACTATAACACGGGAGTCTCTAGACTTTGCTAGGGACCCTATGGCTTTACTAGGAGTCTCTAGAAAAGCCATAGGCACACTGATAGTTCATATTACGTTTCCACAATGACATATTGTAGTGGTTGATAACCCAGTCGTAAGAGCTTGAGCTTTACATGTCTAGTATGAGATTTTGAATGGAGGTATCAGCCAAGTTGAAGACAGTGTGCTTCGTTGAGATAGTTGTCATTCTTTTGCTCATTTTGATTGTACATGTTGTCTCATTAACAACCGGCTCTGATTATCAGTAAACCTTGTTGTACCATTAGACAGTGCTAATTGCGGTTACTCTCGTGAAGAAGGAATTAACATTAGCGGATCATGAATATCACTCGTACAGCAAGAGATAAGATGTGGTGATAAATTTTCTTTAGAAGCTATTTATTTCCATAGGGAAAAATTCCGTAATGCAAACTTCTTAATTTTGTCTTTAAAATTCATCAAAGTTAATTTTTAACGTAGGAATGCGTTCCTCCATACGCGGTAAAGTAAAATTTCAGTCGTCCATCGTCGCGAGTTAAAATTTTGGCATCGCTCCAAACCCAGTCGTTATAGCTTGGGCAAGCAGTAAACAGTTAAACAGAAAAGCACCAAAGTGCGTAAAAAAAAAAAGAAAAGAAAAGGTGTAAGCAACGATAAGTAATCCTACGCTAATAACCCGCGGTAGTTTCGTTAGAAGAGACTACCTGAAATATTTTTTAAACTAGCATAGGGTTTTCCTACAAAATCATACTTTCTTACAAAATCGATCATCCTAAAATATATCAATGTTGTAAATCCGTTTGAGGGTCAGAACATGCTCAGCGTGTCTATACGCTCTGTTCATGCTCTGTGTGCCTATACGCTTTTGAGGTGAAATCAGCTGAATTTTAAATTAATTTTCAAGTTTATAATAGGCAATGTTAGTGTGAAGACTAACCGTGATCCTCTCATAGTCTCAGTTTTTCTAGCGCTAGGGTTTACTTCTTAGCAAATGAAAAATAAAATGCTCCTAGTGCTTTTTGCATCCAAGGACAGCTTTGATAACACTTAATTTAACATAAAAATAGTTACGTATCCACTTTTATAATAGCTGGCTGTCGAAAGGTTGTGATGCTCCACGGCTTTTACAGAAAAATAAATTTTCTCGTACCGCTTCAAAAGCTCTACTGAAAACGACGGGCACACATTCGGCGAAATTTTTTACTCTTCTTGGGATCTAAAGGAATAACTAAGGGTACGTTTGACGCAGCCAAGAAACATTGTAATTAGTTAAAAGAAAAAAAAATTCAAATCCAGATTTTATCATCCACCACCCCACCTCCCTCCCTCCCTCTTACAGAAACGAGAAATTTCAATGAGCAATATAAATGTGATTTTTTTTTTGAAGTAGAAATTATTACTATAAAAAATTTTAAGTTAGCAGCATTCACCTTATTTAGATTCTTAATAACGTCAAATCAAATACTTATGAATGTAGGAAATGCAGACATTAATCTGAAACTTAGATTGATCTGGATTTTAACACAGATACTTTCGTAGCAATACGCAGTCGGAATTTTTATAGATGGTAGAAGAAATGCATGCATGCACACACACACACACACACACACACACACACATATATATATATATATATATATATATATATATATATATATAGTATATATATATGTACATTCATATATGTGTGTGTGTGTGTGTTGGCTGGTTGGTTGGTGTTGTAGGGGGAGAGAGAGAAAAAAATAGAAGAGCAATGTTAAAGAGTTTGAACTATTGGCATTTCAAATTTTGTCAAGCACCCCAAGAAAGGGGTACATGTCTTTTCGTTATTTTCTTTTATATAAAGTGTCCCTTTTTGAGTAAAATAAATTGTTTTCTATCTTCCAAACGCGGCATCATTTTGTTCAACTCGTATACACTTTATTGAGTGCATTAAATTACCAACTCAAATAAACACGAAACTAGACATTATTTTATTCGTGAAAAAAAAAAAAAAGAACATCTAAAACATTGAATCGAGAACTTGAGAATTCAATCTATACTCATACTATCCGTTACTGTATATTGTGATTAGCGTAAAAAAATATTTGCTTGCTGCTTATCGGTTGAAACGTGCCTTAACCGTATTCAGGGCTTTTGTAGGGTTTTCTACCTCAGAAATGCAGAAATTCGTGACGCAGAAAATGTTTTTTGACCACTGGCGTAACACAACTCCGCCTGTATGGACATTGCAGGCGAGATCTCGACAGGGATTTCGTAGTTTGTGAATACAAATGAGGAACGCGAAACAAATATCGGGGATCACGTGACTACTTTGTTTATTGAAAGTAATAATGAAATTAAGGTTTTTGTTTCCAAAGGAGGAAAAAAACACACCAAAGCCTGGAAAAATATTGCTTTTCCGATTGTCTGAGATAACGTAAGGGTTATTTGACGTATACTATCCGGTAAAGAAGAAAATGTTTTGCAGAGTTGTAATTGAATAATATTACAGACCACAGCAAGAGTTTAGTAAAAATTGAAAGTGTAATATTAACTTTTTCACTTCGTTTATTTGTTTTTTTTAACGAATAAGAGTTCATTTAAGACTTTCAACTAATTTTCGACGAATCTCCGTAACATGAAAAATTGTTCTAGTTGATGCTGAATCATTTTTTTCTGTTTGGAAGATCGTAGACGCGTTCTCTAAAACTCATAATTCTGAGAAAGTAAAAATTATTTCAGTATGGCAGTAAAATCACTCGCTGAGATCATTGACGTAACTAAGATTGATGAAAGGGGGGGGGATCAGCCCCGAAGGGTATGGATTCTACACTAGTAAAAGAGGGAAATGGACTAAAGTCATGAGAAATTCTAGAATTTTTATAGTATTAAACACGTAATACATGAACTATTTTTTTCCACGGTATATTGATAAAATTACGAAGTATTTTACATCTAGCAAATGTTAGTTTCACTCGTTGATTTGCAAATAAAGTTTTTGGATTATCCTACTTGCTACCCAGCAAAGTAATGGACAATTCACGATACCAAATTATATTATGAATAATTTGAGTGGTTAATAATAGTGGGTAGGTTTTAAATAAAATAAAAACTTTATTATATATATATATGTATACATATATATATATATATATATATATATATATATATATGAGTATATATATATATATATATATATATATATATATATATATATATATATATATATATATGTGTGTGTGTGTGTGTGTGTGTTTGTTTACATTTTTACATCGATGGGAGTGGGAGGACGTTGCAACCCACTACCCTTCCCCCTTCCTCCTGGTTACGCTTGTGGTTGAGCCTCTATTTTATGACCTGACTTCAGTTCCAGCTTAGATTAGAACAATACTCAAAGCTTTGGCTTGAGCTGGAAACGTAGTTTGTAGCGAATTATTTGTTTAAGGTTTTATATTGTAAGGAAAAAGAACCCTTGAAATTCATGTAAAGTTATACCGTTAACTTTAACCATCAAACTTAATGCAGATTCTTCACGGAACATTGAGATTGGCAATCATTCATGTTGGTTCCACCCTTGTTGTGGGCACCTCAACAAGGCTTAGCCAATAAGTACACAGAAAACCAAATGTAGAATTTCTCCAAAATTTTACTGATTGTTGACTAAGTGCAGTCATCCAGTCAACATCGGAAAGAACCATCGTCTGCAAGTGGCTACTGACTTATAACAAATCCTTTTAATGTAATGTATTGTAACATCAACATTCAGTAATCAGTGCCTGAACGCGACCGACGAGCCGAGCCGCCCAAATCGAGCAATCGTGATCCACAAGACTGTCGGTCTTTTTTTTCAAGAATCGCTTAACTGTCACATTACACGTCAATGTAGGTCACACTGAACTTACCGAAATGGAGCAGCTTTTGAGCCAAGAACTCGAAACATAGGTACATTTGTAATGTAATGTTCGTGGCGAGAATTTCATTACAACAATACGTTGCTAGTCTCCCATTAGCTCTCTTCGTAGAATTCGCTTCTTCTCTCTCGTTGGATCTCTGTCCGGCCATCCTTACGCTTTGAATCTTCCTCGATTGTCTCAAGTTAAATATTTTTTCCAAAATTCTCTCTCTCTTTTATTAATCTTTTCTCTACAACTCCAGTTATTCTTTCATTACCTACCAATCTAAACTTTTAAAACTATTTGTAATTTAATTTGATTAACTTTTTTTATACACACTTTCAGCACTATTATAATCAATTTTAGAGAACGGTAATCATGATACATTCCACATTGAATACAAAGGATATGGAGCTCTAGATCCCAGGAGCCTCTAAGTTAATTATGCCTATGCATATGCCTACGTTGCTAGTCATTCGACGTCTTATCACTAACTGCGGTTAAAATTTTAGAATGCTTGAAAAAAAATGTATCGAACACGGGAGTCACTAATGCTATTAATAACTAATGATAATTAATATATTAGCATTAATGGGCCCTCCCACAAGGGCGTGTACCATGTATTTTTCCATCCGTGTCGATTTTATGTATAGTGTTCTAGTGACATACGGGAACTTGGGGGTTTCCCTGAATAAAACATGCATATTACAGGACATGTAGAAGGAAAACCATTTCTACTTTACATGACATGTTTTTGCATTCAGATTTTAACATTATTCTTGACATAGATCAAAGAACAGATAATTATTCAAGTCTTCAACTTAATTCAGATGTTGAGTGTATTCTATATAATTCATTTCTTTCAGTAAACAAATGTAGAGGAATGATTTTAATTTTTATTGAAAATAGATTTAATTCTTGCATCAGCTGAATAGTGATATTTTATTATAAAGAGCTGCTTTCCACGAAGACGTCTTTTCAGCAGAGAGAATATAGGATCAGTTAATGGCTTTAGAACGAAAATATTCTCGCAATCAAAAAATAGTCCTTTTTCTTAAAAATACACTTGCGACGAACGAAAGTAGCATCATTTGATGCAAATAAGTTTTTATTATCTTTAGGACTGAACCTTTGTGACGACAAAAGACGTAAACCTTTTTAATTATTGTGTGTTTGTATTTCTGTTTCAAATTTCTTGCCCATCATTAAGGCCACCGCTATAAAAATTTGATGAATTTCTTGCATGGAATGGCAACGACCTCGAATAGGGCTATGAACACATGGCGTTTATTGATCTGGGCTTTCGATATTACTTGAAACTGTCGTGTTTGCGTGCAAAAGCCCCCCAGTATATCGTAGAGGCAGTTGAATTGATACACAATGCTCCGATTAACAACGAAGTATTACATATTTGATGTACAACGATCACAGAAAAATTTCTCACCACATACACATGATAATTCATTGATAGTTTGCGTGGGTTAAAATTCACAAATTACGAGTTCCTTACTTCTCCAAGGTAATTCATTAGGTGGAATACTACATTTAAAGTTTAAAAAACTGAGTTCGACTTGACTGAGTCAGAACTGAATATTGGGAAATGGTCTGTTATCGACTTTTTCTAATTCCAGTATACAAAATATATTTTAAAAAATTCATCACTGTCAGCAGAATATTTATAAAATGCATGAATAGCGTACGCTGAGCCCCATTTTGTAGCCACGAAAATGATAGGGAATTTTCAAATGGTGGAATTCGATAAGGAGAGCATAATACTAATAATTACCAATATTGTAGGAATAGTTCAGTTATTAGTATACTGGTTTCGAGGTTAGAATACACCAGTTAGAATCTAAGCTAAGGCAAATGGTTGCTATTTTGTAATTGAGTGAACCATTAAATTTTATTTATATTTCTGAGGGTTTATTTGTCGAGTACTGTTACGTATTAAGAGCTCAAAATTATATTTGTCTTGAACTGTCTTCCCATTATCATAATTATTCAATCATTGGTCAGCATTGTAATGGATATCCCATTACATATTTGATAATTTCGTAGGATAAAAAGAATATCATCTAGGGACGACTGCTGCTCTTCGTATCTAAAGGCAATCTCCTGAACCACCGTACCTTCCTCCATATCTTCTTCCTTGTAAACAATCAGTTATTAATAATGCTATTCCTGAGCTCTCTATTATTAACTATGCGAATAATTTTCATCTAAAAGATAAAGCAGTGGTTAAGAGACAAAAGGATGGCTTGGTTTGATTTGGAGCGCTACGGTCAAATTTCGCTACACAAGGGATAATTAGACTAGTTTAACACTAGAAAGACGGCTGCCGTCATTTTGACGATTTCGGACATACTATTGAGCGGTATGTCTGTATTTATGTCCTGAAGCTTCTGAAATTTTAATGACTTTTTCTAATTTTACGCGAAATATGCACACACATTTACAAAATTATAATCGATAGTAAAGAGGGGGAGAAAATGTGTTGTATATCTACTAAGACTGAAAGCCGTCAATTTGACGGCAATGTAGAAAACAGGCAGAAATCTTTAAAATAATACCGGGAAAATGTTAGTTACTTTTTGTCTTTTCCCACTTTTGCAAATAAGAGAAATATTGGCTCTTTGGAAATATTGGTGCTGAAAAATAAGGACTGCACAAACCATACATATATTTTTCATGGATAAACCATGCCAGTTTGTCAGCTCGGCATACATGCATAAAAAATATCTAAATATATACTAATTTATTATATATTGGTATGAAATTGTTCAAAATTTAAAGTATTTAACCATTAAAAATATATTTTAAATTCTTGATTTTATTTTTAACCTTCCAAATGACGGCGTTCAGTCGTTTAAGTAAGAAAAAATTTCCGTCTTTCTATTGTTAAAGCGAATTCAGAACGGCTACAAATATCCATGCCAACAGTGACACTCGAACCTACAAGACCTGGACCGAATTCAGTGCCCTAGCCATTCGGCCATCGAAAGGCTAGCAAAATGGTGGCAATAGAGAATCCAGTTGAAAAATCATTTTGACGACTCAGTGTGGTCCGCTGAAATATCGTTTCTGTCACATCGGAGCGAATTAAGAAAAAAACACAAAATAAAGGAAAAAATCGCATGGGAAAAATTACCTATTTACCTTAGATTATGCGTAACTCGATTGTCGAAGATCAGATTGTCGAGACTTCACTCTATGCATCGAAAGAAAGTATTCCATATTCAGTAGCAAACAAAATAGTAGATTATGAGGCAATTTTATTTTCTTAAATAAGATTAATGTTATTCTGGGAAAGTTTACAGAACTTTCCCAGGCTATTATTGTTCAATAATAGTAAAATTTTTTATTTCTCTTACCTTAACTAAATTTTATCACATTTCGTTCTCTAATTTATTACGCAAATAAATGTAACCTCATATTGTCACTTTGACAAGCTTGTATTATTATTTTCTCGCAGAACAAAGTTCATTGTAATTTAATATTACCTTATAAGTATCTGCAGCTTTGAATACAAAATGAATACTGTATGGCAAAATTTGTTATTTGTCCGTTGTATCGTAATTATCCATTATGCCAGAGAATTTTTCGTCCCCGTTTTATCCTCCACACCCAAGTGGAGCAATCGTTATGCTTTTCTTCGTGGCTCTATTCAGTCTAGTTTGATATCGGTGATGAATGATTTGAAACAGAATTTGTTTACTCGATCCGAGAATGGAGTGCAGTAAAAAAAAAGTAAAGAAAGCTGTCAAGTAATGAAGGCCTTACAGATGTTTCAAGACAAGTTTTAAGTAAGAATTGAATGAACCTTATAAAGTCACTTCTCTGAAAATTATAAGCAGAATACCATAGAAATTACTTTACGGAACAGCTGTCTTTGACAAACGAAATTGGATTTTGCTACCATAGCAAAGCAGTGTTGCCGTGCATAAAATCCACATTTTTTATCTGAATATGGTTTGGTTGGGTTTAGTTTTGGAGCCCTACGCTCATTTTTTGCTACGCGATCGCTAATTAGACCGGGACCTACTGCTTAAAGCCGATTCCGAACGGCTACAAACATCCATGCCAAATGTGGGACTCGAACCCACAGACTCTG
This sequence comes from Dolomedes plantarius, assembly GCA_907164885.2. Classification (NCBI taxonomy): domain Eukaryota; kingdom Metazoa; phylum Arthropoda; class Arachnida; order Araneae; family Dolomedidae; genus Dolomedes; species Dolomedes plantarius. The sequence continues at coordinate 84,472,148 of OU015497.1, read as the reverse complement.
TTACCGAAAGCCAGCGCCCTAGCCATTCGGCCATCTCCCGGCTTGAATATTGAAACTCCCCTACAATCTGTACCACCATTTCCTCAGCTACGTTAAGTTCGCTGTAACGCCACTGGACTCACTGAAACTATTATTAAAAGCGACGTACACTTGTCTCTGACATTGCCTCGTAAAGACCCACGAAGTTTTGCTGGCTTCTTTACTATGGGGGCACCACTTAGGTGAGCCAGCATTGCTCCATATGAATGGGGAAGGAAGAAACGAAAACGACCAAGCCTTATTCGGGATTTGAACCCAAGCCCACCGCGGGGCAGTTCAGAACGATAACCACTATACCATGTTGGCGGCACTTACTAAAACTTAAAAAAGTGTTAATAAATAAAGATTAGAATACTGTGTGCTCATTATACATCAACTTTATCGCGACATCAAATTTTAATACTGTAAGATTTTAATACTGTAAAGCCTTGTGATGTTTATATTGATTCTTAACGATTATATATAACATAAAGAAATTTACGAAACTAAATTTTTATATACTTGTAAATTCCCTAATATATGCATATACACACGTGCCTATACGTACACAAACACATGCACACCCATATATATATATATATATATATATATATATATATATATATATATATATATATATATATATATATATATATATATATATATATATATATATATATATATATATATATATATATAATTTGGGTAATTATATATATGCAATTATATATATATACATAATTACACTTACTTACATGCACACACACACACACACACACACACACACACACACATATATATATATATATATATATATATATATATATATATATATATATACATACCGTAATGTTGAAAAAAAAATTGCACGCTGCTATATCATAAAAATTTAAATTTTAGTTGGGTGGGTCAAGATTTTTTTTTAATCTGGAGGTTCAAACTATGTAAATACATATCTTTATATTTATTGTCATACAAATGAATACTAAAGATAGGCAAGAGAGAACCTTAAGTTGTTGAAACGATGGATGAAAACAAGCGGTAAGTTGCATACTTTACGCAGGGTCGTAATTTCTCTATATGAATGATTGAAGTTTTCAGATGCATATCGCCGTTCATTGACCGTTACTGATATACATGAATGTGATACATATATATATATATATATATATATACAGTGATTAAATATTAAATTGGAATAATGGCTAGAAACTAACGAAAAAAATTTAATGTCTGTGAATAGGGTAATAGATTGTTTATCTGGATAATGAAACTATTCAGAAACATAGATTTCTTTCCGTCGGTATTGTTAGCGCTGCTGATGAAGACAAAAGTGACTACCATGATTTAGATGAATTACGTTTTTACCGCCTTTTACTCTGGTCTTTCTTTCATGGGTTATGAGATAATGACGGAATACGTTACTAGAGAAATATTTCGAACTGTTACATGAATATGTAGTGGCACTAATCAACTTCATTTTAAACAATTTACTGGTAATTGGAGAGATGATTTCCTGGTGATAGATACATCCGGGTACACGATTTCAGTACGCTAGTTCATACAATAACTATGGTGTAGCAACTGAGGATAAAGTTATTATCAACAATCAATTAAAACAGTAAATAGGGAATGAAAAGGGTGTTGTATAATTTCTACGAATGTATATGATTATATCCCCTACACTCTGCTACATATACTATGTACATATATAGAGAATCTATGCTCACTTCTACCCAGACCTGGGTGTATATAATTTGAAGTGGCACTCTATCTGAATTTGAAACAAACACAGTTTATACATGAAACAATGTTTATTGAATTCGTTGCACATATAATTGGCTTTTACAGCAATAAGCATGCGTACTACTTGTACGGAATGTATAAACACAGCTTTCAAGAACAATATATTTTTATACTCACGAACAGTAAGTCAAACCAGCAGTACTGCCATGTAAACTTCTGGCCCGCTAAGCACTAGCGCAGGATAACACCTTTTCAACCTTAACAACCTCCCCCTTTTCATTAATGACGCTGCATGGTATTTATACTAAGCGCGTATGCCAAAATTAGCATATCTGAAGCAGCTTCTTTAATTCATTAATTCAAAAGTTCGATTCTTGTGAATCGAATCTTGTGTATACCTTACACTTATACCAGATTTTTTACCTGTTGTATTATTCTTAACGTATTCAGTAATACATTATTAACGAATACTTGAATAACTAAATGTGTTTTACTAATAATATGTTATGAAAATAAACTAAAACAAATTGTCACGTTCTACTTAATTGTCGAAAAACAGTGTCATGAATACGTTTTTAATCCTTAATATTTCTGCTTTCCAACAATTCTCATTGCTTAGCTGTAAAAACGGAGCATTTACCTTTCAAAATGAAAGGATCTAAGTGGTAAAAAGGTTTTATTTGGTAATGACACATGTAATAAGTTATCGTAGCAAGCTCAAAGTTATGCTAGGTTGTGTCTCAAATTTAAAAACTTTTTGAACATATTTTATAAAATAGTAATTATCCAGACCAATTTCAAATAAGAAAAACATCATAACATCTTACCTGATTTTCTCTGTCTGTTGGTTGGTCCTTGTATATCGCTTCTGAAAGAAAATGTTTCGATATGTTAATGGGTATACAGGAATTTTACTGATGCTTCGTCTTGTGATAAAATTTCAAACATAATCTTAAAAACATCTGAGGTGAAAGATAAACTATAGGAAACTGTCATCGTACAGTTTCCGAATTGAAGGAACTGATAACCACGCAAAGCATGTAGTTATCCGTAATCTGTTAATCAACCAATTTACTTAGCACCTTTTGATATAATTTACATCAGCCATCTGCAGAAATTTTACGACATCATTTATGTATTTATCATATTTTTAACATCACATTTAACAATACCATATGCACAGATACAAATGTCATATATATATATATATATATATATATATATATATATATATATATATATATATATATATATATATATATATATATATATAAATATATATGTAAGACTAAAATATGGGGGGCTTTGTTTAGAAAGAAATAAGGAATTAACAATTTAAAACTGTGAAATCACGAGATATCGGGATAAAAGCATCGCAGAGAAAATAGATTACGGGGTGGACTTGATTCACGTAAATTGAAGAACCAGGAAGGGAATCTATAAATAGTAACAAAATTAGCAACGCCCATGCCTCATCTTCGGTGCAAACGTAAAAAAACTCTTGTGAGCATGCGCGATGAGTTTAGACGCCTTGAGGAACAATAGAGTTTTCGGCAGAGCGTTTTCGGATTACGGATTGAGCGGTCACGCGTCACGAGGGTGAGATGATTAGTTGGAAAACTAAATTATGTGAGGATTGAATTCGAGGATATTTAAATTAATAGTTGGAATAAACTTGTTGGATATAATTAATTGTAATCATTTACCATGGCCTATGTTTACTGACTGCATTATTATAATATGTATTAGGGAGTTTAAGGGGGATTTACGATATAAAGAGCACGTTTCGAGCCGCCATTTTAGTCAGGCCCGTCATATATATATATATATATATATATATATATATATATATATATATATATATATATATATATATATATATATATATATATATATATATAGAGAGAGAGAGAGAGAGAGAGAGAGATGATAGATAGATGGATAGATAGATAGATAGATATTTGTATTTGTAGGTTGGTTGGGGTTTAATGACGCAAGGTCAAAAATAGTTAAAAGAATACATATAAAAAACACATAAAGCGCTAAACATAAGACAAGAGCAGAAAAAAAGAATACATATAAAAACGCCAGGATCGAACCAACAGCAAGGAATTTCAGATTTAAAAATAAAAAATTTTAATAATAAAAGGATGCACAAACTTGAAAATATTCATATAAAAATGTTTATAAAATATGACATTTCTGTGTTTGCTGTGTAAAGAATGTTAAGTCTTAAAAATGGGCTAAAAGGAGTTATCAAACCAGGCATGTTTGAAAAATCAAGGGCTACTGCAGGGTACAGAAAGCAAAGTCCAATTCCACTCCTAAATATTTTTATTCATCAGTGAAAATTTGGGATATGTGACACAAAACAGAAACATGTTAGGTTTCAATCCCGTTTTTCTCAAAACTACGATTTAGGACTTCACACCCTTTACACAGTAAACACAGATATAAAAAGTAATGATATATAAAGATGATACAATCGATGATACGATGATGATGCAATCGATGATATATAAAAGATAATGATTTATAATGGTGATTAAAACGATGATATAAAAAAAGATTCAATGGCAAAAGTGATAAAAAGATTCAGTGGCATGGACGGTGATTTACAAATAGATAAAAATACTAAAGTTTAACAACAAAATCAATGACAAAAACAAAGACTATGTTGTATAACACCAGTAGAAGATAAAAAAAGGGAAACACAGAAATGGGGAGGGGGGCTTCCCCAGCAGACCACACAGATTGTATTTGTAGAGACATATCGTATTTAATAAAAATCAGATTTTTAAACCAAATTTTTATTTAAATTAGAATAATTTCCTTTAGAGCGGTTATTTTTCATTTATATTGGAATAAAATTTTAAATAGAAGAAAAAAAGCTAAACAATAACTTAACTAAGCTCTCAATATATATTAAAAAGAATCATGAATTTTTCAAGTAAATTCCTTTCGGAGATGTAAAAATGAGTCAACAAGACGAGATAAAAAGAGATAAACTAATAGACTATACGCTTAAAACTTCATTGTATAAAGTGTATTATATCCTATTCTTAAAAACGAAAACAAACAAAAAAATATAATTATCAAAGAGGAAAGAGAGAACTAAAGAGGGAAGTCTAGAGCAATGTAAAATTGGGGATTCAAGCATTTCATGTTTCATATACGTAAAAAATAAACGATAAATTACATGAAAGTATAAAGACGTAATTCTGCCATGCACAGGATTTTTATGAAAAACAAAATTTGTTTAGAAAAAAATCATAAATTTGTGTAGTTCAGAAAATTTATTTCTAATACAGGGGTACAGTCGAACCCCGTTATAACGAACTTCAAGGGACCAAAGGTTTTGTCCGCTTTATCCGGTAGTTCGCTATATCCGAACCGTTAAGAAAAATGCTAGAGTTCACAAAATGTATAACTCATTAGTTGCGATGTGTATTCAATAATGATGTATTAAAAAAATGACAAAATCTCTTAATTATCGTTAGTGATTTAAATCGACTAATCATTAATTCATTAATTACATTATTGTGTCAGTTTAATGTAAAATTGATTACATTAAACTAACACTATACTAATTAAATTGCTTACAATAGGAAAAAGGCGGGACCAAAATTTTCGTTCGTTATATACCGGGTTTCTAAAACAGGGTTTGAATGTATACAATTTTGAAGGAGTACAGCGTATAACTGACAAGATGTGCCTAAAGCTGAGTGTTATAATCTAAGAAAATGCATTAGCTCTTGTTCACTTAACTTTAATACCAAATAACAACGCTATTTGATGTGATACATTACTTCGTTTCAGAAAAGGCAATTATTGACGGTGAAGAGAGGAAGCACAATGCATGTTTCGGTTTGAGAAAACAAAGTTTTCGACACTGGGTTAGAGCAATGTTTGCAAACAATACGACAAAGTATCACCTAGAAACTGTCGGTATAAGGCACTACCATTCTGTGAAAATATGCAGTTCCGTGCATCATCCAAAATAAACAGGAAGGGCGCATGTTTGTGATGAGGTTGTGCAAGATATTCGGCAATATTTCTGCCTTGTGTGGCAGAAAACAGATATAGCAAGCATATCATATTAAAATTGAATTACTATGAACGACACAACGATAAAATTGCAATAAAATGCATAATCTATCACTATTTACTATCACTATTTACTCTCTATTGTCTTTTAAATTTGTACAAAGCCTTTTGAAACACTTTTGAAATTTCTTGAAACTGTAATCCCTTCTAATTACGTTAATTTCTTCTATATCGAAAAAATTCTTATGTATAATTTTTTCATGGTATGTCTATATATTAATTTGATATATAAATTTCCATGTAAATGTTCTTCAAAGTCGGGAGTCTGGTAAAATCTTCGTGGCTCATACTTATAAAACAGGCCAGCTGTCTCCTACTTTCACTAAATAAGTTCAATAATTTTGTTTTGAAGAAGCTTTTTATTAATTAATCAGTTGTTATTATTTTATAATTAAAAATATTCATTAATCTCTTAAAATTTGTCAGCAATAAAAATATTAATTTTCAGCCAATTAAAAAAATTATTTAAATCAAGTTTTTTTTCAAAAGAATTCCCGAATTAAATGATTTTAATTATAATTTTAATCCCTTTGATTTGAAACAACCAATGCCAGTACATGTGTATTAATATTTAAGCTGCAGGCTTCCATGCCACACATATAACTATCCTTTGCACATATATTCTGTTCCCTGTTTTCCAGAATAATTTGAGTTATGTACTAATTCTTAAGGCCTTACCATGTGTATAGTTACGTCACACTTGAATGAACACTCACAAATCAAGCTCATTTATTCCGGGTTGAGACGAAAATTGACGCCTTTTTATTGTCTTAGCTATTTGGCATTAACAATTTTTTGCAGTATTTTATCCTTTCTCTGTATTTAACAGAGTTATTCCAAAGACTTTTGCTGTTCCACTAAGGAAAAATACCCCATTCGGGTCATAAATAATCTGGTTAAAATGGTTTTTTATTTCTTTATTTTATGCCATATTTTATCCTTTGTAGTTAGAGTGTAGATGTAAAAACTGAACCTCTCAGTGTCATCTACAATTTTGTTTAATATGGATGCATTACTTACTTTGATAGAGGAATCATAGCATGTTTTATTCCTTGCTCTGTTTTCTGCACAACCGCATACAATTAGGATGAGAAAAAAAAACTAGAGCAGTACATGTCAAACATAAAAAAAAATCGAAAAGAAAGTGTACAAGAATACTTAATAGCAAATTATGTTAAAATCCCTTTCTAATATTTGAGGGATCTAAAATGAGAGAAAAGCACTCCCAATCATGGAAAAGAGAATAGAAGAGATCCAAATACGAAAACATAGATAACGAAAAGAATTAGAATTAGGATCTGTCACAGAAACTTCTTTTATGTTGTCACATAAATACGTAAACACAATGTTTCGTTTCGTAATATATTTGTACTTCACAGTAAAATACGAGTACTGAAAGAAATATGTATCATTTATCCTCAGACATGTACATTCAGGGACGAAGTACAGACAAAGAAAAATATTCTCTACTGAAAACGCTCTAAATAATTAGATACGATGCCTTATATTTAATATGTTTTTCTATTAATATTTATAGTGCCGAAAGCTGTGGATAAAGGCCTTAAGTATACAGAAAACAAGGGGAAATACAAACTGCAAAGGAAAGCAAAATGAGAAATACATAAAGAAGAAAAACAACTAAGAAACAATTCTCATACGATCACGGGCCTCTCAATAATGTGCACAGGTATTCCTCGACTTACGACCGCTCGACTTACGACTGCTCGCACTCACGACCAAAATTTTTATTTTCATTTTTATTTATTTTTTTCTTCTCACAAATATTGTTCCTCGAATGTACAGTACATACCTTTATGTATATTGCATAATTATTTAAAAAAAAGATGCAATATCCTTCAATACTGCACAAATTTATGACGCAGTAATAAAAATGTATAGTTCAATAGTTTCGATATCCACAAGATAAATCAAATAAACCTTTCATTCGAGAGTTAAGACGCTTTGTTAACTCTCGAATGAAAGGTTTATTTGATTTATCTTGTGTGCAGTCGTCGCTTCTCATTATAATTACAAAAAAATACAACGTGCGGCCATTAATTTCCAGGACAGATCTGATAACTCTAGAAAATGAAATACATACCCATTTAATATGTTTCGAAGTAACTCCCACCTTCCGTAATGCACTTCTGTGCTCGGCTGTATAAGTTTCGGAAACAACTTTTAAAGTCCTGTTTCGGAATGCTCTTTAATGTGGACGTCACCGTTTTCTTGATGGCTTCGTCATCCTCAAATCTTGTTCCCTTCAACAAACTGGCCCAGCATGAGGTCGTGGAGATGCAGCGTCCTCCATACTCTCCGAACTTACCACCGGCAGACTTTTCCTTGTTTCCAAAACTGAAAGATTTGCTAAAGGGAACAAGATTTGAGGATGTCAAGGCCATCAAGAAAACGGTGACGTCCACATTAAAGAGCATTCCGAAAGAGGACTTTAAAAGTTGTTTCCGAAACTTATACAGCCAAGCACAGAAGGGCATTACGGCAGGTGGGAGTTACTTTGAAACATACTGAATGGGTATGTATTTCATGTAATATTTTCTGGAGTTATTAGATCAGTCCTGGAAATTAATGGCCGCATCTTGTAGTACTAACTATTTAGTATTGTTAAATATGTATTGGTTTGATTTTTATTTGTGAAGTTAAGTCCATACATATATTTTACTCCCAGTATGGTTGGAAATAGTCAGAGTGCCACACAAAAAAATAGAATTGTAATCGACTTAGAAATGAAACAAACGAAGAAGCCGAAGTACAATAAAAAAACTTTGTTGTGAAAGAAATGACCTCAGCTTTTCACTATATTAATAAAGTACTATAACAATTAGAAGCAATGGATCCAAATGAAGAAAAATTCACAAGTGTCAGAAAAATCTGCCTTGCTACCACACAATATACAAGGAAAAGAAGACGCAAACTGTTCAAACTCCCTTGGATAACTTTGTTGAAAAAACTTACAACGTACCTTCTGTCGCAAATTCTGAACCAATGGATTGTACTAACATAATAAGTAGTGATGGTGAAGAGTAATTTATGTCATCTTAGTAAAGTACAGTGTATTTTAAATTAAGCATGTATGTAAGAATGTAAAAAAATATATGTACCGTAAACCCTTTGCTCCTAGACTTTGCTCATAGATGGGTAAAATTGCACCATTTTTGAAAAAAGATTTCATTCCATCTAGCAGATAAACTAATGAATAATTAACAATATTTTCACTGTTATCTGATAGATAGCACCACCTCTCATAACATGAATGATAATTACTGTTTTAGCAGCCATTTTGGGTAGTGTTTGCCAAGTGTGTCTGTGCTGGTACAATGTTTAGTTAAAATCTTCATCTGAAAAAGTTGTATTTTGCTCCAAGAAAACGATTTTAGTTGAAGGTCAGTGTTGTCTATTTATATATAGAAACTAATTGTCTTTGAAATCATAATGTTTAAATCTTGTTAAACTGAATATTTATCCATTTATGATCGATACTGTTTTTGAAGTTAGTTTTAGAGCAGATAGGGGGCTACTTTTCACCAACTCAAAAGTGGTACTAAAAAGATGGAAGAGATGAATACATCTACACAGAATGAACTGACACATTCAAAATTCCAGCTTAAACCTATCAACAAACAGACTGATTCATTTGTAGTTGTAATGTACGAAAATAACTACTACCCAGGTGTCACTGAAAGCTTCAATGAGGATGGAGCGTTCGTGAGTTTCATGACGAAGTCGTTAAATAACTGGAAGTGGCCTGTTAATAAAGATGCCCTTTTGTATAAATGGGAAGAAATAGTTGGAGGTATAAATCCCCCCAAATTATTTAGCAAACGAGGTGTTTTCTCAGTCCCAGAGCTGGTTGATGGTTATGGAAACTTTTAAATATTTGTTTTTATACTACAGAAATTTTAAAATTCTGATGCATCGAATATACAAGTGTTTCCTTTTAGTTTTGCAACAAAATAACAGCAAATTTTGTTGATGTCATATTCTTTTTTACATATTAAATACAATTAGTTGAACTTGTTTGTTTTTAAATATTTTCTCTGGTTTAAACCAAAAAAATTCAAATTCTGTCAGTTTTCCATGATTCTATAAGGTGCCATAGTTAACTTGAATGAGGTTACTTTGCACCAGGTTAACTTTCTTGCTTCGAACAAATTATTATTTCATGTGGTGCAAAGTAACCCGCCCTTATGGTATACTTTGCACCACTTTTAAAAAATTATTAAAAAGTATAAAATACATATAAAAACAGGTTTTATTAACATGGAACTATTCCTTAATTATCTAAGAATACAATAGAACTACTTTCAAAAGGCATTTTACAGAATTTCTATGATTTACGTGAGCATTACAAAAAAATCTTCGAAAAATGGTGCAAAGTTTACGGTATGTACATATGTATAAAAAAATTGTTTGAAACGCGACTTACGACCATATCAACTTAAGACCAATGTGTCGGTCCCTATCTTGATCGTAAATCGAGGAATACCTGTATACAGAGAACGTCCAGTTAAGGCGGGACAGGATGTGCTTACCTTACCGTCCATGTTGTAGGAATCGCAAATAGGGCCTATAGAGCTAAACAATCCCATTCAGTTTAAATACACAGTCGTGTTCATTTGCAATCCTGAAAGCAGCAACCGCAACTTCAAGTGGAAAATCGGGAAGGCCATATTAAATATGTATACTTATATTTATATTTAATATGTAAAAGTATGTAAAAAAGAAAATAATATTGTACCCTAATACTCCTTATACGCTGATGTTAAAATATTAAAAACAGATAATGATTCGACTCTGAGATTTGTTGCCAAACCTCATTGTATTTAAATGTTTTCTGTTTATTCATTGTTCGATACAAGCACACACACAGTTAAAACATATACAGTGAAACTTCTCTAGCCGGCCACCCCTCTAAACGGCCATAATTTATTCAGGACCTATTTAATAGAGTAAATGTTATGGAAGAATCCACTCCCCTATGTGAAAGAAACGGCGACCCCTCAAAACGGCCACTTTTTTTTGGAACCATGATTAGTCACCATAGGAAAGTTTCACTGTATATAAATAAACATATATGTCAGAAAAGAAGAGAAAATATTTGAAACTCTAATTTAAAACGTGATGGGGACTTAAATTCTGACTACAGTCGAACCCCGTTATAACGAACTTCAAGGGACCAAAGATTTTGTTCGCTTTATCCGGTGGTTCGCTGTATCCGAACCGTTAAGAAAAATTCTAGAGTTCACAAAATGTATAACTCATTAGTTGCAATGTGTATTCTATAATTATGTATTAAAAAATGATAAAATCTATCGATATTTTTATTCATCAAATATTAAAAATTATCATTAATGAATTAAATCGACTAATCATTCATTCATTAATTACATTATTGTGTCAGTTTAATGTAAAATCGATTGCATTAAACCGACACAATACTAATTAAATTACGTACAATAGGAAAATAGCGGGACCGAAATCTGCGTTCGTTATATCCGTGAGTTCGTTATATACCGGGTTCTCTATAACGGGGTTCGACTGTATAAACATTCAGTTAATTTGGGCTGTCGTCATAATTTAGATTTCGGTTTCAATGATTTATCTTCTTCCATAGAAAAGAGCTGTGTTTTCAACTTTCTAAGAATACTCGTTGCGTGCTGTGAATGGTTTTTAATATTTTAGTAATGACAGTTTAAATATTTTCAACAACATCCTGTGTATTGTATGAGTGTCAAAGGGAATAAAATTAAAATATTTAAACTTAGTAACCTGTAAACGCATGTATTATTTACAGGATTACTCCCAGAGTAAAAAAATAAATAAATAATTAATAAATTGTAAATTGCTGTAATCATGCTTTTTACTAGGTAGGAAAAGAAAAATCAGCATTTGCTTCTCGTAACTTTGGTAGCATAGAATTTAGAACTCCTGGGGGTGTAGTTATGTACTGAGTACAGTGACCACTAAGAAGGGAAAGCGCTATCTTTTAACGTTATTTATTGGGAAAATTAATGAGCAGAGAACATAGGCATCGCACGTTAAGTGCTACAGTGCTTACAGCCTGCCAGACGTGAAATTTAGCGGCCGAGCAATTAAGGCTGCTGTATACTAACCCTATTAGATTCTCTCACCTCATTGTTAACCTATGGAAAAAAATGTGTCCAAGGAGTGCCAGCTTGGATTGAAAGATTTTTTTCATTGTACTCCGTAATAGAGAATGAAATTTTACACCTTGGGACATTTTTCGTTTTTTTTTTAAATGCAAATATTTTAAAATTTAAATTATTCGGGGAGAGGGGGAAATCTGGTGTAGTGTACTTTAAAAAAATCGTAAATTCCTTTGATGGACGAAATTTATAAAATGAATCCAGTTGCAAGGTTCAGGCTATCTGAAAATATCATTTTTTTTATTATCAGCATTTATGTAGCTGTAAATAGCAATTTTCTCCATAAAACTTTCTCCATAGTAATTTTCTAATAGTAACTTTCTCCGTAAAACTTTCTCCACAGGTTAACAATGAGGTTGGAGAATCCAATAGGGTTAGTACACTATAGCCTTAAGCGAACTAATTCAAAAAATTTTCAAGTAGAATGTCAGTTTGGGGAAAGATGAGTAGAATCATCCGCTCCTTTTAAGGTGGGAAGGGGAGAGGAGCAAGGTTTGTTATATATATATATACATACATACATATATATATATATATATATATATATATATATATATATATATATATATATATATATATATATATATATATATGTATATATATATATGTAATGCAAATCCGGGGACACATCAGGTTTATCCGTAGTCTTGTAGTCATGTAACCGGGGCAGGCGAAAGTAAGAACCAACTCAATCAAATCCAGAGAGGAGGAGTCAATCATATTTCTAATATTTATTAAAAGGTACTTTCTTGTTTGACAGTTTCCATTAACATCAATTGGATTTGGACGGACATCGCGGATATCGGGGAAAAACCCCGGCAGCGCAACGCTGCGACGATATGGACGGAGAGCTAAAAACTCTACATGTTAATCGTTTTGGAGCGAACACAAAAGAGACCCAGAGAAAGACGCCGAGGAACGCTGACTTTTGCGAAAAGTAGAGGCGCGCCTAAATTTTGATTGGTTAAAAAGTGACACCTGACCTCATCACGCCACATCGGACGAGGTTGTGTCAGGCTTCTAGAACATATATACATTGTTATATAACATGTAGGCGCGTGGCTTGTTTAAGGGGAAAAATAATAGATTACTTTGGAGTATCTAGATCAAAATCAAATTGAGGGATAATGTTCTGTTGCGGTAAGACAAAGTTAATGAATGGAAAAGTTTATCGTTTCATATATATATATATATATATATATATATATATATATATATATATATATATATATATATATATATATATATATATATCCAGAATGTAAAGATTATTTAAGATTATTTAGTAATTCATAAATGGAGATGTTAAATAGATATTTAACTGAAAAAATTAGTAATTTGTTTTTTAAGAGTATTTTTTATATGTTTAAGCATATTCATTTATTTGGACTTAGTTTGGACTTAGTTTGGATCTAAAAGAAAGTAGGTTTTTTTAAGGTATTATCATATTCTAGTACCAATATATATCAATTTTAATATTATTGCCTTTCATTCAAAAATACATATATTAACGTGGAAATTTTCTGGAAGCGAAGGACAGAAAATTTAGAAAGGAGGAATCTTCTAATGTACAGAACATTTGAAATTCGAGCTGATCCTCTGACCGAGAACGAAGCAAAAGATAAAAATCCATCCTCTCCCTCACCCGTTTCCCCCTTTTTCATCTGGGCATGTCAGTAGAGCGTAAGTAATAAATGGGTTTTGCTGTCGTAAAACCTGAGTGATATGGAACCAGAATTTCTTCAGCGGCTGCTCTATCCTTAAATTCAATGTCGGAAAGTTTTGGCCAGTGGTTTGGTGTAATCTAACGAAACAAGAAAGAAGAAAAAAATTGAACGGAAATCCTTGCTAAATTAATCATCGCGCAGTTTTTATTATTATTATTATTAATTCAAAGTAAGAAAATTTCTCAGAATAGTGCGAAAACTTCCATACGTCACATAGAAAAAAAAAACAAGTATTAAAAATTTAACAGTTATAAAGGTAAAATTTTCATAGATTCAAGGAAGTTTTTTTTTTCCGGAAAGTTGTTTTGGTGGACATGTTGTTATTGATTGGAACTGATCTAAGAATAGCCTAATTCAACAGAATTCAACTGAAAAGGAACACTTATTTAAAAAAATAAAATGCGAATGCTGATTACGATGTCAGGAGCTCACATTTTTATTTGCTTCCTTTGTTCTTCTTCCATCCTATTTTTTGATGGATGTAAATCATGTTCCGTCATGTCCTTGGTTATTTTTTACAGCAGTGCAATCAAGATCACAGGCAACATACATCACAGGCAGCAAGTATAAAACGACATGATGTCTGAATTAAAGACGTTTGGGGGGGGGGGGGAGGGTATACTTCAATTAGGAGTCGACTATTAAAAGCAGACAGAAGACAATTCAAGAGTATGAATACTATTGCACCTTGACGTGTAGGTACTCGTTGTACATGTAAATATGTGCCTCATTATTTGTCGGTCTAGCGAATTAGTAAGATAATAAAGTGAATCAGAACCTGAATTAACAAGCTTTTTCTTTTCCTGTAGATTGTTCGTGATTTCCAGCTGCTTTTAGTAAGTCTACGTGAAATCGGCGTCCTCTTCAGCTTCTGTACATTACTTAAAATGAAAAAAACATTTTATGTGACTTATGGTTGTTGTTTCTGATATCCCTGAGACTCGATCTACGAGACCTCAGTCCAATGTTCGTGAGAAGATATGACAGTAAACATAAGTAATCTTATGCACATAGATGAATTATTTATTTACAAAGGATACACACTGGCGATGAACTCTAGGTTGCATTTCGAGACAGAACCTCTTTTGCTGCTGGCAGAAGGTTGACTTTTACACCAATTTTATATCCATGCCTTTTGGGTCATTTGAACCTGCGACCCGGCGTGACAGGTTGGTACCTTAACCACTTTGCTATTGGACACATTTTGTGTGACTTTTTTTAAATTTATTTATTTATTGGTATAGACCAGTGGTGCACAAACTGGGGGTTACGACCCATAGAGGGGTTATGCTATTGTTAAATAAAGTGTCAAACGTTCTTAAAATTGTCAGCAAAAGTCAATATATGGTTGGTCAACATTTGCTAACTTCTTTTTCCTATTTTTTTGTTAGCATTTTCCTAGTTTTCAAAAAAAAAATTGCTACTAACAAAAAAATTTTCATTGGGGGTCGCGGAGTGATTTTTTATTAAAAGAAAGCAGGTCGTGGTCGAAAAAAGTTTTCGTACTATTGGTATTATTGGTATTATTCATACTACTGGACCCCTATAAGTACATTCTCAAAAGTGAGACAATGATTCTTACCAAGCGCGTAATGATAAGCAGGTAAAAGTAAGCTTTATAGAATTATAAGATGTACGACAAACGAAATTTTTCCTATAAAATCCAGCTCTATATAAATCGCTAGAGTTTCGCGGGAAGCGCATAAAATTTGATATTTCTGAGTACGTTAAAAAGCCCGTATTTCAATAAGTGAACTTTTCTGAAAAATTTTGAAATTTTTTTGAATATTTGATATTTCTGAGTACGTTAAAATGCCCGCATTTCAGTAAGCGAACTTTTCTGAAAATTTTTGAAAATGTTTTGAAAATTTGATATTTTTTAGTACAATGCCCGTATTTAAATAAGTAAACTTTTCTGAAATTTTTTTGAAAATTTGATATTTCAGAGTACGTTAAACTAACCAGTATTTCAAAAAGTAAACTTTTCTGAAAGTTTTTGAAAATTATTTGAAAATTTGATATTTCTGAGTACGTTAAAAAGCCCGTATTTCAATAAATGATTTTTCTGAAAATTTTTGAAATTTTTTTGAATATTTGATATTTCTGAGTACGTTAAAATGTCCGTATTTCAATAAGTGAACTAACTTTTCTGAAAATTTTTGAAAATGTTTTGAAAATTTGATATTTTTGAGTACGTTAAAATGCCCGTATTTCAAAAAGTAAACTTTTTTGAAATTTTTTTGAAAATTTGATATTTCTGGTACGTTAAAATGTCCGTATTTCAAAATGTAAACTTTTCTGAAATTTTTTGAAAATTATTTGAAAATTTGATGTTTCTGAGTACGTTGAAATGCCCGTATGTTATTAAATGAACTTTTCTGAAAATTTTTGAACATTTGATATTCTGAGTACGCTAAAAAGCCCGTATTTCAATAAGTGATTTTTTCTGAAAATTTTTTTAATTATTTTGAAAATTTGATATTTCTGAGAACGTTAAAATGCCCGTATTTCAATAAGTAAACTGTTTTGAAAATATTTGAAAATACTATGAAAATTTGATATTTTTGAGTGCGTTAAACTATTTTAAAAAGTGAACTTTTCTGAAAATTTTTGAAAATTTTTTGAAAATTTATTATTATTGAGTACGTTAAAAAGCCCGTATTCCTATAAGTGAATTAAAAAAAATTGGGTGTAAATATTGAGACTGCAAAGAAAAAGGGACTTGTCGCAGCTGAATCCTACTTTATTATTTCCTCAGTAGGTTCCAAGTTATATATCACACACTATTGGATCAAACGAATTTACATTTTTTGGCACAGCCGCGCGCAGAAAGTGGTCTAAGTCATGAGACTAGCTGCTTATGAAGCACGATAACTGGTTCTCGACTCTTGTAGGATGAACATAATGACTCTCGTTTTTTCTTTTTTTTTCCCTCCCTGCTGAAAGATGTTCCCATTACGCCTTCAATTACGCGATCACGATAAAAAAGCGCGTCTTTTCCGTAAATAATAAAAGGTCACTTTGACATGTTATCACAATCTTAAATTCTCTAAAAGGAGGGAAAATAAAATAAAAGAGGGAAAAAGAAAAGCTCAGCAGCGATATAATTGCATAGAAGTGTAATTAGATTAGACTACGCCATTTTTTAAGCTTTCCATTCAACAAACACACACCGAAAAAAAAAATTCGTTCGCATGACAAAAATGAGTCATTAAAATTTTTGATAACGAAAATGCGAAGTGTATTTGAAAAAGCACTGCGAATTTAAAATTGCATTAGTAGCGGTAAAAATGAAACGAAAGCAGGCGGCGGATTTAGAAAAGGGTAAAAGAAAAAGAAAGAAAAAAATGCAAGTAAGAGAGAAGAGAGAAAAAGCTTAACTATCTTTCAAAATCGGCTTTCTTGTTCTATTATTGCCTTTTTTGTTATTTTGTATTATGTGGTTGATAATGTAATTTAGAAGCATGTTTTTGCCGTTCAATTTGTCAATTGTTCGGATATGAAAAATCTATTCTCAGCTTTGAACCAGGTAAAAGGAAAGCTAACAATACACAATAAAAATACTAGTGTTTTAAAAAAAATGTAAATTGAAAGATAGCAACTTGCTTAAAACGGCTTTTCTCCTGGGTCTAATTTCATCCTTCATTTCTTATTACCGTTTTTTTTTTTTTTTTTTTTTTTTTTACCTTTCATGTTGCGAGATTTAATTCAAAAGATTTCAATTACGCGTCAATAAGATACTTGCTATAAATAAATTAGAAATAAATGTAAAAAGGATTTATTAACTAAGTATAGGATCTAAGAGTTTGACTTCGAAATTAAGAAAGGTGAAAAAAATATGCAAAATATAATTTATAGATAATGTTTACATATTTCGTCTTTCGGCTATCATTTTGTGTTTACAAGCGCATATGAGAACTAAGGTCATAAAGTAAGTATACTATCTTTGTTTTGATTATAAATATTTGTATTCTAAGGGTATTATTATTATTATTATCATTCTTATTATTATGACGTATTCTTATATTTTGTATTATTACTACACTTATTATTACTGAACTCCTTAAAATGTATACGTTAAAATTGAATGATTTTGTAAAAAGTTTCTTACTTTTGAGAAATAATTAAAATAATCTCAACTAGTTAAATTAACATTTTTATATATTGATTTAGTTATTTTGCATTTTATGCCTCTTGAAATTTCCACTGATAGTATTAATAACGAGGGACAACTATTATTGTTAAGGCTACCGAGGAAATAATTTATAAAATGTCTCGCTTGCAGTGGGTAAATTCTTGATTTGAAAAAATTTAATCCCAATAGGCTTTATTCACAGTACAATACAACGTTAATTTTTATTAGTTAATAAATATGTTTTTAAGGAGGTTCTCTTCTATGAAGAAACCATAACGAGTTGGTAAAAAAAATGTAATTTAGAAGCATGTTTTTGCCGTTTAATTTATCAATTGTTCAGATATGAAAAATCTATTCTCAGCTTTGAACCAGGTAAAAGGAAAGCTAACAATAAACAATAAAAATACTAGTGTTTAAAAAAAATGTAAATTGAAAGATAGCAACTTGCTTAAAACGGCTTTTCTCCTGGGTCTAATTTCATCCTTCATTTATTATTACCGTTTTTTTTTTACCTTTCATGTTGCGAGATTTAATTCAAAAGATTTCAATTACGCGTCAATAAGATACTTGTTATAAATAAATTAGAAATAAATGTAAAAAGGATTTAATAACAAAGTATAGGATCTAAGAGTTTGACTTCGAAATAAAGAAAGGTGAAAAAACATGCAAAAATTAATTTTTAGATAATGTTTACATATTTTGGTCTTTCGGCTGTCATTTTGTGTTTACAAGCATATGGGAACTAAGGTCATAAAGTAAGTATGTTATTTTTGTTTTGATTGTAAAAATTTGTTTTGTAGGGGTATTATTATATTATTATCATTCTAATTATTATGACGTATTCTTATATTTCGCATTATTACTAGGCTTATTATTACTGAACTCCTTAAAATGCATTCGTTAAAATTGAATGATTTTGTAAAAAGTTTCTTACTTTTGAGAAATAATTAAAATAATCTCAACTAGTTAAATTGACATTGTTAAATATTGATTTAATTATATTTTTTATTTTATGCCCTTTGAAATTTCCACTACTAGTATTAACAACGAGGAACAACTATTACTGTTATCGCTACCGAGGTAATAACTTATAAAATGTCTCTCTTGCAATAGCTAAATTCTTGGTTTAAAAAAAATTAATCCTAATAGGCTTCATTCACAGTACAATCCAAAGTTCATTTTTATTAGTTAATAAATATGTTTTTAAGGAGGTTCTCTTCTATGAAACAACTATAACGTGCTGGTAAAAGAAAAATTGACAGTTATCTATATATTTAAGTTGCTAAGTCTTTGGGCAGTGTGTGAGAGAAATCTACTGCATCAATTTACTTCATTTTGGTCTTGAACGAAAGATTCTAATCTGTAGATGTGTCAAATTTGGTTTTTGTAACTACAATTTCTATTAACTAGCGATCATTTACAATTTTTAAAAAAATTGCTTTCTGCGCATGCTCAGTGACATGTTTAAATCTCGCTTTAGATACTTACTAAGTACGAGGCCGCATGAACACGTTAATTTGTATATTCCGAGAAATCTCTCTACAGAGTAACTGAGTACGCATACCAAGTTTTCAGTTTGTCATTGAATAACCATCTTTTGTTTTGTTGGGTACAATAGTAATTTTTTAAAGTGTATTTCTCCATTCTTAATATTACGATTTTGAACTATGATGAGTTGAGTATAATTTGTGTATTAGTACTTTTATTTCCCAACCATCCGTCATCTTATGACGAGTACCAACTAGTTTTTGTTAATTTTTGTTTAAAGGATGGGGAAATGCTTGTTTACGGCTTGTTAGAGTTCAATAGAATCAAAAACGTTTTCGTTAATAGAAAACGTATTCATTCAAACTCTTGACATATTCATAATTATGAAATTCCTAAGATTAGAAACTTAAGAATTGGGCACATTTTGCATGAAAAACGCTGGAAAATATATTTTAAAAAACACATTAATAAGTGTATTACAAAATGATCGTTTATTATTTCATCAAGAATAGAAACATCTTTTAAAGGAAAGTGACATTTTCTCACAGCATGCAAATTCAAGAAATTTTTCAAACGTAATAAAATTACCAAAAACGTCTCAAAACAAGTCTTCATGATTTAATCAGCCTTGGCAGCTAATTCAAGAGTTTCAGCATTTCAGTTAATATCCGAGAGCAGTGGTGCGCAAACTGTGGGTCGCGACCCACCCACACACGGTCGCTAAAAAAATTGGAGGGGTCGCGGACTGTCTGAAGAAATTTTATATCATATTGAATTATACAAATAAAAATATGCTTTAAATTTTCTATAATCAGATATTTTTAATAATATTTTTTTTATATGACAAAAAATATGTGTTATGATATTGTTAAATAAGGTGTCAAACACTCTCAAATTATAATTATAGTTATTATATATATATATATATATATATATATATGTATATATATATACTAGCTGTACCCGTCCCGGCGTTGCTCGGGTAATGTAATTACCAATTTTTTAGCAGCCTTAACCCTTTGTTAATGGGCGTCGCTGTCATCCTTTTCCTCACCACGATACATTATTTTACCCATATAAATTTAATCCTTTCTGGCACATTTTGGCAAAATTTTTGACATAGGATTACTAATCGAATATCACTGCAATAGTAATCGATTTCCTTGAAAGCGAATATGTCACATCCTCCACATGCTGAAATTCTTTGAAATCTTCATAGATTTTTTTCCACAAACACACCACAAATTATATGATATTAACTAAGTGTTGGCCAAAAAAATTACGGCATTACTAAATGCGATTTTTTAATCGATTATCACTGCAATAGTAATCGATTTCCTTTAACCACCCAATCCCTCATAGAAAACAAACGCCCCAACACATCACGTGTTTGACGTCGAAAAAGACACGCCTATTTTCACCCCCTTTACCTTCGTCCGGAAATGAAGAACGAAATGTCCAAAATGAGGTTTCTCGCAAGAGTTTCCGAATCATAAAATAAATTATTAAAAAATAACTACAATTTGTAAATTAATTTTGGTTCTGGCTTTCGAAACTGTGATGTCTAGGGTCACTGAGATAAAAATTTCGTAAAAATGTAACGACATTTACGTATCGATTCGACAATTTGGAAATAAGGGTCGCGGCCAAAATCGCGTTTTTCCCCGAAAAACGGGTGCGTACAGGCGATCGAAAAAAAATCACAATTAATCGATAAATTTAGACAGACAATTTTAATTGTGATTTCCGTATAGTGTCATCTTTCCCGTATAGGCTCGTCCGAAAAAAAAAATTCTTGGACGGATACGTTAGGATTTACGGAGCTTTTACTCGTCCGGGAGCTCCAAATCGCGACTAAATATTTAATTACGGAAAATCTAATTAAAAAATCGAAAAAAGGGCTTCGAGGTGCATAATGAGACCTCGGGGGGCATCTTCGTGTCGAATCTCAAGACTGTCCGACCTGCCGTCTTTGCGCCGTGCCGCGAGCAGACAAAAACTCGGTCTCACACACACAGACTTTGCCTTTTATATATAAAGATATATATATATATACACAGTTGGCTCTCTGTTTAACGACGTTCTACTTAACGACGATCTCTATTTAAAGACGATATTTCCCAGTCCTGGCCCCTCCGACGTTATGGGAAATGTTATTTATTCACAAATTCTGTTTAAGGGCGATCTCTACTTAAGGACAATTGTTCACGGTCCCTTGAAAGTCGTTAAACAGAGAGCCAACTGTATATATATATATATATATATATATATATATATATATATATATTTATTGTGATAACTTCAAACTCCGGGTAGCTAAAAATGTTCAGAGTCTGTCTACTACATTAAATTACAGTTTTATTAAATTTTAGTCCGAAACTTTTTACACTATGTACAATGTTGATCTACCTCTAGACATAGAGGGAACTGGCCTTCGTAATAACCAAATAATTTCGATGATAAGATGCAAGTACAGTCACAGCGGAACTACAAGGTCGGTACACAGCCTCTAGAGCATACAGCTCTGAAAATAGAATAACTTCGTAAGGAAGTTCTAGCTAACGTGAAGCTTATAGAGCGGTCTGCTCTGAAATATAAAAATAACTTCTTGATGAAGTAACGTGCTAACAGAAGCCTGTAGAGCAGGATGCTCTGAGATAGCTATACTTCAGGGTGAAGTATTAGTTGACGAGAAGCTTCGAGCGGGCTGCTCCGAAAAATAAAGTTCAGGATGAAGTCGGTCGCTCCAGGACAACGTAGACGAAAGGTGCTCTCTAGATGAGAGTCTCGACCAAGTCTGTCCAAAAACTGGATTTCTTCTGGCGGCGTTGGCAAACTTGCTTCCGGTCACGTGACTGCAAAAGTTTAGGTTGGCTGGCACAATTTGTGACGTCATGTCCGTTGGCTGTGATTCGCTTGACAACGAAGCCATGTGGTCGGTTCTTATAATTCAGCTGATCTGAAAATCATTAGTTCACGTCGAAATAGTCATTAGTTTACGTCTCCCCAGGGGCGGCGGCTAGGAGCAACACTATTCTCTGCTTCCAGACACCTTGACGCTGATCGATAGAACTGTTCGCTGGTCACCTGCTGTGGAAGGTCCGGCTGTCTGGGGGATTTATTCGGAAAGGTCGTAAAGGATTCTTACAATATATATATATATATATATATATATATATATATATATATATACGAGGGTAAGTCAAAAATTATCCACACTTTCACTGTAGTGATCTGTCGGTTGGCTTTAGTGCTTTCTGCGCGCGCAGGTCGAGAGTACCTACCTTTGTCGTCATCTACGTCAAATTTGATTCTCGTCGGACCGTTCGTTTTGCTGTTGTTGCACAGTAAACATGGTAGCACCACTCTTCGTTTGCACCAAAGAGGAGCAGTTCTGTTTGATCCGGTTTTCCGGTCTGTAGCAGTATCAGGAGCCGAAATCCACTGAAGGCTTTCAACACAATATGGAGACAGTGTTTTACCAAGGAAAAGTGTGTGCGAATGGATTGAGAAGTTCAAAAACGGTTGGGCAGTTGTAAAGGGAGGAGAAAGGTCATGACACATCCACGTTTCCATTTGTGCTCTTCGGTGAGCTGTTTCGGGACTATCTTGCACATACATTACGAAAGCAAACCTGTTATGTATGATGTCATATGTAGAACCAAGGATAATTTGCATATGATTTGACGCTTCATTTATAATCACGCGTCGGTTCGTCAGAATCATCGTACGAACTTGTTCGTCGTTGTCATCATGAGTGAATGTTGATCGGCGTCCTGATCGTTCTGCTACTTTCACGGTTGTCCGATCGTTTTTGTACTTCTCAATCAATTCGCACACACTTCACCGTGGTAAAACACTGTCCCCATATTGTGCTGAAAGCCTTCGGTGGATTTCTGCTCCAGATACTGCTTCAGACCGGAAAACTGGCTCACAGAGCGTTGCTCATCTTCGGTGAAAACGAAGAGTGGCGCGGCCATGTTTACTGAGCAACAACAACATAGCGAACTGCCCGACGAAAGTCAAACTTGCCGTAGACGATGACAAAGGTAGGTACTCTCGACCTGCGTGCGCAGAAAGCACTACAGCCAACCCAAAGACCACTACAGCGAAAGTGTGGATAATTTTTCACTTACCCTCGTATAATAAATATATATATATGTGTGTGTGTGTGTGTGTGTGTGTAATGCTAGGAACGTAAACTATAATTAACTAAATTTAATTGGGTTAAAATTAGGCAAATTAGCGTTAAACGGTAATTTACTATGGGAAATTCACTATTTATTAACACCGGAGTACGCTTTCAAGTACGCTTTCAACTCTCGGTTTAAGAGAGGCCTTGAGCGAATCGCAGAGGATGTGACGTCGACAACCACGTGCTCTTAGAAAGTTCCGGGTCCATCTGAAAACATGTGAGTATGAATCACGATCATGCGACGCTCAACGCTACGCAATTACAAACAAAGCCAGATTATATTTTATTTACAGACAGCAGAAAATGTGTGTCGTGGGGAACGAGAGAGATGAAGAGAACTTGGCACGGATTGAAATAACTTTAACTAGTGTAATAAAGAAAGTCCTTAATTGTTATTTAAGTATTAGTTATTTCACCGGCCTTTTGTTAATTGACTGCCATTATGTGTTAATTAGTAGAGAAAGGTTACGCGGTGTAAGCACCGTGTCATGTCATATATATATATATATATATATATATATATATATATATATATATATATATATATATATATATATATATATATATATATATATATATATATATATATTTATATATGGTGTAGTGGTTATCGTTCTGAGCTGCCGCGAGGTAAGCTTGGGTTCAAATCCCGAATAAGGCTTGGTCGTTTCCGTGTCGTCCCCCTCATAGGAAGCAATGCTGGCTCACCTATATGGTGCTCCCATAATAAAGTGGCCAGTAAAATAGCGGTGAGTAACAAAAGGTAAATGCCTAAAGATAAGTGTCTCCGCATTAGACTAAAAAAAAAAACTCTCACAATAAAAATTCCTTCAGCAAAAGACGACACTTACATTGTTTCCAATTTCTTCTACCTACTGTGTGAGACTGGATTTCTAATATAGTTTGCCAAAATTTGCTTATATATTATTTTTCCTTTTTGTTAATATTTTCATGATTTCTTAAAATTTGCTTTTATCAAAATCTTTCGTTAGGGGGTCAAGGGATTTTTTTTTTCATTTAAAGAAAGTGGGTCGTGGTTGAAAATAGTTTCCGCATCATTGTGAGTGTGGAAGTGATTGCCCCTGAGATGAAACACGGGGAAAATAAATAAATAAACCTTCGCAGCCTTATTTCATGATCATAGTGAGTATATATTTAAATGTCTGTGAGTGACCATAAGATATAAAAAAATTTAAGAACTCAACAGTGAAAGTGTTTGAAACATGTGTCTTTTTTACTCTATGCAGCCGTCTACAGGGATATGAAAAAACAAATCGCAAAAATTGGCACCGAATGAGAAAAGAAAAATTGAGATGGGGAAAATTTTAGAATACAGTTCACCATGTATGTCAGACTTCCTCGCCGGAACCCGCCTTAGGGCCTGTTCACATAGAATCCGTCAGCCTCAGCGTTACTCGCATTGAAATATATTTAACCAATTACGAACCTCCAAACGATTAGCAACTATATTATACAGGCCTGTGATTGGTTTAAAATATGTTAATACGAGTAACGCTGACGCTGTTGGATTTTATGTGAACAGGCCCTGATACAGTTAGTAGCCAAATGCTTAACATTACGCGAAACTCGGGAAATGCGCATAACAGGAACTTACAGCCTCTTGAAATCCCGCAATAAAAATTAAGAAAGGCAAATAGCTTCGAACTAAATAATATAGTTCTTCATCAGGCCCGGGAAGGAACTGAGAGTGATTGTCGCGATGGACAATTCACAAATGCGCGCACCATTAAATTATTTGATTCAAAATAGGGGAAACAACAGAATTTTCCAGAAAAGCTTCCGAGCTCCGGTGGCAGGTGCAAAGGCATGAAAAGGGGTTCGTCTGTCAGTAGAGCGGATGAGTAAAATTTACGACACGGCTGAAAACGAAACAAATAAAGCAGACAGAGTGAAAAGGTAGGGAAGTAGAACCAAGGGGATGGAGGGATCAGGTGGAGTGAAGGAGAAAAGGAATATGAATGATTGTTTAGAAGAAAGCTGGTGTCATTGTAATGGAGGTGGATTTCTTCTAATCATTTGATTTTTCTGGAATATTGCTAGCTTCTCTTTTTATATAAAATTGTTCATTGACCCTTGTATTTGTCAATTGCCCAGAGAGACATAACACCGAATGTCTCCTGAAATGATGAACTATAGTTATAAATTTAAAACTACTTGCCATTTAAATTTTTATTGTGAAATTTAAGAAGCTATGCATACTTATTGTAACATTTCATCTATTGAAAAGTCGATTATGAGTCCACATATAAAAAAATACTTTGAAACATATAAAAAAACACTTTGAATTTTATATATATATATATATATATATATATATATATATATATATATATATATATATATATATATATATATATATATATATATAATCATATTATGTAAATAAAAAGGTTAAAAAGTTGTAGTCAGGCTTCAGCAGTATTAAATCCAGTCAAACAATCCAATTGATGGGCCAACCGATGGCAAACGATGGGCCAAATGATGGGCCAAACGATGTCTAGGACGCTGGCATTCGGTACCAAAGTCCGAACCCACGGACCGTGGGTTCGAATCCCACTCTTAGCAAGGGTGTTTGTAACCGTCCCGAATCGGCTTTAAGCAGTAGGTACCGGTCTAATTAGCCCTCGTGTAGCAAAAATTGACCGTAGCGCTCCAAACCAAACCAAACCAATTGATGGGAAAAATACGTTTATTACTTGTACACATTATCTACAATACTGATACTTAGTTGGGTAACATTTAAAAGAGGTATAAAACAGAAAAGCTATTTATATATTTACAACGAATACAGGAGAGAGTGCTTAGCGTCCTGCTTACCCTATATCCACTACGCTAAGATCCCGTTACAGTTAAAAAACTTCACCAAGTTATTAAGGAGATCGTTTTTGCGTAAAAAGAGTTCATCTAGACTAGAAGGCAATCATCTGCCTCGCTAAATATATGGTTAAAAGGTCAAAAGGGGTAGAGATATTGATGAATGTTTATTTCTGCGTCATCAAAAAAAAATTCTGTAAAAATCATTCACTTGGGCCGGATAACAACAGAGTAGCAACTCAAGCAAATGTGAACGACACATTAATGAGCCTAGTGCGTGTATAAGTAATCTTACCATGAACAGAAAGCACCTGAAACGGTATTTTTCTTTATATTTCTTTTAAGTGTAAAATTATTGTGTTCCTGTCATTTAATAGGATCCAAGGTAGAAAATTTTTGCTGTTTTACTTTCTACACTTTCTGGTTGTGATTTTTTTTCATCAAATGTGTCTCCATATTAAGATCATTATGTAAATCAAAAATGAATTAATAATATGAAATTTTGCTTTGAAATAACTTTAATTTCAGTGTTTAAAAATTAACTTTTGATGTATGTCCCAATGGCTCTATTTGCATAGTTTTTTTTTTCATTTCTGTACATTGGAAAAGTTTCTAAATAATTTGCGTCTGGAGGATTTTTAAAATTATCCTTATATCCTTATACGGGTTATAATCAGTTGTAAGAACAAAATCCTTATTTTTAATTCTAATTTTTGTTTAAAGGATGATTATTTCCAAAATTTTTACTCTAAATTAAAAATTCATGAGACAGTTTAATTAAAATAGAATAAAAGAACATTATATAGATTTTCATAGGTATACCTTGCAAGAAAATTGAAATATATTCTTTTAAATATAGCAAATAAGGAACCATTCCATTCATATATTGTAAAGCATTTAAAAGTAACACATTTAAAAGCAGAAAGTAACACATTTTAAAGAAAAATCTGTTTTTGAAAATCTTCTCCCTCAAGCGTACTTGTCGGCTACACACTATGCTCTCCAGATTCCGTAATACATATTTGAAACATTGCCAACAGTACTACACAATACTTAGAAGAAATTAGCAAAAAACATCACAAAACGCATTAAAAAAAACTTATATCACTTATAAGTAAAACTACAATGTACTCAAAAATGTCATCTAACAAGAAAAGACTTCTCTTAATAGTATCAAAACAATAACAACCAGATACAGTCGAACTCCGTTATAGCGAACCCGGTATATAACGAACTCACGGATATAACAAACGAAAATTTTGGTCCCGCAGTTTTCCTATTGTACGTAATTTAATTAGCATTGTGTCAGTTTAACGTATTCGATTTTAGTCGATTTAATTCATTAATGATAATTTTTAATAGAATTTATCATTTTTAATACGTCATTATTGAATACACATTGCAACTAATGAGTTATACATTTTGTGAACTCTAGCATTTTTCTTAACGTTTCGGATACAGCGAACTACCGGATAAAGCGAACAAAACCTTTGGTCCCTTGAAGTTCGTTATAACGGGATTTGACTGTATTTTAAATAACACTCCTTTAAAGAGAATCATCTATTTAGACATAGTGTTAGTCTGTGACTATCACTATGTCTAACGGTCATTATCGTTACTTTCCAGGATTCTGACGCTGCTATAACGACCATTTGCAGGGATGGGGATTTCAAGCTAGGATCCCTAACATCCCCTAAGGTCGGTATTCTACCAGCCTTCACAGTTCACTGAATTGAAGTGCCTAAGGAAACTCCCTAGAATCGATTATCGCTTGACAAGGTGGTGTAGTGAACAGCACTTCCGTCCGAGCGTCCCTTGTAGGTTTCCGAGGCGGCAACTTCCGAATATATATATGAAGAGTTTCGATGACGTTTACCAAATTGACGCCGTTATTTAGGCGTTTAATGAAGTGCACTCAGAAATCGGAGCAAAGATTATAAATAGAAGGTTCTAGAGGAATAATGTCAAAACACACTTGCTAATTTCTGATTTAAAAAAAAAAACTTTGTATTTTCCAAAGTAGATTCGTTCTTCTACTGTTATTATTATTTCTTTCATTACCTTTTTATATGATTGAATTTGTTTAGAGAATAGTATTAAAAACGTCTAAAACGAGGCCTCAGATGTGGTCAAATTTCAAGAAATATGTCTTTGGAATGAAAAATACGATATTTAAGATTTCCTTCCAACAATATCCTGTAGGGGTTACAGTCACGAGCATCCACGGAGTTGGCTCGGGTTCGAATCCTAATTAGGGCATGGATGTTCCTTACTGTTCCTCGTAGGCTAACAATGTCTATTCTGTATGGTGCACCGACAAGAAGCAGCCATCAAAAATCGCGGTGTGTTTGGGCGTCTGTCGTCAAGACAAGTTGCTACTACGTTGCGAAAGAAAAAGAGAGATTTCCCCAGTATACGTAAGAAACGGATATATTAAGAAAAAACTTTAACTTTTTTTATTTTGAGCTAAATATTTAATTTTAATTCTAATTTTTTTTTAAATCTCATAATCTTAATATCTTTAGTGATCTTTTATACCCTTATATTATAATCACATCATTTAAAATGTATTCATTTTATGTTAAAGGATTTTTAACGAAATAAAATCGAAAAGAATTACACAGATTTAAAAGTTTGTACCGTATTATGATGCATTTTAAACAAAGTACCTGTCAAAAGTTGTACGAGAAGAGAGTCAAAACACGAACGCACAAAAATAGACAATTTTTATCGTTTTGAAAAATAAAATAAAAACCCTCAAGTAAATAGCTCTCAAATTGCTCGATACGATTGCGAAATGAAATGCTCCGTACGAGAAGTACAACAGTGTATATGATTGAAAGAGTAGGGATTTAACTTCCAAGTAACAAACTATTGTTATATATTATACTAGCTGAATACCCGTGCTTCGCTACGGAGTACATTCAAATTAAATACAACGGTCAGTGTATGCAATTAATGCCCAAAAAAAGTTTATAAAAAAATCGTAACGGATATTTTTATAGACAAATCAATGTAGAAGAAAATATTGAAATTAAATACAATGGTCAATGTATGCAATTAATTTGTATGTTTAATATCCATAAAACATACTAATTTGAATTAAATTCTTAAAAAACTTCCATCTCAATTAGTCTAGTGGTTAAATTTTATCTTTTACCGTATTTTAATATTTTTTGTCAACTTATTTCGTTGTTGTGCACGTGACACAAAATTAATTTAAAGTATCACAAAAAGAAAAGAAACCACGTGATCAGTATTTACTAAATTAAATTCTAAAAATTAATCTTTAAAAATTTCAGCAAAAATCAGAAAATGGAGGTAAAGATACGAAAAAGATTTCATTTTAAAGGAACTTTTATGATCTTTCTCGTGATATAAATTTTATAACCCTCGGATTATCATTTTAAATACAAAATTTTAAAAATGTTACCAAAAACAGCTTAAAAATTTAGTTTTAAAAACTAAGAAGAATTTTTCAAAAATTCTTAGTTCACTTCGACACTATAAGAAGAATCGTCATGCAAGTTTTCAGCCCTTTAGGTCCTTGGATTGGTCTGTGAGTTTTAGGGATGCGACATCGATGTCGATGTTTTCAAAACATCGATGTTTTGATAAAGACATCGATGTTTTAAACATCGATTTATTGAAGCCGATGTTTTTTTAACATCGATGTTTTTTGATCGATGTTTTACGTTGTCTCGATGTTTTTTTTTTTAATGAAAAAGTGCCATAATAAAAAAATTTCCCACGTAGCATAATTTTCACACTCAGTAAATGTAAGTTTGAATTCTGAAAAGGGCGAATACAAAAGAGGGAAAGATTCCTTAGCAAACAGACAAACAACAGGCAATCAACAACCAATGAACCAATCAGAGCGCTTGGAATGTTCCTGACACTCCAGAACCTTCAATGGGGTTTTGTTTTATAAATAGTATATATACACGAGAGCAGCCATTTAAGTTTTTGCTTTGTTATGTTTTATATAAGTTGACGTTAGTGTTATTAGTAAGATACCTCCCAAAAAGTACCATTTGGAAATATTTTTGCAAAACCTCTGACAAATTGGCGGAATGCAATATTTGCCTTAAGTCCCTCAAAACTTCTGGTAATACCACGATTTTATCTGGACATTTGAAGGCAAAACATGGCGATATTGACAACGAGAATTTTGAGTCATCAATGTAGCCCAACGCAAAAGCAACTAAGTTTTTGTCATTTTGTGTCAGCCCAATCAGAGAGTAAAATTGAATCATCCCCCCCCCCCACGATTAACCGAAGTAACATTAATGTTAAAGGTTACTAAACCAGTTTTAAAATATGAATGTTCTAAAACATCGATGTTTAAAAACATCGATGGTTTTTGGGCGATGTTTTATTAGCATCGATGTTGAAATATTGAATATCGATGTTTCAAAACATCGATGTTTTGTTATCGACGTCGCATCCCTAGTGTGTTTTCTGTCAGTCAGCCAGTTACGGAACTGCTTTATATATATAGACTACAAGCTATACATAAGAATTTATTTGTCTAACCCATACGCTCATGGTACAGTCTACCAGCTCTTGCCACAAGCCATTCATTAAGGAAGGAATATTATTTTTGAATTTGTTAGCTTCCATTTCCAGCTTAAAGACAACAGCCTGACGTCACGAACTAGACGGCCGGATCATGCTAATGCTGATTTTTTTTCTTTCCATTGATCTATTTTTGACCAATCCATTTAGCTGGAAAAATCCATGGAACACGTTCTCAAGGGAAGGGTCACTAAGGCAAAATATACATTTCCAGTGCACTCAGCAGCCTTGAACGGAGGTTTCGTTTTTTTGGGCTCCACAGTAAGACATGGCCGATGAGCAGGCGGAAGGAAAAATAATTCCCAATGCGAGAGATAGCATTTTCTCAGTCACCAGTAAAGATTTAGAGAAATTACGCATTTGAAATTCTTTTCCCTTCAACGTACTTATCGGCTATGCTTGTTTGAAGAGCTATATCAAAGGCGAAACGTAGGGCCAAGGCTGCTGGGAAAGCTTGAGAAGAATGCTTTCACACGAAGCGTTTCTTCAATATTTTATCCGTTTCTTTTTAATTCCTTGCTAACCTCACAACCTGACTCCGCCTCTTCCTCCGGAAGAATATGAGGCTGCTGTAGAAGATTGAAAGCACTTCATGTGTGGTGTTATCAACGGTGGTAACGGAACGGCAATCAGGCCTGAACCCTGGAGGACTTTTGTTCTCTTCATGAACTAACAGGTTGTTTTTTAAGGTAATTGCGTGATGAAGTTGTTGTTGTTTCTAATTGCTCCCTGGCCGATATTTACTCCAGACCAGGTCCCTATAGACTAGCGGGAAGAGAGGTGTGACTCCGGTTTATAACGGCACCATAAGGAGCGAAGTCCGATTTAGACAGGTGCCACAGCAGCTTTGACTGAGCACCCCCAGGGGTGACATCTGGGGGGATCGTACCCTCTCTCACCCTCTCTGACCTCATAGAGAGATTTTTCGGTCTACGTATTTAACGTGCCCATATCCAGCCTAGACAGGAGGTATTTAATGGCGCTTGTCGAGTTTCGACCCAAGCACTCTCAACCCCGAAAACCGACGCGCTACCACTAGGCTACCTAGAGCTGTAAAATGAAATGGTAAGAGTGACAGAGATTAAAAGCTATAACCTGAAAAATACCCCTATACCAAGGATCCATCAGGTTTTTTTTAATTAAAAAAATACACATAAAATTCCCGTGTACCACAAAGTATCACACGGGACTTACAGAGGTAAGTATAAAACACTAAGAAAACAGAAGAAACAGACAAAACAAAAGAAAAGAAAAGAAACTAAGAAGAGTTACAAATATTTACAATAAATTTACAAAATAAGCCGAAAGCACACTTCCCAGAAATGAGCAGAAAGAATTTGGGAGGCCAGTTAATATTTAAGTCCTTAAGCGCCAATGTAAAAATATTTCTCTCCCTGCGGTATTTCGAACACAAAAACAGAACATGTTCAGCATTTTCCTCGCCACCAACGCTGCAGTCACAGGGGGTCGCCGAACACAAGTTGAATCTACTCAAATAGCTCTTAAAATTTCCATGTCCTGTGAGGAACTGGGTCAATTTGTAGTTAGCAAAGAAGTGATGGCATGAGAGTCTCATTCTAATGGAAGGGGAAAATTTCTTGGTTAAACTACCATTATTTGAGCTGATGTATTCTTGGTTCCATGACTCCACCATACTCTCCAACATGACCTTCTTAAAAAAAGATTTGGGAATATTGACACTAATGTCAATTTCACGCTTTGTGGCAGACTTGGCAAGGAAGTCGGCTCGCTCGTTACCAAAGATACCTGTATGTCCACGAACAAAAGCAAAGAAAACAGAGACGTTTTTAATTTCAAAGGTTTTGAATTGCCTTTGAATTTCGACGATAACGCTATTGACAGAAGAAATATATTTTAAGGTCTCCAAAGATGAAAGTGAATCGGCACAAATGAGATAATCTTTGTCAGCACTATCTCGATCCATGATCCATTTAATGGCAAAGTTTAAACATGTTCAGCTATAAAAACATCAGGTTTCACTGAGTATTTATCAGATGTTTGCCTTTTATTAGCTTTGTCAAATCAAACCTTACTGTTGATAAAAACTGCTGGAAAAAAAATTTGCATTTATACTTAGAAATGTTTTATGGTTCTCTTTTACACGCCCTGTAGAAAAAAAATTACTTTTAATGCATCTAGTTTCATTTTTCAAACTAACAAAAAACGTCGTAAGATCATTAACTATCATAAAATTTTCAGTTGCAGCCTTTTTAACACAGCTTAAACTCGGTAACAGGTAGTCTAAGCCCCCTTTTTTTAATCTCCTTTTTTCCATTCTTCCATTTTTTAAATAACCCATTATGCTCCCGAATTACGTCATTAAAAAATCCCTTTTCACCTGAGAACAGAAAAAAAAATCCCTTTTGATGTATCAGTGTTCCTCATTTGTGTAAAACTCTTGCATTTGGAGAAAGAAAAAAAACGAAGAATCCCCTAGAAAATGATGCTACGTAATTACATAAATCGTATTCAAATTGTTTCATCATTTTTTTTCCACTTTTGTATTCAAAAATTCGCTGATTACTTAAAATATTAAGACGTCTGGAGGTAAAGACACGATGAATACTTCAAAAGGATTGTTAAATGTCAAACGGGAGAAAAATGTTTAAAAAAGGGAGAGACAATAAGCACAGATTGGAGCAAAAAGTAAATGTGAAGTAATGAAAAATCTTTTTTTTTTGCCATGCGATAAAAAACGCGCATTTATTGAAGTTTTATTTTAAATTCTTTTGTCTTTTGGGTACTGCGTTCTCTTTATTTTATTCTTTAATGAAACCAGTCGAATGTTGGATTTATCTCTCTTTTTTTTCTTTTTTTTTTTTTGTACTGTCATGAACATTGCTGCTGAGTATATAACAATTTATTTTGCTTGTTATATAACATAGGTATCTGCTAATCATGCTTATATGCACGTTAAAAAAAGTCATTAATTAAGCTTGTCTTAAGCAAACACTAAATGAGACAAATGTACATTTCTTTTTTTCAGTTTTTATAGCATTTATCATTTGGACTTTTAAGTAATTTTCTTTTTAAAACTCAAATTTCACACAATAGCTCTTATTTGCTTTGTTTTCGTTAATCTGAGTTATAAACTCTTGTGTGAAAAAAACGTCATTGAAGTGTGAGAGAAAAAAGCCGCCTTTCTATTTTGAATTAAAATTAGAATATTGGCTTTCAGAATGCATCCGGTACAGGATAGCGACTTAAGGATGCTGTGTACTAACCCTGTTGGATTTGCTCATCTGAATGTCAACCTAAGGAGAAAATTTGTCTATTATTTGCAGCTACATAAATGCTGATAATCTAATAAAAGTAATATTTTCAGATAGCCTGGACTTTTCTGCACCTTGGAACAGAATGAATATATTTAATAATATATTTCTCAGACTTTGTGAAGAAAAGTCATAAGAAATGAGCTCCTGACGAACGGACATTTCTAATAGAATTTGCCGGGAAAACGTTACACTTTTTCGGCATTGGTTTTTTCGACTTTTACGGCAAGAGTTTCTATATAAATTTATGCAAAATGAGTCCACGGTGTAATATGTCACTCACAAATATCATTATATCACTCGCTCACTCTATCCCTCGAATCATAAGTCCTGGAGCTGGAAGGCCTTTTTTGTTTTTTAATTCAAACTTAAGGTTTAAAAGAGCTTTAATCCCCGAAATAAAACACCGACAGACTGATCACTGTGTTTCTGGAACCTTCATTCCTGGGAAGCTCAAACTTTTTCAGGGTGGCCCTGGGGACTCACCTAGAAAGGTTTGATAGAAATATCATGGGGTTAATGAATCTCCCCTGAAGAATGAGAAGATGTCTTATCCGCGGCGATGGCCGAGGAATGAATAAAAATAATACAATTTATAAAATGTATTCTATCATTTTATAAATTTCGTCCACCAAAGAAATTTATGACCGTTTAAAACACACTATAACAGATTTTTCCCCCGAATAATTTAAATTTTAAAATATTATTTGGATTTAAGAAAAAACAAAAAATGTCCCAAGGTGTAAAGTTTCTTTCTCTATTACGGCGTTCAATATTTTTGAAATCTTTAAATCCAAGTTGGCAGTCATGGGAAAAATTTTGTCCATGGGTTTACATTGAGGTGAGCGAATTCAATAGGGTTAGTACACAGCAGCCTTAACAAAAGCGCAACACATGCGACACTGTGTTATCACGTATGTTGAGACGTTACAATATATTTTTACCCTGTTGAAACCACGGTGCAGAAACGCAGGAATGTCCGTTCTAGACCTCAACAACTGTGTATAACTAAACTCAAATGGTGACTCCCGCAGAGATAAATCAGGATTTTAAAACGGTTTTCTATCGTTAGTGTGATGTTACGTTGAAAGTTCCTATTTCGGTCACAAAATGTCTGGATATGGTATATTTGATATTGTTGTGGTGTGACGTTCGCGAAGTGTCTCAGCATCATAACGACGTTTCTTCTAATATGCTTACTGTACGGTAGGCGTAAGTCAGGCATCCTAACTTTTAAATGAAACGCTCCTATACCAGATGATAAAAATAAAGTTATCTATTGATGAAAGAGGGGATTTTGCAAGGTGCGTAAAAAAAGAGTGAGAAAAGCTTTATAATTGGCTACGAGAAAGCATCAAAATACCTGCTACTGAATACCTGGTGGATGAATGCATACAGTAGTTGATGTATTCTAGAAAAACTTCGTAAATCTGCAAAATACGTTGTTAGATTTATGCGAGAAACATAAGACATGGCTTAGTGATGTAACGATCGACAGCCCTGCCTCGAAAGGAAATGATTCCGAGATCAAATCCCGAGCATTACTGTTGTACTTTAGGTGACGGACAAGAAAGACAAGGGTTAGAAATGTGTGGCTAAAGTTGTTGTCAAAGTTAAAGAAGCAATTTTCAGTTTCGCTTGCTCTTGTGAAATCACAAAAATTGCGTCATGAAGTCACGGATTCAGTTCCCGAGTCGGCCAGGTGCTTTTAAAGATGATGGAAGAATGTCATTAAAAGAATTAAGATGGGCCAATGATTAAAGAAGTAGGAGGCTGAAGCCACAAAGAGTTTCTATTGTTTCTATCGAAATGAGAGTGAGTCGTGCATGTTTTTATATTTAATGTATTTTCTTACATGGGTGTGTTTTATTGCTAATTTGTGATAGCTATCGACAGGCCTCATATTTTAAGTGTATGTGGGGGAGGGGGGATCCCAACTTTTTTACAATTAAAAGATAAATGGCATTAAATAACAAGCTCAAGCTCTTCATAGACAGAATATCCATAGTATATGCGCAATTCATAACGTCATGGAGGGTGTTCAGGTTTTCTGCAATTCAACTCTAATGCATTACATAATGAATTCTGGTTAACATGTTTTTTGAATCAATCCCAGTTAAAAGAGACCCCTGTATGTTGGTGGCTCTGTGTTTAGTTCTATAAGACAGGTGTTTAATTTACCAAATTCCCTTTCTTTGAATTTACAGATGATATTCTATCATTTAGGAGTATTTTACATAATCAAATATCGTGAAAATGTAGTAATTATTTTTAAAAATACGATTGATAACTGCAAATTTATCCTAACTGGATCTTTATGGTCTTTTTTAAAAGTTTTTTGTATTTTTTTTTCCAATTCCGAGGCATTTCTTTTGAGGACGTTTGCCAGTCTAAACTATGATATATTGGCTTCTTTAGTATGGGAACAATGTATAAGATCGCGGAAAATAGCACGGAAACGCCCAAGCCATATTCGGAATTAAAACCCTAGCCCACAGTGAGGAAGCACTCGACGTTAACCATTATTGGCCCTTTTCTAAAAGTTCATGATAATTTTTACCATGTGTTTATTAACTCGCTTTCTTGTTTGTTTGTTTGTGTGTGTGTGTGTGTGTGTGTTTGTCCAGTACAAATCTTGCAATTGATTTTTAACTAACTTCCCGAGTAGCTAGACATTTGAAACTTTTAGAATAGCTCAGAACACGATGACAATGCATTCTTTTAACACTTTTAGACGAAAAAATCCCCAAGGTGGCACTTTGATCGAATTCAATGCTTGCACTTTTGCGTAACAGCGTTTGACGATTTTAAAAACAGAATACATGTGAATTTGTTTGTTTACAAAAATATTGTGCGTAAAATTTTAAAAAATTATAAAAATTAGCAGTTTATAAAGTCTGTGGATAGTGGAAACGACTAAAAAGTGATTAAAATTAAATAAAAAAAGTGAAAAAGAATAATTAAGTGAAGGTTTGTGCAATTAAGAGAGAATTGTCAAGTTTATATGATTCAACAGAAAATTTAAAAATGTGGTATATAAAAAGTTCTTTTTATCTTGTAATTATTCTTTTAATGTAGGATTACGTTCCTCTATAACGGTCTTTCGCAAAGCAAAATTTCAGACACTAAAACCGTCCGCCCATCCGGCCGCGCGAGTTATAATTTTGGCAGCGGGCCAAACCCAGTCTGTATCGCTTCGACAAGTAGTAAACAGTTAAACAGAAAACAAACCAAAAAGCGTTACAATTTTGACATACATATATGTATATATATACATACGTACATATATACAGATACATATATACATAACACATACAAACATATACACTTAAAAGAGGTAAGCAACGATAAGTAATCCTACGTTATTAATCCGCGATAGTTTCGTAAGAAGAGACTATCTGAATTTTTTTTTTTTAATTCTAGTCTTTCAGTAATAATTTTCATATTTTTTGCTGCATTCATGCTCTTAGCCAGTGTCTGGTAAACTCTAAATTGTTAACGGCTATCTTATTTTATTCTGCATTCATGGTCTCAATTAATATTTCTAAAACTCTGCACTGTCAAAATCTCGTATGACTTTATTCTAAGGCAACAAGTTTGTCCCTCTCCTTCATCCTACTCTTCCTCCTCCTTAAAACTACACAGTTTGCAGAAAATGCTTATGTACCTTTACCAGCAGGAATAAATAAATAAAAAAAAAACAGTTCAACAAGTAGCCCATCCGACATACGCGGCGACACTTAGTTCTCTTTGCGATGTGAAAGCACAATACTGGCGGCAACTTGATTGTAGTAATTCCGATTCCGCCCTGAAAAACTCGAACACCTCGAATGAAGTACTCGAGAATGAAAGGAAAAAACTAAAGTGTTCAGAAGCTTGAAAGAACGGCCAAAAAGGCAAACAGTGCTTGATTATTTTAAAGACGCTCTTTTTTCCCATCTTTTTAACATCGCGTGTCCGTGTGCATTCCTTTTTCATTTCTCGGGGGAAAAAAACTGTTCTTCCTCCCCCATCTTATTTTGTTTCCTTTCTTTCTGTACTTTTTCCACGATACTAAGGACTCCGATTCTACGTGCGAAAAGAAAGGATGATTTTTGAAGGTGAAAAGGGGAAGCTCAAAAGACTAGAAAGGGAACAAAAATGTGAAATTGAAAAATTCGCTGTCAAACTGTTTCATTTACCTTAGCAGAACTAATATGTCACGATGACACCATACTCATTCTCTATGTTATAAAGACATTCATTATCTAACTTCAGAAAAACATTAGTTACCTGTTCTAACAAACGATCATTTGTTTTCCATACTTTTTAGATAATGATAACACATATTTATTATAAAAGAGAGAAAGATGTGTTCCTTGTCTTCCCCCCCCCAAAAAAAAAGAAATAAATTATGTATATATATATATATATATATATATATATATATATATATATATATATATATATATATATAAATACAGTGGAATCTCGATCGATCGTTCCCCGAACGATCGTTTTCCCGTATGTATCGTTTATTTCACCCAGTCCCGAATAAGTTCCATAGAAAACAAGCAAAAAAGACCGCATGGATAGTTCCTCGATCCAACGTTTTCCCGCAATATTCGTTCAGAATATCGCAGCTTTACATTAAATTATCGGATCGATCGTTTTTTCATAACTGAACCTGAAATATAAATGTCTGGATTGAGCTATAATGACACTCTAATTAAACAATGAGCAGAACATTTAAGATGCACGGTCTCGTATTTTTGTTTTCTCTTGTTTAGCCTGGTTTCGCTTTATTGTACCACTCCCATTATTTGTTCGTCGTTGGTGTTCCTTAATTCTTTACCTCCTGGAGTACCCCTATTTTCGGCAACTCATTCCAAATTCCCCGACCATTCAACATTTCTGTTCTTATCAGCAATGGCTCACAGTCAGCTTTTTTTGTTGGCCTTGGTATGGAGGTGCCCTGGTGTTTGGTCTAGTGTGTGAGAAGTTTCTAATTACTGCAGTTCTACACTGACCAATAAGTGTTTCACCCGGATGCAGAACTTCCTGGTGGTCTTATGTCGAACCCCATCCGGTGCAATGGAATGATTCTAGTTACAAACGATTCACGGCTGCCGCTTCTTTATACTCTCACACAATAACTGATACCAAAAAGAATGCAATTTGCAACACAAAAAAAAAATATTGTTTACTTGTGGAGAGAAAACCTCCAAAAAACAAACAACTATTAAGTACTTTTATTTGAACCAAAATTCCTGTGTATCTACGTGTATTTCTTATTTTATTATTATTATCTTGGATTTCATTCCATTTTGTAATTTTATCTTCAGTTACACTACGGATATGTATGCATTTATGTATATGAGTAAATATATTTTAGGAATATCAAACTTTAAGGTATGTTAATACTTTTTTGTATGTTCCCGCATCTATCGTTTTCCCGTATCCATCGTTTAGTTCAGTCGGTCCCTTCGAAAACGATAGATCGAGATTCCACTGTATATATATATATATATATATATATATATATATATATATATATATATATATATATACAGGTGGTTATCAAAATAATGAAAACACCAATGAATAACATGAAATACTCTATGAGTATGGAGTAGGAACGTTTTTGGCATGTAATACACCCTGAATTCGCCTAGGAACATATTTGTACAAGACATGAATAGTGGTTAAGGGAGTATTATACCACTCCTCGTGGAGAAATGTTGAAAGTAAATGTAGAGTTGGTGTTGGTGGATATCGATACTTGACTCTATTCTCTAAACAAAACCACAGTGTTGCGATTTTTACTGAAATCGGAGAACTGTGGGGGTTAGGTAACATGTTTGCCTCTATTTTTATGTTCCTCAAGCCACAGTATGACAGGGTTAGCTGCATGGACAAGAGCGTTATCATCCTGGGAAACACCCTCTTCAACGGGAAACAATGTTTGCATCATAGAATGAACCTGGTTGGTAAAAAGTTCGACATAGTCCTTCCCAGCGTATCTCCCATTTAGGGTTACAATAGGACTTGCCGAAAACCATGAGATAACAACCCAAACCATACCAGACCCGTCTCCATGATTGTTATTTTTCACGAGACTATCAGGATTATATATTTGTTTGTATGTTTTCCAGTAGTACGTCCTTTTGTGGGGAACAATGGGACCGAGGATTAGTCTGAACACACGACATTTTTTCATATATCAATCGACCAGGATTTGTGCTCGTGGCAATATCGTGGATGACGTTTTGCATTCACATCTGTTACAAGTGACTTGGGAATTGTTACTCATCCGGAAATGTTTGGTTTGTGAATTTCCCTCCTACCTATAGTGGCTGATACCGGAGCCTGTTGATGCAGATCGAGCTCTATGGTCAATGTGGTTGCAGTTGTTTTATTTTTACAAGTCACAATCCGCTTCAATACTCGTCCGTCTCTTTCACTCAGCTCTCCCTTTCTTCCACTATTCTGTTTCGCAGACGATGTTTATCGGTACATTCTGTATGCTGTCATGACATTCGATGCCATAGTTCTAGAAACACCCAAAACCCAGGTGGTTGCCGCAAGAGATATTCCCATTTGACGCTCTCCAACAATTTGCTCTCTCTGCAAGGTTTGAAAGGTTTAACATGTTACGTTATCTCCCCAAAACCACGATGCTCATAGCTTAATTACTGCTACCTGACGGTAGAATAATATATAAACTATATTCTATAGCAAATACCGGAGGCCATGCTTGTATTTTAAGTAATACGAAGCACTTTCCTGAACACCACTAATATTTATAGGCGTTTCCATTATTTTGATAACCACCTGTATATATAGAATGTAACGGCTTTAACTTTAACGATCCAGGTGATGGATTCACACACAGGTAGTCGTAGCTGAAATAACATTCTGAGGAAAGAACAGGAACACACTGAAGAGCTGGAGTACTTTATTCCATGGAATTATACTACAAGGCATCAGAGAAGGTACACAGCAATACTTAGTTGAACGAAATGGCACAAGCTGATGACATGATGTTTAACAATAACGACAACGGATAGCCCAGAGCTGCCGGGGGCTTAAGTATCGAATACGATTACATCATAATATAGTTGGAAGCAGTACGCAGACAAGGCACAAAAGATCGAGAGAGCGCGAGCCAGAAGGTAAGCCAGCAAGGCAAAGAAGGAAGGAAGGAAGGGCCGAAAATCGCTGCTCAACGTTTTTATACCATGGGGCGCTAGGAGTCTAAAATTCTTTTAATTGGTTAGAATCGAACACGTGAGGGTATGATTCCACGTCGCAAGACTTTCCGAACAAGTGCGGCGGGGCAAGATAGGCGCGAGACGCTGACTCATGTCTGAAAATAACTTTGCCGCACGTGCATTGAATAGAATAGAATAGTCTGTTGAACGTTTTTGAAATAGGGGCTGTGCTTTATTGAGATTGAAAGGAATTTAGAATACTCTTCAGATTTTCAAAGGCAATTAATAATTGTGGGGCATTTTTATTATATATATATATATATATATATATATATACAATATATAATATATATATATACTATATATATATGGTACCATAAGATTTGTTGGCGATATTTTGTGATATATCTTTCCCGTTCTTATAATATTATTTACAAAAACTATGCCGATTTACTACTTTTATTCGCTTTTTGAATGTTTTACACAACAAGGCTTATTTACTGAGTTCTAGAATAAATAATTATAGGGCATTAGTCCTTCTGTATACTTTAACCTGAAAATTGTATTTGAAGGTGTTGCTGACTTGATAAGATATGCACTGAAAGTAAGTAAGTTATGCTAAGTGAGACATATTAAAAAAGAAATTTCAACCCTTTCGGGAGTTAACTCTTTTCGTCATGTGGATGTGACAGCAGCGATTTCCTTCCTAAAACCAACAAAACTGTATTTGCTTTAGGGAGAGATGCTCTACCACTCCCCTCGATACGATCTTCGTCCTTTTTGTTTTAACTTTTAATTCAGCTGATAAAATAATACTCAAATTCGGTTTACATTTGCACTAGGGATATATTTTAGAGCTAGCTGTGGCTTTACCTAGAATAATCGAGAGAGTTCGCTCGATATGAGCTTTAGACTCAAGTCGATTCATATTGCATTCTACTGTATTTAATTAAGGATCTGTTTGGCAATCACCACTACAGCCCTAGAGAGCTTTGTTCACTCGGAAATTCGGGATTTGAGAAATTGCCGTAATGCAGATGTACTCGCCTAGTAGAGAAAAAATAATTAAAGCATACCTTTTCATCGGTAGTTGTCACTCAGCCATGTTTTTATTTTTCTACGTTTAAGAACCAGGGTAAAAATCTAATAAAAAATGGCTCAAATAAACTTTGGCAATAAACTTTGGCAGTATATTTGATAAGATCGAATTGCGTCAGCTTGGATGAATATATAAAAGCAAAGCATAGCAAATTTGCTATGCTTTGAGTTGAAAAATATCAAAAATCGAAAACGAGTATTTGTTTTTGATATGCGTAATTTTTAAGAGACAACAAAATCCCCCAAATCTTTCATAGATCCTGGGGATAGGGCTTTAGCAACACTGTCAAATCTCCATGAACATTTTCTTTTAATACCTAACAGTTATCTTTTGTTACTTTCCTCTTAAAATCAAATACAATGATATACAATAAAATGGAAAAATAATAGATGAAATATAATTAACATTATAGCTTTGTAAAACTTAAAAAGCTGTTCAAAGTATCCATAATCGGAAAAAAATTCTTATGGTCAAAGAAATAGTAAACATTCATCTGAGCTTTAAAAGAAACCCACTACTTTATGCCTTAAGCTTCTTAATTCCATTACCACTTCCTAAAAGAAGAATTTTGTTATTTTCATCCTTTCTGTTTTCATTAATTAAATATTTTTATTAATCTACTTTTTTAAGCCTTTTGCTACCCTTTCTTTTTTTTCTATACGCGTGTAATAAACGAGAGAGTTAATAAATATGATTATTCCATTTTCACTGAGAAAGAATTGCTGTTGAAATTAATATATATGCGAATAAATATAAACGCTGCATTTTTTATATTTTTTTATGTGTGTGTGAATGGAAAGTGGGATCTTGATGATCGTAAAAGCATGCAACGCACAGTGCATTTTTTAAAACCCGGTGTACTTTTTTGCATACATAATATCTGCTTATTTTATCCGCATGAATGCGAATTTAATATTGTAGTTTCCAGGAAGACACAAACATGAATATATATTTATTTATATCTACACATCTATCTGCATACGCACTCCAATGATTTGATTAAAAATAATATCCTTATTTAATTACATTACATGTC
This sequence comes from Dolomedes plantarius, assembly GCA_907164885.2. Lineage (NCBI taxonomy): Eukaryota > Metazoa > Arthropoda > Arachnida > Araneae > Dolomedidae > Dolomedes > Dolomedes plantarius. The sequence goes on along the minus strand of OU015497.1, from coordinate 84,428,513 downwards.
AGCAATACTGAGAAATCTGATATCGTCTTTATAGAATTTCCTAAGATAAGCTAAGAATTATTTATTCTTTTTTATAGCATCATATAGTCACAAAATATTGGAACTACTCCTAACAATTTACACTACAGTCCGTGTCAAAATGATGCCGCGTCTAATGATTTTTAGCGCGAAAGAAATTCATCCTTTTGGAAGCATTTTTGTGGTTTGAGACTGTCTATCATAGCTCACGCAAGTGAGGAAGTTATACCGGAGAGTCAAATTTCCGGAACTTGTTATGGATGGGATATATACAGGTTCTCTGTGGGAAAGCGGTTCAGGCAAGATTTCATGCAAAAAATAAGCTAAGTAAAAAAAAAAGGAACTATCTCGGGAAATATAGAGGCTGTTTCTAGACGCCAAACAGATGAATAATTAAGTACATCGTTGGGCCTTCTTTTACTGTCACTACTTCTGCGATTCTCTTCAGCATGGACTTTATGAGATGTTGGTAGGTGGCTTGAGGAATCTGGAGTCATATCCGATGAACTGCACTTTCTAGTAAGATTTGATGGATCCAGCTGTCGGACGGCTCTTTCGACTTTATCCCACAAATTCGCAATTGCATCGACATCTGATGATTGTAGAGGCCAGCTAAGCAAGGTGAATTATCTAGCATGCTCTTCAAAACATACGAACTCTAGGCATAGAGTCCTGCTGGAACTACCAACTGGGTACACCAACTTAACTGGATGTACTTGTTCAGCGACAATATTTAAATACTTTTTGATTTATATACGTTCTTTCATATGAATTATAGGGTCCAAACAATGCGAGTAAAAACATCTTCAAAACTGTAACATTGACTCCTTGAAGTGTTATGGCAGTGTACTTAGGATCCATGCTTTCGTGCTCTTTTCTCCATATTTGCACCCTGACATCTGCAGGGTTATTGTAAAAACGGGATTTGTCGGAGTAAATTTCCCTTTTCCATTCATTTACTGTCCAATCTTTGCTACCCTATGAGGACTAGAGATGTTCAATCTTGTTAGCTGCAGACAGCAAAGGCTTTCGGACAGGCCTTCGGCTAACATACCCTACACGGTGTAATGTGCGGTGAACAGTACATTTAGAGGACCCTCAAATTTGGTACCTAATAAAGAATAGCTTTTTTTCATGTATTTTTGTTCTTCTAATGGACAACTCTTTGAAACTCTCTTTTCAGCTCTCAGCTTGAGCATCTAGTAGTGACGACCACAAGCCTTAAGTTGAGACCTGGTTTTTTTTTAGTAGTCCACTCTTTTTTAAGATGAACAGCAGCTGCTCTTCAATATTTCACGAAGCGAAGTGTGTCACGAAACTCGCAGCGAAGCAGTTTCGTACATACTCGCATCACTGCTACTAGCACCCACAATCTTTCCACGTTCAACTGTTAAATCCTATGTTTTATCCATTATTTCACAAGCAATACACTTCAGCTATTTTTACAATTATTCAGTAATTCCTTTGTGTACCCACTAGCAGTAACAATGTGACCATATAGCTGATTTGTAAAAACTTGTCAGGTGGTTGTAATAAATTAGCCAATCATTGTATATATATATATATATATATATATATATATATATATATATATATATATATATATATAATTTTTTATACCACTTTATCTCACAAATTATAAAAATTATAATCACTTAATTATACGGACTGGCACTTCTAAAATCAGCTAAACTATAAAATCTTTATTCGCATTTGCTGACATACAGTGACCATCTAAGGCACAGGTTCAAGATAATTAAAAAACACCTTTTAAAAAGTATTTTGACTATCAGGGATATCACTCTCGTAAAAAAACATACAAGATGTAAGACGAAAAGTTATGATCTTCTCAATTTTTACTCTAAAATTAAACATATTTTTACTTCAAGATTAATAACAAAACCAATCACAATATTAAGAACTCTTAACTAAACATATACAATAAGCTAATATTCAAACATTTCAAAATGGGAATAAAAGTTAAATGTCTTTGAACTGTCTCTTTAAGCATTTAAACAGCAGTAAAAATTCGTATTTAAAAAATCCAAACAAAACTGTTTGTTCTGGTCCTTGTACATTTTTTATAGCCCAATGTTTAATGATTAATTTCCTTATATAAAACATCTTTTCAGACAGAACTTAACGAGAAATTTGAAATCGAATACAGGTATATGTATTATCACGTATATATACCTGCTATCAAGTACCAGGTATATATATTTGATAATAAAACAGTAACTACTATGAAAATATGTGTTATATTTATAAGAACATTTTGGAACAAATTTTATTTTAATATTATAATATTTTAACTTTGACATCAATACTATTTTCCCGAGAGACAGATTTTATAGATTGTAGCAACTGGATTTTAATCTATCCCGAAATTAATAGATTTTAATCTGGAATACATTTTTCTCATCTATGTTGTGTACTTAGATGAAAGTATGTAGTCTGAATTGAAATTAACAGAATTAAAATTAGCAGATATGCCCATTATTAATTCTACCCCTTTAAAAGAAATATAAAGAAAACAATTTTAGCGAAATAAAAAAAAAGAGTAAAGAGAAAATAATTACACATAAATTTTCAGTCCAACTCTCTCTCTCTGCAGATGACGGGGTTGAAAATTTATTTTTAAAATACGTGAGACATATTCATTAATTTCTACGCCGCAGGCAATTCAAACCCTATCCCGTTTCAGTTAATGCATGAAGTATTTTCACCTGCAAATCCCCGCATAAATCATAGTTTGATGATTTTCATTCGGTGGGAAAAAAAAACAGTTTTGCGTGTGTTTGTTGCTTCTACTAGATAATCGAATGTTTCAGAGTTTTCCATTAAAAAAAAGAGAACAAAAAATATGTTCTCATTATGTCGAAAGGTGCTCGTACTATGTACAAAATAAATGCAGTACAAAAGTACTTTTTTGGATTATTTGCTTTACCCATCCTTTAGAACATTTTGAAACGACTAATTAATTCCTTTAATTGTCCCATTAATGAGAAATTTGGTGTTTTCTAGACTTTTTACTTCACACACACACACACACATACACACACACGCATATATGCAGCTGGTTATCAAAATAATGGAAACACCTATCAATATTAGTGGTGTTTATGAATGTGCTTCGTATTCCTTAAAAAACGAGTCTGGCCACCGGTATTTTTTTAATATAATAAAGTGTATGTATTATTCTACTATCAGGTAGCAGTAATGAAGCTAAGAGCATCGTTCCTTTTTTTTTGGGGGGGGGGGGGCATCATAAATTGTCAAATCTTGCAGATCTTGAGAAAAGGGCAAATTGTTGGAGTGCGTTTAAATTGAAGTATCTATTACTAAAACCCCCAGGCTAATGGGTATTTTTCGAGCTATGGTATCGAAAGTCATGATAGCATACAGAGTGCAGGGAAAAACATACTTTGCGAAACAGAATAGTGAACGAAAGGGAGAGCTCAGTGAAAGAGATGGAAGAGGTACTGAAGCAGATTGTGACATGAAGAAAGAAAACAATTTCAACCAAAATGACCGAAGAGCTCAATCTGCATCTGTATATTCCGGTATCAACCATTAGAGGTAGAAGGGAACTTCACAAACAAAGCATTTACGGAAGAGTAGCTATTCCCAAGCCACTTGTAATAGATGCCAATATAAAATATCGTCCACAATGGTGCAACGAGCGCAAATCCTGGTCGAGTAATATGTCGAAAAACGGCACTTGTTCCGACGAATCATTATTCACATTGTTCCTCGCGACAGGACATGTGTATGTCTGGGGAACACCTACACAAGCGTAAGATTCTGGCTGTCTCATCTCAACTGTCAATCATGGAGGTAGATCTATTAGGGTTTAGGATGGCATCTCATGGTTTTCTTCAGGCCCTATTGTAAACCTAAAAGGGAGAACCCTAAAATGGGAAGGACCATGTCTAAATTTTAGCTTACCAGGTCCGTTCTATGGTACAAACATTGTTTCTTGCAGGAGATGACGCTCTCCAGGATGATAATTCCTCTATACATACAGCTAAATCTACCAAGTATTGGTTTGAAGAGCATGAAAAAGAAGTCAGATATCTTACATATACATATATGCATCTATATATATAAAACAGTTCCGTAACTGACTCACTGACATACAACGCACAGACCAAACCGCTGGACCTAGAGGACTGAAATTTTGCATGGCAATTCTTCTTATGATGTAGGAGTGCACTAAGAATGATTTTTGAAAAATTCTTCTTAGATTTTTTAAAATTAAATTTTTAAGCTGTTTTTGTAACTTTTTTTAAGTTTGCATTTAAAATAATAATTTGAGGGTTATAAAATGTATATCACGAGAACGATCATAAAAATTCCTTTAAAATAAAATCTTTTTCGAAACTTTACCTTCGTTTTCTGATTTTTGGTGAATTTTTAAAGATTCATTTTTAGAATTTAATTTATTAAATGCTTATCATGTGATTTCTTTTTCTGGTACTTTAAATAAATTTATCGTCACGTGCATAACAACTAAATAGACAAAAAAATATTCTTTTTCTTTCTAATGAAGCAGACGATTGGATATTATAAAAAAAAATAAGTATCCCTTACGATTTATATATATATATATATATATATATATATATATATATATATATATATATATATATATATTACATCAATGGCATACATTGATCGTTGCATTTATTATAAATATATATATATTTTTTTTTTGGTATTAATTGCATACATTGACCGTTGTATTGAATTTGAATGTACTCCGTAGCGAAGCGTGGGTTGTCGGCTAGTATATATATATATATATATATATGTGTGTGTGTGTGTGTGTGTGTACACGTATACTTTGCTACTTTAACACTTGATTTATGGATACCACAGAGCAGGATTAAAGAGCTACAAAATATTAAAGGGAATCTTCTAGAATATTTGATATGTATTTTCATTTTAAATTACCTCAGGAAGGTCAAGACCCCTCTTGACAAAAACCTGTATTAGACACATGAAAGTGTTTTGTACCGCACGGAGATTACTGCACTTTGTCTCTGCATTTAGAGTAAGTAATATTAACGACTTGCAAGCGATGGCTGTTTCGTAATTAGAATGAATGAGCTCAAGTTTAATTCCTTCATTTTGAATTTTTTAATATCATTTTACCGTTAACATCACAAAATTATTTTTCGCTGTAACTGTATCACAGGATTTTATGTCAATAATATGTATATATAGTATTTGCAGTGGGAAATTAAATTAGATGCTTAGCAGTGCAGAAAAAAAATCATAAACCACAACGAAGAAATATCTCACTCAAACTGCTAATTAAATACGTGGATAATTTTATCATCAAATCATCCGGAGAGTAATTGAAAAATTTTTTTATAATAAATATAAAGTTTGGCTCTTTCATTCTTTTTTTTTTGTGATGACTTCCCTTTTCACTTCTTCTAACTTTCCCTGATCTCTATCAGAGAGGAGGTAAAAATTGAAGCTACAATGCGCTTCAGGTTAAAAAAGATTACTTTTGCTTCTCTTGGGCTCAGGAAAAAAAAATACAGAGATAGATAGATAGATATAGATATAATCCATAGTTTTGAGCACATCTCAATTTAATCTCATTAAAAGGAGAATATTATTTTCACCCTTTGTACACTAATGAAAAGCAAATGTTTTTTCTGGCATGATTCTTTTGAGTTTTTCTTTATTTTCCCAGAAGAGGGGTTGTCAGAGCAAATATGTACTCTCTGCTTCCGAGAACAAGGGAAAAAAATATTCTTTTGATCAACTGTATCTATATTGAAATCCTAAATTTTGTATTTCATTTCTTATTGATATTGAATTTCAGGATTCCAAACAATTATTTTTTTTTTAATTTTCACTTCTATATGCTTGGAATTATTATTGCTTCGTTTCATTCACAAAAAAAAAAAACTTTCACTATCTTTCAAGCATAATTTTGCTTTGATGAGTAGTTGAGTGTGAAATGGGAAATTTCAAATTCCTGCAAATTCTGAATTCTAATTAACTTTCGACAAATAAATAGCGAACTGTTGATATATTACTGTGTTAAGGAATAGTGAAAATAAATAAATTATTTTTGGTTTATCGCCCTTGGATTGCATAACGCAAATATATATATATATATGTATATGTACATATATATATATATATATATATATATATATATATATATATATATATATATATATATATATATATTTAAGTTCTACTTTTCTTATTTTAACAGATAAATATAACTGTACTTTATGCGTAACAACATTCCAGAACAAAGGTAACTTAACACATGCTTAAACATCTTCACACATGCACGCACTACTCATAGTACATAGTCTGTATGTACACAGTTTTTTTGGTTTTTTTTGTATCAATCGAAATCATTTTTTTTTTTTTCAAAACACGATTCCTTTCAGTTTCGCTTTATTTATCTTGCGGAGGGGATGTGGGAGCAAATATGTACTTAAAGTTTCGAAGAAGCATGAAAAAAAAATTTCTCATCGACTATATTTGTATTTAAACCTGGAGTCGGCAATGAAATTACAAAGGTGAGCTGTTTGCAAAACGTGATTTTTTTTTTTTAAATCAAAGACTTACTTTAAAATATGATGCGGGTCTTTACTGCACATATAGGAGTTGCAGACGCGATATCAACAGAAAACCAATGCAAAAACTGTATAGTGTTTTTAAAACACGTTAAAAACCTCATTCAGTAGGATTTAACAACAGGTGTCTTTAAACAGCATTTTTATGTACCAAGCTAAACCATTAAAAGCAAAAGTCCATAATTCTATATAAATTTCATGCATTGGATTTCAAAACTGTCTTCTGTGTAAAGCATGAGCTTGCATTTGATGGATTTCTGAACTATTTCGTGTACTCGTCATATAAAAAAATTTTCAACAAAGTGCTTGATCGTGAATAACCCAATGAAAAGGTATGCAAAGATTTCCACTTAGCATCAGAGTTATGAATTCATCATGTACCCCGGTGAATGAATGGCATGATCAAATCAATTAATGATATCTAGCTTTTGTAGTGAAATGGTTTTCGAGATAAGGAAATCAATTATAGGGCCCGAGGTAGCCTAGTGGTAACACGTTTGGCTTCGGACTGGCGGTCCTCGGTTCGAATCTCGAGGACGCATTAAATACCTTCATGTCTAGGCCGGATATAGGCACGTTAAATCCGCAGACCGAAAAGTTCTTCTACGAGGTCAAAGAGGGTGGGAGAAGGTACAATCCCCCCTCCCCTAATGTCTCCCCGTTGGGTGCTCGGTTCAAATTTGTGTTGGCAGCTTTTTCACCGGCAGGGATTCAGTCCTGGAAGACCTTAGTTGTTATGCCAGGTCTTGTCTGGTGCATTGGAAACTATAAGTAAGTGTATTATAAAAGAGGCTTTACCTACACACACTTCTTAAGCAGCCTTGTAGAGATATAATTTTATTGAGGTCTTGATTTACGGAAAAGTCCTTAAACACCCTTATGACAAACAAAGCTTTCTGTGACGTACTGCTTAATATACCTGTTTACATATCAAGTGGGCGACAGGTAACGTGTTGGCTTTCGGTACTGAGGTGTTGGGGTCGAATACCGACAGGGGCCGTTAAATACCTTCATGTTTGGGCCGGATATAGGCACGTTAAGGGGACTCACTACCTTTAAGGGGACTCGCTACCCTTATATTGATGAAAATATCGATTTTTAAATGTTTTGTTAAAAATAGACTTTGACACCTCTAGTATATTGGTACAAACTTTTGAGTTGATCTGACGATTGTAAGTGTATTAAAAATACATTTTGTTATCTTAACAGCCATTTAAATGCCACGCCCACTTCAGTGTTTACATTCGTTTTACTCTGAAATTTCCTCCCTGAATTACAAATATAATTCGTAATAGAAGAAGCATGCGTATAACTGTGAAATTAACTCTTAGTAGATCGTTGTTTACATGTGCTACGCTTTTTTCAACTTGTGATTAGGCTAATTTATTATTTTAAAAAGTCTTTTTCAAGACTAAATCTTCTTGATTTCCTTTAATTTTTTGCTTATATATTTACCAATAAGTGATTATTTAGTTTTCTAACGATTTTTATATTAATATTTGCATTATTTATATTAATATGGTTAGTCGAAAGCGTAAAGCACATTCATCTCGTATGAACAATAAAAGGTGGTGCTCAACGAAAAATGAGATTTCAGGTTCCAGCAGTGCCACAAATGTGCTAAATTCAAATCTCAGACTCCAGAATACATCTATTATTGATGATGATATTAAAGACTCTCATTCTGAAGATTATATTATGGTGAACTTTGCTCAAATCAGTAAGTTATTTTTGAACTTGAAGTGTCCAGCCTATGAAATGCAAACATTAAAACTTGAGCTAGGCACAAAATTGGGATTCTCATACAATCTGAATTTAACTTGTGATTCTTGTGATAAGAAAGTAAATTCTATTAACTCATCTTGTGAAAGAAATGGCAATACTATACCTGACATAAATTTGAGAGTAACACGAGCTTTTTTAGAGACTGGAAAAGGATATTCAGCCATCGAAAAATTTTGCATGGTCATGAACATTCAACCTTTTTCATCAAGAACTTTCAACAAATGTGTAAAAAGTTTAGATTCTGCATATGCTGCTTCACTGAAAAATGTTTCAAAGAAAATGCATGATGATATTAAAAGGACATATCAAACAATTTCCCCTAATTCTGATGAAATTAAGGACATATGTGTCACGTTTGACGGTACGTGGTTAACACGGGAGCATACATCACTGATAGGAGTTGGATGTGTAATTGACATTCATACGGGTCATGTCGTAGACTTCTAAGTAATGAGTAAAGTATGTCGTCACTGTTCTGTAGCTGAAAGAGAATTTGGTACATCAAGTGCTAAATTCAACATTTGGTATGAGGGTCATAAAAGTGCTTGTGACAGAAATCACAGTGGCACATCAGGAGCAATGGAAATGGAAGCTGCGTTGATCCTTTGGAAACGATCTGTTTCTTTAGGCTTCCGATACACTACATTGTTGTCTGATGGTGATTGCAAAACTTTTAAATACTTATCAGAAAGAAATGTTTATGGTCCTGATGTCAAAATAAAAAAGGAATAATGCGTAAATCATGTCAGCAGGAGATTGGGAACAGCTTTACGGACAACTGTGAAAGAATGGCGTGCTCGAGGTGTTACCTTAGGTGGAAAAGCTCATGGCAGTTTGAGTGAAACAACAATAAAGAAACTTACTGTGTACTATGAAAGAGCCATCTTGCAAAACAAAGGTGATGCTACTGGTATGAAAAGAGCAATATATGCTACTTTGTATCATAGCATTTCCACTGACAAAAAACATCAGCATTCCAAGTGCCCAGTTGGTGTCAATTCCTGGTGTTTCTATCAGCCTGCATTGGCTAGAGGTGACAACCCAGGGAGTCACAAATTAAGAGTAGGTACCCCAATAAATGAAGCATTTCTTCCAAAAATTTTACCCATATATCAACGGCTTGCATCTAGTGAACTTTTGGAAAGATGTGTGCGTTGTGGAACTCAAAATGCTAATGAGAGTTTGTACAGTGTGATTTGGGCAAAGTGCCCTAAAGAAATATTTGTTGATAGACAACGAGTAAAACTATGTGTATCAACAGCAGTTTGTGAGTTTAATATGGGTACAATGCACACAATAAGAGAAGTACAAAATGTACTAGGAATGAATGTTGGTCATTCCACGAAAAAAACACGAAAAGTTTTGTTTCGGAAAAGGCGTAATAATGCAAAGTACCAACTTGCTCGTAAAATTATACAAAAAGCTATTCGTAAAAGAGAACAGCTAGCCAGAAAGAGAGAAGGTCTTACATATTCAGCTAGATGTTTTTAAAATTATCAAATGTTATGAGTGAAGTTTACGTACTCTGTTGATGGTGAAACATTGCAACTTAAATTTTCAAACTCTGAACGAAACTGATAGTTAATGCTATAAATATTTATTATAATACATATTTATAAGTATTTATAAGTGTCTTCTAATACATATTTATAAGTATTTCATGCATTTAAAAGTAATTTGAATACCTGTTGCAATAAAAAGCACTCTAAGAAATATATTTAAATTGTTATTCACATTTTTCACCAGTTTTCTCGTCATTTCTGTTTGGGTAAGTTTTTAATGAAAGCCTCTAATTATAACTAAATGTTCACCTATTCAAATAAAATGGCTATAATTTTCAAGATATATAAGTAGTAACATAATGACATTAATATTAAGAAAACTAGAATAGGTTTTTACAGTTTTTATAGTGTTTTCAGTGCTTAAAATCTTTAAATTGATTTTTCTCAGTTTGCTGTTTTTTTGACGTATTACTGTGTTTAAAGCAAAGCAACATTTACAAATATATGTCAAATGACTCCAATATTTTTTGTAGCTTCAATATAATGTACTTAATAAAACTATGGATGGATTTTACAATATAATGAAAAGAAAAAAAATGAAAAATCAAAATGTTGAGGAAACCATGCTTTTTGCTGCGATTTTGCCTGTATTTGTATATTTTATTTTTTTTCTCAGGAAGTAATTCATTAATTGTAAAATCGATCCATAAAATTAATGTCATATACTTCCAAAAAAAATCATGTTAGAATTTGAAAACTAAAGCAGAAAAATAATTTTTTAAATTCTTTAATTTTTTTGAAAAAAATTAAATTTCTCAATTTTTGCCCACAAAATGATTTTTTTTCTTGTTAAAATCAGTTTGTATAAGTATTACTTATAATAATATGTGTATACTATAGATAAACATACTTTTGGAAAAAATTTTCTTCAAAGGGTACCGAGTCCCCTTAAATCTTTAAAACATTCGATTTTTTGAAAAAAAATATATGTTAAAGCCTGATCATTTCTAAACAAAATAAAGCAAACCACATAAAAATATTCCTCTTTTTTCCGGAGATATTGATATTCCAAATATTTAATTACTGATGAAGTTTATGGTAAGAAAAGTTTTAAACTCATTTTTCTCAAAATGTAATTTTGCATCATTCCGCAACTGATATCTCAAAAACTATGAAATATAATTCCATGAAATTTTTATCACTGCATAATCATGTTATTTTATTGTGTCTGTACTAGAGTTATTGCAATCACTGCACATTTTGTTATTTTTTCAGGGGTAAATTAATGCAAAAAATTAAGGAAATTTTAAGTATAATTTGAGCAGTTTTAAAAAAAATTGAAAAAATATTTTAATGTTGAATGTTTTATGTTCAATTGTATTTTGAATTATTTATTTTAAATATAAAACAGGAATTATACATTTAAGTGTAAAATTAATTTAATAGTTCTGCGCGCAAGCCAGTATACAATAAAAATGCTTCAAAAACAAGGTATATCTAAAACATTTAAAAAAAATTAATAATTTTCAGAGTTGAAATTTGTTTATTAAAATAAATATATCAATTTATCATATACATAGAATTTGAAAAAATTGGGAGTAAATTGAAATAGTTACAAAGAGTCCAAAAGTATGAAAATATGCCTTATTTCCTCTACTTAAGAGTCGTGAGTCCCCTTAAATCCGTATGCCGGAAAGTCCGTCTTTGAGGTCAGTGGGTTGGGGAAGGTACGATCCCCCAAATGCTCGGTCAAAATTGAAGTGGCACCTGGCTAAGACGGACTCCAACCCTTGTGGTGTTACATAAACTGGAGCCGCATCCCTCAGCCCGCAAGCCTATATGGACCTGGTCTGGAATACATATCCGGCCAGAGGGCATATAAGCAACAGCAGCAACAACATATCGAGTTCTAATAAAAAAAGAAATGCAGGCATTTAAGTTCGACCTGTAACTGAGAAATAATGTCTGCTTGTCATTCTTTTAATACTCCTACGGACTTCTCGAATTAAAAGCTAGGTTTTGCAGCTTAGGTTGTTTCAGACTAATTTTAAAATCACTGAATAATTGAACCTGCAGTTTGAATAAGGGAACGAGCGCCAAAAAATTGAAATTCGCTTTTTTTTTCGCCATACTGTTATTGAAATATAGAATTTGTTAGTTGTAATAGGCACTGGAATAGCGGGTGAATGTAAAGAATCTTATATAAAATTTTAGTGAAGAAAAAATAATAAATAAGAAAGTTTTTTAAAGTTTTTTTAAAATTTCCCACAAAAACAGTTTTGGGATTCGTTCCCTTCTTCAAACTACCGATTCAATTGTTCTTCTGCTTCTAGATAGCTTTAATTAATGCATTTTTCATCATCAGAAAACTTCGATGATCTTCGATATTTTTTGAAACGAAGAAATGTTAGCCATAATTTGGTCTCTCTGCTTTGTAAAAAAGAGATTGTTTTTTAATCCAATTGTGCGTAAAATTTGTTCGACTTCGACCCACTTTCTTTAGATAAAAAATCACTAGATTCCAATGAAAATTTTTTGGTGGCAGTAAATTTTTTTAACCCTTTCCTCTGGGCTTTTTTAGGAAACTGTTACGAAAAAAATGAAGAAATTCGAAATAAGCAAACTTTGACAAACTATTTAAAAAAATCAAAGAACTGTAGATTTTGGTTTTATATTTACTTTGCATGAAAACAGTAAAAAAAGTCTTCATTACCCTCAATAGTTTTTTCCAGATCTCATGTAACTAAAATTTCATATTTTAATGTTAATATCTATTTTTATTTCATTTAGGTAAATATTAACACAAGTTATAATTAAAAAAAGATCATGATTTCAAAATTAAAAGCTTCGTATTAAAACACCGCAAACTTTAAACTTATTTATATAAAACTCAGCTATGAAAAAATTAGTGAGAAGGATGAGCCTGGTCCTCAGATAATATTTATACAATATTTGGTGAATTATTTGACAGTGCTACTCTCATAAGATCTCTCGGGTAAAGTTTTGATCGTTGTTTAGTTTTTATAACTACAAATTTTAAATACCCAGTCTCACATAGATAGTAAAAGTGAATGGAGACAATGTAAATATTGCCTTGCATAAATGTTTGATACCTTATTTAACAATATCAGATAATATATTTTTAACATATAAAATCTATAAATATAAGCATCAAAAGTAAGTAATTATAGAAAATTTTAAATCATATTCGAGTAATTAATTCAACATGATTTAAAAAATTTTCTAACAATCCGCGACCTCTCCAACTTCTTTCGTTACCCCCCTCCCCCCTCATCCCTGTTTGCGCACTAACAACAGTTTGCGCACTAATCAATCGATTTTTCAGCTATTTGCCTTTTCCTCGGTGTTTTTCTTTTTTATGAATAGAACTAAAATGTCTTTCAAAATTACCTCTCTTTTCAATTGCTCAACAAACATGCATACTTGTCTTTCATTTCGGCTTTAAAAAAAAATTTTTTTTTTAATCTGCTTCAGACGAAAGTGATTAGTTATAGACTACACTTTTGTTAGGATTTTCATATGTAATTGGAAAACAAAATTCCTATTAAGTATTCGGCTTACTGTATCACAATGCTTATGACAAAGTGACGCAAAATACGTCAAAACTAACAGTGTTCGTTTTGATTTCATCTCTTATAAAAAAATCTTAGTTAGTGCATTTGATAAAATACAAAATTGTAAGAGGGTACTGCTGAATTCATTTCTTAGACTACACATTTTAGTCGTATTCACTTTGGGGTTTGTTGATTCCAGCTAATGATGTCACAATATTTAGGCCAAATGAGGCATTTGTTTGACTGCTTTTAAGCAGTCAAATAAATATTTAATCAAAACAAAGCCAAAAAAATCCACTAAGAGACGGAGAATACAACTTGATTTTGAAAATATAAATTCCTGATATATATATATATATATATATATATATATATATATATATTTGTGTGTGTGTGTTTATGTGTGTATGACAGCGTAATATTAATAAAAGGAAACTCTCTCCAGTAAACACATGGGCATTTATACAAATAAAGTATTTTAAGCGCGTTTTTTTCATTGGATTGATTGTTATTGATTTTAATTATTGTTGCATGTTTTATTTAAAGATTTTTGAATATAAAAATAAATGCTTGTAGGGTTGAATGTAAGATGAGTATTTAAGCTGGAAACTTTAACATTACAAGGGTATGAAATCAGATGGGACATATCTGCGTTTTATGGCGCCTCTATTTTCCACGTGGTCCAAGAGATTTTGCTAGAAATATCAAATGCAATTGAAAAACAAAATTACTATTATCTATTCGGCTTACTGCATCACAATGCATACGACAAAGTGATGCAAAATACGTCAAAACTAACAGTGTTTGTTTTGATTTCATCTCTTACAAATAAATCTTAATTAGTGCGTTTGATAAAATACAAAATTATAAGACGGTACGGCTGAGTTCTTTTCATAAACTAGATAAAAAGAACGACAAACAGAAATAAGATCCTGCCGAGTATCCAGTTTTTTTTTTTTTTTTTTGTTTTTTTTTTGTTTTTTTTTTGTTATATGGGAAAAAACTGATTAGTTTCTGACGCAGTAAGTCTCCTTAATCTAATACCATTAAGCAGAAAGTAGAGTCTTTATCCTTTCGTCACTAATTAAAAAATGAATAATTTAATTTCTCGTTTTTTTGTTCCTTTTGCTCTCGAGAATCTAAATCCTTTCAAGAAATGTTGAAATCAGTAATAACTAAAATTACTCATATACAATAACTTTAATTCATTTGTAATCTACTTTTTTTTTCGCATTATAAATGTCTCGTCTGTTTTACAAAATTTAGTTATTTTACTGTAATTCAAGATTTTTCACGAAATTATCGATTCCTTTGCGTTTCAAAGGATGCAAAAGGCGTTTATGAATACTTCGTTAATGGAAGTTTCAAACATAAATCAGCAGTTTTTATAATTACAGCAAAACTGGATATGATTTATTGTTAAAATAAATTTTATTCCTATCCCTTTACTCTACTTTTTAAGGTTAGAAATTATCACAGAAGGCAGACTATCTAAAGATAACAGGCTATCGTTAAGATAACATATTAACTTTGATGAGGGATGATAGGTCCTCTTCTTTCTTTCTTACCTAGGTGAGAAGGTGGCGTTTGTTAAAGACGGTATCACGTGACTTGATCACTAACATACCTGTCAGGAAAACAAATAAGTTCTAACTCACGTCCCTGGTTCGATGCTCGTCGCTGCAAATGGTGGCCGGGTTCATTAATGGTGGCCGGGGCACGTAAAATAGGTGGTGACTGGAATGTCCTCCAAGTTCTCAAATTTACCTCTGGAGGTGCGGGGTCAAGTGTTCCGGTCTTGTCACTTGACTCGGTTCAAAATTACGGGACCGGTCATTTAGCCAAGTCAGACTCCGACCCTTGTGATACTACTAGTATCACAAGGGTATTTTTCTTTTTTAGTAATTCAAAACAGGAGCCGCCCCTTTCAGACCAATAGCCTATTAGGACCTGGTGAATGGAACCTCCAACCAGGGGTCATTAGCAACAACAACAACAACAATACGTTCTGGTTCAGTTTTACTGACGTAGCCAAGTTGATTTCAGATGAAAAAAATTCACATACTATATCGGTGCGAATGTTTTGCTGGAGTCGTCGTCGAGACGATAGAACAAACTGAAATATTTTGACCAGAAGACAACGTCCTCCGAAGATCTTGAAACGGATAAGTGGTATCATAGTCAGCACGCCAGTTTGGGAAGCAGGTCTCGGGATCGATTCTCAGATTCATTGGTGTATTTCAAGTGAAGGGCAGTGTTATTACAATACCATTCAAACATTTTACTATGCTATACAGTAATTCTATAGGATCGTGAAATAGTCCATTATAAATATATAATTGGCCAGTATAGATTTTGTTTTCCTTTTTGCAATAATTCTTTCATGTCATCGCATGAAACACATTCCTCCCCGAGAATGACATCCGATTTCCTTGAAGCTAGTCACATAATTAAGCTCTTTTATAATCGGTATAGTAAGGTCATCTGGGCTAAGTAACGAATATAAACAGCTGATGGCGTTTTACTAAGTTGGGAAGTAAGTGACGTTATCACTATCTATAGAGAAATAAATTTTAATCGAAGGAAAGTGATTTTGTGGAATCTATTGATTTGCATATTACGTACTTACTTCTCGTAAAAACTTTGTACTCTCTTAGAAACTTGTTAATAGGGATACGTAATTTTCGAATTTACGAAATAGATGTGAATAAATGCGAAATTTGCCGATGAGCGAATAAATGCGAAAGTTATTTTTTTACTACTTCTCGGTGAAAACTCGGTGATAAATGGCTTTTTAAGCGAAATTAGGTAATAGTAGTAATAATTTATCAACATAATTGCTTAACTATGACCATCCACGGTCTTAACAGAGAGATCTTACTCTCCATCGGATTTCCTCCCGAATTTCACCCGGGCAGTTTGTCCGTACCGGCGTCGAACCTAAAAATCTAACCGTAAGTAGATTTAAGAACGTCTCTTGAGCTCCAAAGTCAATGGCATTTTGGTGTAAAAACGGAAAGCATTTTGACGAATGAGAATGGTGAAGTCGATCAGGAGCTCAATATTATGCTGAAGACAGCAGCAGCGGAGAACAGTTTAAACAAATTGACTCTACACATGACGACATCCAACGCAACAAACGAAGTCTTCCAGCACATTGGCAGATTGTTTTGTCCATCTGTAGCCACGACGACGCCCAAATCATCTTTGAACACAAATTTGTTATTGGAAAGCTCCTCTAAACTACCATTTTTTAAAGAAATACCACGGGATGAGCTCATTGATAGATACAGTCATTTTTACGGGCAGCTACTTACAGTAGGAGTCAACTGTGAGACTCCTGTTGATGTTACACATAACTTTTAATTGCAACGAAATGCTGCTACCTTAACTTTGCAAAGGCAGCTATACAAAACCTCTATTGTCCCGTTAGCAGCATAGATGCTGAGAGATATTTTAGTATGTACAACATAGTAATTAATGACAGAAGGAAAGACTTAAGGAAGATAATGTGGAGACAATTACAATGTCAGCTTTTAACTAAGAATTTTGATAATTACCTATCCAAGTAAGTAAATGTGATTTTTTTTAAATAAAGGAGAAATTTTTTTTCGAATAATGCAAAATTCTATATATTGTAATTTTTTTAAGAAATTTGGATATTTTTTATGTGAAATTTACGTACCCCTACTTGTTAACTATTCTCAAAGAAAGCATTTCTATGTCAGGAATAAGCGAATGAGGCCAAAGATATCGTACAAAAATGTTTATTCATTCAGTATCGTTTACCGTTATTGATAAAGTGAAAACAATATCAGTCCTGTATAGAGAAATATTTTTCCCGCATTGCGATGTAAAATTTTGGGACACTCAAGGAGAACAACTAAATATTGATGCTTCAAAATTGTTAGTTTTAATGTAAAAAAAAAGATAACAGGTCACCGTCAGTGATTCACAATATGGACCTACATAGCAAAGAACTTACCGAGAGAAAACATTGCATTAATTCAAATCAGCGATGAATTAAAGTTTTCATCATTGTTTGAATGCAAGCTTACGAAACTATCAAGCATTTTTAGAGAGATTAACTTTTGATTGAGGCAAAATTTTAAAAACGACAAGCTTTCTGCGACTCATCTTTTATAACTAATGTAGAAAGGTAAGTTTTCTAGGTTGTTTTATGCTTTAAATCCTTATCATATGTTCCCGTTAAAGAAAGATTGACTCGTTTCTCGTTTCCCTATGGTTAATTAAAAGATGAATAATTTAATAATTCAATTTTCTTTTGCACTTTAAATTTAAAATTTTTGAAAACGTCGAAGTAAATATTAATGTTTAAAATTGTATAATTCTACAAGGTAGGTCCAATTAATTTCGAAAAAACATAAATCTTAGTTTACTAACTAGATTTTATTCTCTTACGTTATTTAATGGGTTTCATTCTTAACGTAAGCGGACTCATTTTTTTTTCTTTGAATGATTTAATACAAACATATATTATGCATAGACAGGCAGGATCTTAACAGATGCTACTTAATATGAAATATTTAGAAAGCTCTCAACTTTCAATTCTGTTCACTCACTTTCCGATTCACTTCACTCCACGTGCAGGTATTTTACGTGTTCGTTCCCATAAAATTAATAATCATGTGTATTACTAATGCACTTGACACATGTCTTGAATATTAAGGAGGCAGACTTAAACTTGACCTCTTTAATCAACCCTTTAACATGTCGCAGACTATGAATATATCAGAAAGGAAGCGAATCTGGCCCATAGTGATACGATTGGGTTCCGCCACCCTTAAAAATTTGAGAATACAGGTTGGTTATAATTAAAGTTTCACTTTGTTCATAAAAGGAAAACTACTGGACCAAATGTTATCAAACTTGGTAACAGTTTAAAGGAGGTCATGGGAATTTCTTCATGGGAAAAGTTCAAAACTCACCATCAGGGGGAAATGGCGCTGTATGCAATATTGTGAAACGAAATAAGACATGAAGACATCGGTTTAAAATGCGTTTAATCGCTTCTGAAACGTGCTACAAAGCATGTTCAATGTGGCGTCCACCATTTTCCGAAAGCAAGTTAAATCGCATTTCTGCATTCTCAACAGTAGCTCTTAGCATATCAGGAGGAATGTTACGGAAGGAATGTTACTTAAAGGTATACTAAATGTTAAACCCGTGTAAAAAAAAAAATGTTAAGTTAGATTCCGACCCTTATTTCGTTTAACGATATTGCATACAGCACCATTTCCTCCCTGGTGGTGAGTTTTTGAACTTTTTTTGGCGGAAAAGAAATTCCCATGACCTCCTTTAAACTACACGGCTGGCCACTGTAAATGCAACACCCTGAAGGAAACATGCAAATAACATGAAATTACAACATGCATTAGCGGAGGTGAGATATGCAAATGATTAGAATTTCAGCGCAGACGCACATCACGAGCGCCTGTGGCGCCACTTCAAAGCGCTATTTAAGGCTTGGAGATTTCGACGATTTCAAGTTCGGCAATTGTGTTTTTCTTGTGGTTTTTTCAAAAAAACGATCAATTATGCCTCGTCGAAAACAGCGATCATCTTTTGATCAAGTATCCGAGTTCGACAGAGGAAGGATACCTACCGAGATTGTGGATTATCTTTCAGGGAAATCGGTAGTCGTGTTGGACGAAACCAAACAACTGTAATGCGGATATGTGATCGTTGGATGCAGGAGGGTACGACGGACCGGCGTGTTCGATCGCATCCACCTCAGCGTACCACTTCACGTGATGACAGGCAAATTGTGCGCATGCAGTGACGGATCGCTCAGTCACATCACGAACCATAGCACAGCACATGCAGTCTGTAACGCATCATCCAGTGTCTGCGCGTACCATTCGATGCCGTTTACAGCAGAGTGGTCTGTCCGCAAGACGTCCATTGCTTTGTCTACCCTGAGAATGGAATGAAATTGTCTTTACTGACGAGTCACGCTTCTGTCTGCAACACCACGATGGTCGCATTCGAGTCTGGAGACACCGTGAAGAGAGGATGCTGAACAGCTGCGTTATGCATCGCCACACTGGTCCTGCACCGGGTATTATGGTATGGGGCGGTATTGGATATCACTCTCGCACACCTCTAGTACGCATTGCCGGTACTTTAAACAGCCAGCGCTACATCTCCGACGTGTTGGAGCCAGTTGTTCTTCCTTGCCTTCAGGGCTTGCCCACAGCCATATTTCAACAGGATAATGCGCGACCACACGTGGCACGCATTGTCCAACGGTTCTTCGTCAATCGCCAGATTGAATTGCTTCCCTGGCCGCCTCGCTCTCCGGATCTTTCGCCGATGCAAAACATGTGGTCCATGGTTGCTCTACGATTGACACAGATTCCATCCCCAGCTGCCACAGCAGATCAACTTTGGCAACGTGTGGAAGCTGCTTGGTCTGCTGTACCCCAAGAACTCATCCAAAGTCTCTTTGTATCAATGCCGAGGCGTGTGGCAGCGGTGATCTCCAACAATGGCGGCTACTCTGGCTACTGATTTTGGCAGGAACCACACTTCACAGAAGTCTATAAATTTAATCATTTGATACTTGGTCAATATGTTATCTACAAAATAAATTTTGTTGTGATATCTCTTGTCTTTCTTGGTGTTGCAATTTGGGTGGCCAGCAGTATATTACCAAGTTTGATAACATTTGGTTCAGTAGTTTTCCTTTTATGACCGTTTCAAAGTGGAACTTTAATTATAACCACCCTGTAATATTCCATATCGTATCGCTTTTCCGCTTCTTTTGTGTACTTGTTGTGTCGTACCACAATTCTGATTTTAGATCCATTACTTATGTCAGAATATCTCAGTTGAATCTCTACTGCTTCGATGGACGCTTTTCATTTGGTTCGGTTTGGAGCGCTACGGTCAACTTTTTGCTACACGAGGGCTAATTAGACAGGGACCCACAGTTTAAAGCCGATTCCGAACGGCAAAAAACATCCATACCAACAGTGGAACTCGAACCCACAGGGTTTGAACCGAATGCCCACACCCTAGCCATTCGCCCTAGCCATCACCTGGCCCACTTTTCATTAGGAATTTTTATTACGCGAAACGCTTTTCATTAGGAATTTCGCATTTCGCGCTGTAAAAAAGTATTTCGGTGCTTTACAAAATTCGATTATTGATTTCTTTGTACATCCAGATTATGAAGTTTGAAATTTCATACGCATTTGTGCATCTCCGTATTAGCAGCCGTCACAAGTTAAGGCTGCTGTGTACTAACCCTATTGATGTCCAAGGATTGCCGACTTGGATTGAAAGATTTCAATGTAGAATTACGTTCCTCAATAACGGTCCTCCTGGAAGAAGAAAAAAGTGTCCGTCCTGAGTCGCGAGTTATAATTTTGGCAGCGCGCCAAACCCAGTAGCAGTAAACAATTAAACAGAAAAGTACCAAAATGCGTTTAAAAAAGGGGAAGAAAAAAAAAGAGGTAAGCAAGCGATAAGTGATCCTACGTTAATAACCCGGGGTAGTTTCGTTAGAAGAGACAACCTGAATATTTTTTCCCTTTAAATTGTACTCCGTAATAGAGAAAGATATTTTACATCTTAGGACATTTTTCGTCTTTAAAAAAAAATCCATAATATTTTAAAATTTAAATTATTTGGGGGAAAAAATCTGGTATAGTGCGTTAAAAAAGCTCCTAAATTCCTTTGGTGAACGAAAATTATAAAATGATCGTAATTTCCTCTTGCAAGGTGCAGAAAAGTTCAGATTATCTGAAAATGCTATTTTCATTTGATTATCAACATTTATGTAACTATAAATAATAGACAGATTTTCGCCGTAGGTTAACACTGAGGTAAGCGAATCCACTAGGGTTAGTACACAGCAACCATAACCGCTATATTTTGCGACACTTCATTGGTTGTTTAATTCGCATGTTGTTAATAATTCGTATCTTAGCTGAGTTAATAATCCGTATCTTCAGTGTCTAGATGTTGATGTGACCGTCCCTAATATATTTGATACTGATTGCCGTTATTAATCATTTGTATCTCATCTGTGTTCAGGCTATAAGTGCAGGTGGGCTGTGTCCAGACCTGTTTAATGCCGTAAATTTATTTTTTTAGATTAATTATTAGTGTCTCAGTTATGCCTTTCAAGTAATTGTGTGTGTTGTGCTTATGATCTGCTTGCAAATGTATTTGTATAGTACAATATGTTTGCGTTACCTGTAATTCAGTACAGCAAAATCTGTTTGCAATAGCGTCAATTTTGTAAAATTACGGTTCTTCTAATATAAATAGAAACATAATCAATTTTCTTTAAAAAAAAAAAAAAACTTCCAAAAGGGTGCTTTGTATAAGCTGGTAATGTGGCTCTTCGTGATTTTAAGTCGGAGGAAAAAAGAAGGAAGCTGTACGATTATTTAGAAAAATGGTAAATCGACCATAAAAGACTTGTTTTCTTTTTAAATTTTATTAGGACCCTTGATCGGAACTCCATACCAGGTTTATAGATGGCAGCGTACAGATGAATGAGGCCCCGGTTTACAATGGTACCAGAAGGGTAAGACTTAACCATGTGCAACACAGTTTTGATATAGCATCTCCAGGAGGGACATATGGGGGGGGGGGGGGGCTCATGCCTTCTCCCACCCTCAATAACCTCCAACGGCGGCTCCAAGGGGGAGCAGTAGGGGCAATTTCCCCCACCCCCAAAAAAACACCCGGCGTATTTTTTTTTTTCATAGCATAAAATTATGTAATCGTAGACCTAATACTAAATGAGTTTAAATTTAAAATGAGAGGATGTTTATTTCTTTTATATTTACATATATATATATATATATATATATATATATATATATATATAACCCTAAGAGCCAAAGTTGCCCCCCACCCCCACCCCCACCCCCCAAATCTCTGGAGCCGCCTTGATAACCTCATAGAAGAACTTCCGAGTCTATAGGTTTAACGTGCCCATATCCATCCTAGACACGAAGATATTTAATAGCGTCCGTTGGGATATACTCAATCGAAACTCAATCCGAACTGGGCCACCTTGGCCAGACCATAAAAGTTTTCATAAAAATCATATTTTGGTGAACACGATGCAGCCCTTTTTTTAAAATGGTGAGAAATGATTAATTCCGACACTTGTATCACGAATAACACGAATGGATTGAAATATTTAATTCAATTATCTCGAAATAAACTCATATCGGGGCAGTGCTTGAAATTACTTTTAATTCTTCATGACTTATGATCATTGTGGATGATTCAACTAGTGATAAAAAGTTGGTTTGTCACTTTTAAGAAAACTGCTGAAAGACTAATTTTTTAAGGTATATATGCTTTAAACGCAACCACTCATTCTGAGTAGAAGCGCTGATACTGAGTACATGGGGCATTTCTTATTTAAATTAAAAATCGATTGATAGTGTATTGATCTTCAGCTACACTAAATTCTTATGCCTTTAATCAAAATACAAATTGCGGAATTTTTGCCCCATACATTTGGCATTCTTTAAGCGCGAGACAATTTCAGAGTGTTTGGGATATTTAGAATCCTGAATTCAGTTCAGAAGCACTAGTCAGGTACGAACAAGTCCCATTTTGTCGTTCATACCAGGAAAATTTATTTTCCCAGTCACTAAACAATTAATTTGCTCAATTGGATATACTGAAGTCCAGAAATATAACCTCGGAACTGTCTTTAAAAAATAAATAAATAAATAAATAAATAAATAATGGCATAGACATGCATACCTAAACATGTATGTATGAATGTATGTATGCATGTATTGCTAACATATGTATGTAAGAAACTACACGTTGAGCTCTATTTTTTTTGGTTATGAAATATTCAAGCTAATATCCGAATTCGGCCGAACATTTGGTGTACTGGTTAGCGTTCTGAGCTGCCACATGTGAGCTTGGGTTCGAATCCCGAAAAAGGCTTAGTCGTTTCCGTGCTGTTCCCTCATAAGGAGCAACGCTAGCTCAGTTATAAGGTTGCTCCTGTGATGAAGAAGCCAGCAACTCGTGGTGAATAACAAAAGGCGAAGTGCCTCCTGATTAAAAATAAATACGTATATATAAATATATGTGTGTGTGTATGCATATATAGGAATTCAACTGAAATAAATGGTCTTGTTAAAGTTATTTAATTAAATATTTCAATATTTTCTAGTTATTCACCATTGAAGAGTGGGAATAATTATTCCTTATTATTTTAAGGTGTAACTTATCAATATTCAGCAAAGAATGGCAACATGTTTGGCTAATCTGCTATCTTTCAGTAATGCTCGAACAATTTTTTTTTCTTCTTTCACAACCTAATGTCCCATTACCTATCTATAAAAAAGGGTGTTACTGTGAGCCAACAGATTGCAGCAATGAAATTGAAATAACCGTTCCATATCGTATGTTCAAACTTAATGATCAACACTGTCAATAATAATTAAACAAACATGTAACTCAATAGTTTCAAGCTTGATTTTAAAGTAACTTGCTTTTAGTCTGTTTCTAGTGTATTCAGTGCTACAGTGTTCATAGAGTGGGCTCAGCGTAGGTTGGTTTTGTTGAGAGTGTGTAAGGTATACATAAGATTCGATTCACAAGAATCGAACTTTTGAGTGAATGAATTAAAGAAGCTGCTTGAGATATGCTAATTTCGGCCTACGCGCTTGGTATAAATACCAAGCAGCTTGATTAAGTTAAAAGTTTGTTAAGGTTGATAGATAAGCGAGTTAAGGGAGCTACGAGGTAAGCAGCTCCAGGTGTTAACCGGCGCTTGTGCTTAGAGAGCCCAAAGTTTACGTGGCAGAACTGCTGGTTTGACTCTCTAGTTTGTGAGTATTGCAAAGTGTATCTTTATTGAATGCTAATATATATTCCGTACAAGTAGTACGTATGCTTATTGCTGTAAAAGCAAATTCTATATGTGCAACGAATTCAATAAACATTGTTTCATGTATAAACTGTGTTTGTATCAAATTCATTTAGAGTGCCACTTCAAATTATATACACCCAAGTGCGGGTAGAAGTGAACAATTCTCTATAAGTGCTAAAGTCATTTTTTGCTACACGAGGGCTAATTAGACCGGGACCTACTGCTTAAGAGTGCTGTGTGCTAACCCTATTGGATTTGCTTACCGCAATGTTAACCTATGGAGAAATTTGTGTATTGTTTACAGTTACATAAATGCTGATAAGCAAATAAAAATGATATTTTCTGATAGCTCAAACTTTTCTGCTCCTTGCAACAGGATTTTGTAAAATCCGTCCATCAAAGAAATTTATGAGTGATTAAAACACAATATACCAGATTTTTTCCCCCGAATAATTTACATTTTAAAATAACATTTGCATTTTTTTAAAGGCGAAAAATGCCCCAAGGTGTCAAATTTCTTTCTCTATTACGGACTACAATTTTAAAAAAAACTTTTAATCCAACTCGGCAATCCTTGGACAAATTTTCTCCATAGTTTAACACTGAGGTGAGAGAATCCAATTGTGTTAGTACACAGCAGCTTTAAAGCAGATTCCGAACGGCTACAAACGTCCATGCCAATAGAAGGACTCGAACCCAACGCCTCTAGTACTAAATTCCAACGCCATAGCAGTTGGGAAATACATTGTTCGTTTTTGTTTTAACACGTTTTACCCCATCATCCCATCAAATCGCGTCGCATAGCCGGCATCGCGTCGGTGCGGGCGGTTTTTGTCAGATTGCAAGAAAATACTCGTTTATGCCCTGTGCCTATAAATACACGGACCGGGATAATTTGCACTATATTAACGTGTCCATCTCAACAACTGAAAAACAAAGCTTTTTGTCTCTAATTTTTGTGCTCGATTGCTGACCAATAAAAATATTTCACAGGTAAGTAAACTTGATATATTTTTTCTTTTGCGCGGTTAGCGGTTAGAAATTGAAATAATACATTTATGGTTTGATAATTAATATCGTTTGATAAAAATTAATATCGTAAGTAAAGCTATGCAGGAATCGGATGCTATACTATCAAATATCATTTTAATGTTAAAGCAAACCAAAACATAGTTATATAATATTAGGTCAGATAAAGGTTTTAGTGATATTTTAGAAGAGGCAAAAAATATTGCAGAAGATTCGATTGCGACTCTTCATTTCCTCTGGTTAGTATTGTAATATTGGACACTGCATTATCAAAAATAGAAGAAAGTTTCGAACAAATAAAACAACATCACACAGTTTTCAATTTTCTCAACGACCTAAATAATTTCCTTAAAACAGATAAATCAAATAGGTCTACAAAATGTAAATCTGAGGAAAGTATGTTACATGATCCATTTAAAAAGGAAAAAGATATTATAGCTGAAGATTTATGCGATGAAATTGACAACGTTGCACCCTATATTTCCCCTGAAATGAACGAGTTAAATGTGATTCAATACCTATTTACAAATAACCTCATGTATCTATTTCCAAATTTAGTGATTGCCCTACGAATTTTTTTAACATTACCTGTGACTGTGGCTAGCGGGGAAAGAAGCTTTTCAAAACTTAAAATGATAAAAAATTATTTGAGATCAACAATGGGACAAGAAAGGCTTTCAAACTTATCTATTATTAAAACCGAAAAGGACATTTCGGAAGATGTAGATGTATCAGATCTTATAACAGAATTTGCATTAAAAAAGGCAAGAAAAGCAAAGATTATTTAAGCTTTATGACTAACTTATTAAGTATATGTATAAATAGATATGTGTTGTATGTATTTAATATAACGTATTCATTTGGTTATTATACCAATACATTAATAATTACTAGTTGGTACCCGCCAAAACATAACGGCTAGATTGTAAATAAATGTATTAATGCACAAGTTATACTCGACAAATCATTCCAAAATGTTGAAAATCATAATAATGCGCAGAAAAAAATTAATGTGTCTAAGTGGCATCGTGATTAGTGAGCATCTAAAGCCAGATTTAAAAATGTCACTGAGCATGCGCAGAAAGAAATGTTTTAACTGGAAATTATCGCTAATTAAACAGCGCGAAATAAACAATTTCCATCAGGTTTAATCTTATATTTCACAAACATAATTATCATAAAAATAAAAATAGCAGAGGGAGATCTAGAGATACTCCTCGGAATAAACATGTTTATCATTAAAACATGTCACTGAGCATGTGCAGAAACAGTGAGTTTCTAAAGACAAATTTAAACATGCCACTGAGCATGCGCAGAAATCAATTTTTCAATTGTAAATTATCGCTCATTAATAGAAATTGCGGTTACAAAAACCAAATTAGACAAATCTACAGATTACAATCTTTCGTTTAATACCAAAATGAAGTAAATTGATGCAGCAGTTTTCTCTCACGGACTGCCCAAAAAGTCGGCTTAGCAACTTAAATATATAGATTATGTTAGGTTGTAAAATTTAAAAATAAACTGAATTTATAATATTTTTTGTAATTCATTGTTTCATTTAAGGTAAAAATATTTCAGAGAAATTTCAATTAATCCATGCGGTAGGGGGGGGGGGGGGAACAAAATTATTCTCGCACACGGGCAGCAGCTACCCTAGGATCGGCCCTGACCATACAAACTCAGGAATTTCCATAGGTTAATACTAAGGTGAGTGAATCCAGTAGGGTTAGTAAAGCTGATTCCGAACGGCTACAAACGTCCATACCAATAGCAGGACTCGAACTCAAAAACTCTAGTACGAAGTGCCAACGCCCTAGCGATTCGGTCTCCCTCCGGTGATAAATGGTGTAGTTATGTACCGTTAATGATGTAGCAAATATAAAGTCATACAAACTCAGGAATTTCTGCGTAATCCAGTTATGTGCTCGTGCTGAATGCAATGCCGTTACATTTAACAGAAATAATATTTGTAAGAAAAACTTATTTATAGTTGCGTAAATATTTATTCATTGAAAAAATAAAAATAAAGAAAAGAACACAAAATGTAGCGAATTACTAATCTTAACGAAACTTATTAACAGAAAAAAAGTGGTATAGTCTGCTTGAAAATTCTCTTTGAGCGTATAAACTGGATATATAACTCTCTTACATTTGGATGTGTTTTTCTAAAAAGTATGCAGTATAAAAAATAAAGAAAATCTCATTAAAGCATTTAAGTTTCTTTGACTAAAATAAACAAAAACTTAACAGTTTAAAAAAATGAAAACCTGTGAAAATACTTTATTATACATTTTTAATTAGGACAGAAAGGGTGAAAAAAGGATTTTTTTCCCCCTTCGTGTTTTCCTCGTAATTTTTAAGGCTTAAGATTCGAACTCCTAATCAGCTTTTTTTTGTTCCATGCAAAGTAATTTTTTTTTTCGTTTCTCTGTTGGTTTTAATTTTTTTTTCTGTTGCGATTTCCAGAAAAACATTCCAAAGGGGATTCTAATAATTACATAAATTAAAATGTAAAAAGAGTTTTCAATTTTCAGAGCTGTATTAATTTTTTTTTCACTTTTACTTTTTTAGTTCACACCGAAGCTTATTCCCATACATTTGTCATATGTTCCTGTAAAATAAACGTTATGGGACTTTTTATGTTCATGAATAAATGCTCAAAGTGCAAAAGGGTTAATATATTTGCAGCAGTGAAAAAAAGTTAAAATTTATATTGAAAAGTTAATTTGCAACAAACAATTCAATTTTAAATACTATTCGGAGAGAGATTATCGATTGTAAAACTTCGTAAGAAACATTATAAAAACAATATAAGATCATTTTTGAAAATTTTCAATGTCTGATAGGGACTATAAATTCCCTTCCGACAGAGAAACGCGTTTTTTACTAAACACGAGGAAAATATAACAAAAATATCAATGCGCGCGATCAGCAAGTAAATCCTGGCAATGGGAAACTTTTTACTGTAAAATTAATGATTTTAAAGATGCATGTAACTGAAATTCACAACCAGTGAACTTTCCATCAACCAATGAATGAAGTGTGTGTGTCTTTTAAGTCAGTGGTGCGCAAACTGTGCGTCGCGACCCACTAGGGAGTCGTGAAAAAAATTAGTTCGGTCGTGGATAGTTTGAAGTAAATTTATTATATAGAAACTTACAATTAAAAAAAGCTTTAAATTTTCTATAATTATCACATTTTTAACATTTATTTAAAGAGCTCCATATTCCTTCTCTTCGGACCATCGATAAAGGAGTGTGAGGGTGGGAAAAAAATCCACCAGTAATCGAAAGGGAACGCCCTCTGGAGCGCGGGAATACTTCTCACGCTAAAATTGGCGTTCGGGAGCGAAATCTCGCCAAAACTGTCCCGATTTAGTACTTCAGCCATTTTTTTATATCTTAAAAAATATGATATTGTTAAATAAGGTGTCAAACAGTTTTACCCAAGACAGGTGTTGATGGTAAGCAAGACATTGTTTTATTGTTATTATGTAAAATAAATATATACCCAAAATGTACAGGAATTTCTTTTCTGTTATCATTTTCATGATTTTTTTTCTTTTTTACAAAATTATGTTTCTATCAAGATATTTTCATCGGGAGTCGAGTGTTTTTTTATTTAAACAAAGTGGGTAGCGACTGAAAAAAGTTTTTGCACCACTGATTTAAGTACAGTAAAATTTCGTTTATCCGGCCCTCGTTGATCCGGATCTCAGGATAATCCAGATCAGATTTGTAGGCATTATATTTATTTAATGTTCCCATTAGATAATAATTTTTAACTATGATAGCAAGAACGTAACTACAAGTACGCCTAATATTCGCTTTTTAGTTTGATTCAATGTACAGTTTCTGCATAGATTGTACAAAAAATTTTAATAGAAAACTTTTTGTTGTGTTTAGGAAAGCTTTACAAGACTTACCAATTCTTCGTTAAGAAATGATGTAAAAGTTATTTTTATATTTTTTAATGTCTTGTAACCAATACTATGTAGTTTTGTTACAAAAGAGAGTTTTCTATCGTAATAAGTGGAATCTCGATCGATCGTTTTCGGATCCATCGTTTTTCCGTATGTGTCATTCATTTTATCCGGTCCCAACGATCATATTGCTTTGTTATGTTTCCGCATCTATCATTTCCCCGCATTTATCGTTCATTTCAATCGGTCCCTTGAAAAACGATAGATCGAGATTCCACTGTATATGGCAAGTCTGCTTAGTTAAGGATTTTGTTTTGCTTATTACCCATATTACCCGGATTATCCGCATTTTCGATTGTCCGTATCCCTATGGTCCCAGTTAGTCCCTATAAACAAGTTTTTACTGTAACTCTATTTTAAGAGATTTGATCCTTTGACAGTACTGATGATGCTGTCCAGGGGTTACCTCGAAATCAGTACGCAACGAGAATGCCGTATAAACGATTCGGAAGTATGAAAATGCCATGCTAGAGTTCAATACCTTGTGCTCCTAAAATATGTTAGGTTGAAGTGTTGATTTATCACCAAACAAGGATGTATCAGAATAACAGCGCAAAGGAAATATGTTCGGAGCAGAGAGTTCAAGAGGGAAGATTCAATCTTCTTAGACTGACATATGGACAAGACAACCATGCCCTGGTACCAACTGCTAGAACATAGCCTCTATCAACCATCCAAAAGAGCTCACCGTCATCGCTGGTCTTGGAATGTATACTATGGGAAGACTATTTCAGAATCTATTTCAATGAAGACCACTGTCTCAGAGGTAAAGGTACTCGTATATCATTCTCAACTTTCGCATATGTATGTGGGCTTGTTTCCACATTGCTTTTAAAATCTTTAGGAGGAAAATCTTTTTCTTTCTTTTTTTTTGTAATTGCCTCTACATCTTGAGTTGTCTTTAAGTATTTAAGAACTTTTTTTCTGGGTTGTGACCAGTTAGAAAATCCCGAGTTCCTCTAATATTCTACTTATTTAAAGAAATTTCAGACCAATTTAATTTAAAGCTAATGAATGGTTAGTTAATTCCTTAGGTTTTAGCGCTTACGATTACAAAATTCGTTTAATAAACAAAGGAGTGTAGTTTACACTCGAGCTTTCAAATAAATAATTTATTATACCTACGAATTTGATAAGAACTCATCGCTGGTATTGAAACCTAAAAGATCGTATCAAAAGATGAAATTCTTACGCCGAACCACTTTTAAGTAACTAGTCAAATAAGTTCAGCTTTTTCAACGAAGAAGCTAGCTTCATCTCTCTTCGAGCCAGGCGATGGATAGGGCGTTAGCATTCGGTACCAGAGTATGCAGTTTCGAGTCCCCTACTTGGCATGGTAGTTTGTGGCTGTTCGGAATCGGCTTTAAGTAGTAGGTGCCGGTCTAATAAGTCAGTCAGATCTAGGCTTAGCCAGTCAGATCTAGGCCGTAGCATTCGGTACCAGAGTCGGCTTCGAGTCCCACACTTGACATCGTAGTTTGTGGCTGTTCGGAATCGGCTTTAAGCAGTAGGTGCCGGTCTAATAAGTCAGTCAGATTTAGGCTTAGACAGTCAGATCTAGGTTGTAGCATTCAATGCCAGAGTCGGCTTCGAGTCCCACACTTGGCATCGTAGTTTGTGGCTGTTCAGAATCGGCTTTAAGCAGTAGGTGCCGGTTTAATAAGTCAGTCAGATCTAGGCTCAGCCAGTCAGATCTTGGCCGTAGCATTCGGTACCAGAGTCAGCTTCGAGTCCCACACTTGGCATGGTAGTTTGTGGCTGTTCGGAATCGGCTTTAAACAGTAGGTGCCGACCTAATAAGCCGGTCAGATCTAGATTTTTGTGATTTTTTATTTCGTTATCTTGGTAAAAAACATCGCAGACATCGTTGTTCAAATAGAACTGAATTTGCGTAAAATGTCACGACGATTTTTATGACTACTTCATTCCGGGTGTAGTGGTCATGATGATTTGTATATTTTAGGTTATTTGAATTTTTTCCTATATTTTTTGTGGGTGTAAGGGAAAAAATTAGTACTTCCTTTTTTACCAGACAACAATAATAGAAAAAAAACTTTTCGAAAAGGTATTAATTTAAATTAAATGCTTCATACGAACACTCTTATATTTTGATTCGGATATAAATTAAAGTTAGAAATGAAATATACAAACATTACTAAACCAATATGGGAAATTGCTTTAGTAATGTGTATTCCCAATTTAGTGAACTCAATCAGAAATAACTTTCTTCCCCTGAAATTTCTATTTCAAAATGTTGTGGCTGCATTGGAAACGTTAATACAGTTGTTCATGTGAACAAGTACACTTTCGATTATTTCATTGCAGTTATAGAAAAGAACGAATAAGTTTCTGACCTGAACATGTTAATTTAGAGATAATTTTCTTACTAATCAGTTTTGTGATCCTTGAAAAGAGAGATGAAGATGCAAATTACCAAATTTTGAGTAAATGAAATTTTATATCGACTTTCGTCTCTAGCCGTTTCAATCGGCGTTTACCGCAAAATTGCATACATTAATAACGATGTATAAATGAAACAAATATGTGTTAAAGCAAGAAGTTTAGGTCGAAAAATTCTTTTAAAGAAAGCATAATTGTGTCGTGCAAAGATTAAAAAAATGTAACTAAAAGTATATAGCTTTTTCTTGCTTTGGATTTTGTTTTTAGACAACTATCACACATTTGACGACAAGCTAAATATTATTATACATTCTTAATCCTTCTCATATATTATGCTAATGAAATAAGAATATTTATACAACTCAATATTTTCGTCAAATGATTTAAAACGGCCAATTTTCATGGGTTTTAGTTACACAGTAAAAGCTACACCTTCGAAGCCCGTAAAACGTTTCGCAAATCAGGTACTTGTTCATTTTACAAACACATTTACCATAATTAAGAATTATTCAACAGTTTCGGCGAGAAAACACGTGTTGAGTGATAGTCATTATTCATCCGTTGTTAATCTGAGGATTTCATTTTCATTTTCCAGGAAAATATCTTGTTTGTAACTAGTTGACAATTACGAACGGTTGTTTTATCGTAATGTTAGTCCCGATTAACTATTAATGTGTGTTTGGATATTCGGATCAGTGCTAATTGTTTAATTCGAAAGAAATTTGGCGACTAAGCGCTTTGGGTACCGGGCATTTTCTTTTCTCTTCCATTTGTTTAAATATTGGGGGATATACACTCTGTCACAAAAAATATATGCACCCAGAAGAAATCGAGCTACTATCACGAAACTTGGCAGGAATGTAGTCGGGTAAGAGATATTGAAATGATTAAAATTTCGACGCCAATGAGACAAGGGTAGGAGCGCTATGCGCAGCTGGGAGAGTTTAAAAGCATGATTGCTCTTGCATAGGTTATTCAAACAAATCTGTCGACTTGGATGAACGATATTGTGACTAGAAATGCCTCTGAGA
Source organism: Dolomedes plantarius (assembly GCA_907164885.2). NCBI lineage: Eukaryota > Metazoa > Arthropoda > Arachnida > Araneae > Dolomedidae > Dolomedes > Dolomedes plantarius. Next base: position 84,395,680 of record OU015497.1, on the reverse strand, counting down.
CGTAACCGGCGACAGTACGAATAATTGTCGGACTTTGAAAGGGGGCGTATAGTAGGCCTCAGAGAAGTAGGTTAGTCGAACAGGCGTATCGGCCGCCACCTCGGTCGGAGCGATATGGTAGTTGCTCGGTGTTGGCAACAATGGATCATGGAAGAAATAGTCTACCGTCGCGGAGGGTCAGGGCGTTCCAGGAGCACATGCACTCGAGGATCGCGCAATCATAAGAGCGGCCATCATAAGAGGGCTGATCATAGTATATGATTAGATGAAATTTTAGTTCTCCTTCTGACTTATCTTTTGGATAGTTATATGATTCAACCACAATCCTAGAAAAATACGCCCACGAACTCGAAGTGAGACCAATATTTTAACTGGCACTGAGTCTTCATTTCATTGCACCGGATGGGGCCCGATATGGCTGCCAGGGCCCTCCAGGTTGTACTCCTACAGGTGGTTGTAGACCGCGGCAAACGACCCACCCCCCACCCACTAACCAAACCTTCCAAGCACCGGGGCGTCCCCACCCCAGGCTCACAGAAGCAGCCAGAGGGGATCGAGAACCGCTCGAATCCGCAGGCAAGAAGTAGCCGTTTAAGATGGCAAAGAAAAGCTGGAATTTTGAATAATTTAGATGAAATGGCCGAAAGAAGGATGCTCCAGGGACACAAGAGGAAACCTAACGACACACAATTGGTGAGGGTGGCGGGAAACGCGAAGCCAATTATAAAGAGAACAAAGCAGAGCATTTTGGGTATCGTTGTAACCAATATATCTAGGAACCAACAAATCTTAAACTGGTAACAGGTCGATTTTGAGAGGCTACAGACGCAATCCTGGGACTGTATCTCGCAACTCAAATAGATCAACGTCACGGGACGTTGATCTATTTGAGTCGTAGCCCACCCTGCGCACTCCTGTGAAGTGGCATGCTCAAAACGAAATCCTTCGGACTACCGTCCTTCGGGAAAACTTCTATAAATAGAAACTCGTTTAAATGTTTAAGGAGGAATACTAATAAATGAAACAACAACAAACAGAAAGAAAGAAAAGAAAGAAAAATTTAGCCGTAACACTTGGTGGTTAGCATGGGCTGTCCAGCGGCTTTTGGCTGCTGTCGACGGGCTAGAATCCCTTGGGATAGGGCCTAATCTTTTGACTTAGACAGGTTACGCGCGACCTGCACTAAGCGTAGCCTACGTAAGCCTTATCACTAAGTCCTATAATTGTAACCCCTCATTTTTTGGATTACTAAACTTCTAATGTCCAATGCACCGTACAGGGCCAGACAATAGCAACTAAGACCTTCCAGGATTAGATATCTGCCAGTGAATAGACTGCCACCACAAGATCGAGCACTCCCCCATAAGGGGTGACATCTTGTGATATCGTACCTTCTCTCACCGTCTCTGACTTCATAGAAAGACTTTTCAGTCTACAAATTTAACATACCCGTATCCGGCTAGACACAAAGGGATTTTAATGGCGTCATCGGGAATCGAATCGAACACCCATAGTCTGAAGCCCAAAGCGTTACCTTGGGTCCTTGGTTACTAAAGTTATTTATGTATACACAGACATGTGTCATAAAGATAAAACAAAGCAGTAAACAAGAACATATGTTTATATAATCCCATATATAACCAACTTCAAACTGTACGTCAATTTAACTAATCTATGAGTGCAAGAAATGGCTATTAGTTCGTGTAAAGGATTCAAAATTGTAGAAAATTTTTCCAACAAACACGGTCACGTTACTTCGAAATTATCTAATGGTATCGCATAAAAACATGCTAATGAGAAATTTTAAAGCATTTCACTATTACATACACCCGCATTATTTTTCATGAAAAGATCGGATTCAGCAGAGTGTAACCTTCTCGTTTTACAGAAAAATGATATTGCCAAAAATAAGTTTAGCAATATTTTTATGAAATCGATATTTTTCTCCATTCCATAATTACTGCATCAAATTTCCTTTTCCATTTATGAGATCTTTCTATATATATATATATATATATATATATATATATATATATATATATATATATATATATATATATACATATATATTTTTTTTTCCTCAGCAATATCTTATAAAATGTAACATTTTGTTTCTTTTATTTTGTCAGTGTTCTACATTCTTCATCTTTTACGAGTGAAAAAGAAAAATTTGGAGCAAAGAATATTTTAGAAAAAGAAACCCTTTTGAAGAGAAGCGCCATTTTTTCCTAAAAAAAAAAAATTCTCTTATTACGGTCTTTACCCAAGTCAGTAGACCATAACATTATCAAAACTAGATCCACCCTTTAAGAAAAAAAATAAAATAAAGTAAATTTCAAATGAATAAGTAAGCACGGAGATTATATATTTTATGCAGAATTTTGAACGCTCTTATTTTTAGTATTTTGTTGGAAATTATAGCTTGGGGAATGAGGTTGTGTTTTTTTTTCTTTTTTTTTTCTTGTACATAAGGTTTGTTCCGGGCGGTGTAATTCCAATAAAATTTGTAAAGTTCTTACGATTTATTTACTTATTTAGAATTTTCAAAAGTTTGTGGCTCGTAAAAATGGTTTGATGGTTAAATTTGTAGCTGACAAAGAATGTAAGTTCCTCGCCGAAGACAGTCAATTAATCTCTGTAATTAATGACTCGCTGCAGAAAATTTTAATCCAGCCTCCCTTGAATGTACTCTAACCTAAGAATGATAATAAACGTTTAAATGATTTTTTTTTTCCTATATGATGAAAAATGGATATAACAAGCGATAAAACCGTATCAAAATTATAAATTAAAATGCGACAGAAAGGGAATTTGAAGCATCGAAGTTTTTGTAAAAACTTCGATGATGTATCATAGACGCAGATATTTCTTTTAAAAGGACGTAAGTATTAAAAAGTTGAAACTAAAATCCAAAGCGTTTAAAAAAACCAAATGAAGGGAAAATGTTAGAAATTATGTTTAATGATATTATCTATGTGTCAACAGTACCATTATTGCCATTAAAATTTTATCATTTCACTCTTTGTTTTCTATTTTCTTTTATATTCTGTAATTAAACAGTTTGCGAACTATTTTAAGCTTTTAAGTAAGTTAAAGTATTTAACAACAGTTAATTAACATTGGGATTGCTTTGGTTGTAACTGTCGATAAATTATTTTTCCTTTAGTTTAACTGAATTAATTTATGTGTAATATCTTTTTTTTCCCCCTATTTTAAAGAATTCAAGCATTGTTGGTGGTAACATCCCGAATATAACACTTTGTTCCTGTGTCAAAAAAGCCTATACGTAACCCATACACAGAAATGTGTAGGTCTGAATAGTTTGAACTTCAAGGGAGACAAATTTTTGCGCTTAAAAAATATATTTTAAAAGAGTAAAAATGTGGATTTAAAAAAATAAGATTCAGTGATATATTTGAAACTACAACGCCATATAAATATCAATTATTCTCTTATGTCAAATGCGTTATATGAAGGTACGAATATATATATATATATATATATATATATATATATATATATATATATATATATGTATATATATATATAATTTATACTACATGAACTTTTTATATGAACAGACCATTTACAATTAATTTAAAGCAATAATATTTTTTAATATATTCTACTTATTACATACTAGTTAGATATATACACTCTCACACATGCACGCACGCACACGCACACACACGCACACACACACACACACACATATGTAAATATATATATATGGGGGGAGGTATTGCGTATGTGTATGTGTATCTATGTGTGTATGTATGTATCTAACTAGTGTGAAATAAGCAGAATATGCTTAAAAAATATTATTGCTCTAAATTAATTGTAAATAATTTCTTCAAATAAAAAACCATGTTCATGCAGTATAAATTAAAAATCCAGAAACATTATATGATGTTATCAAAATTGCATTTTTCAGTAGAGATTAGTTATTTGCAGAAGGGATTCATTACCATCATTTTATTTTCAATATTAATAAAAAACTTGGGAATTATGCTCTGGACATATAATTTATTTGCAAAAAATTGCAGACATAACTGCAAAAATAATGGGAAGAAAGAGACCCCGTACTCCTTGCAAGCACCGTTACATAGAACTTTTGGGCTGTTAATGTTCCCAATAAAAAAAATAATAAAAAAATTCAGATCAGTGGAAAAGCGTTGTCCTAAATCCATACGCATGCCATACTATGACGTGTTATCACAGAAGATCAACTAAATATCAAATTTCTTTCGCTTTTGATTACCATCTCTGGAACTAGCCCACAATCACACCCTTTCACCATGACGCTAAGATTCTCATGTAATTAAGAGCCAAGCGATGTGGCTTCTGCATACTTAGAGGCCTTCAAAAGTGAACAAATGCAACCGGAAAAGATGTATGTTGTATTACGTAAGAAATTCTAAGCCACCTATAATCGTTGAATGATCCTAAATTGATTTCTTAGCTAAACGAATGATTGCAATACCATCATAACTACCTCCATCTTTAATTTATATTTTTAACTAGCTGAAAACCCGCACTTTGTTGCGGAGTACATTCAAATTAAATACAACAGTCAATGTATGCAAAAAATGTAAAACAAAAATAAATATATACACTGCTCAAAAAAATTAGGGGGACAAGCAAAGAAGTTAAGAAAACCGATGCGAGACAGCCACGTATTGGCATAAAATGGATAGTACATGCATATCAATGCGCAATACAGAAAAAAAGACGTAAAAAAATTTGTAATTAAGCTATAAAAACTTAAACTTAAACTCACGGCGCAAAAGTCCGATGTGGACCAGGGCCGGCGGTACCCTTCTCCGCTTTGCCGTGGGCTTGGGGTGCCATACAGCATATGTCTCAGTCAGGTGGTCAACCTGACGTGGGACCCCCAGAGTTTAGTTCCCAAGCATGCTTGGCCCTCATTTTATCGACCCACTGAAGGGATGAAAGGCTGAGTCGACCTTGCCCAGTCACAGGGTTGAACCCTGGACCTGTGGGATGGCAGCTTGACGCTTTTAACCACTACGCAACCGGGTTTCAATTAAGCTTTAATTCTTTGAAAATATGGAAAAAACATGTAAAGATGACTTAGGGCAACAATTTTGTTACATGTAAACGATAAAAAAAGTATTGTTTAGAAATGATGCAAGATTTTTAATATGGCGTGGGGTCTCCTCGAACAGCTAAGACTGCTGCACACCTGTTTTCCATGGATGCGATGATGTTATCGATAAGACTTTGGGGAATACTGTTCCACTCCTCAAGAAGTACAATCTCCAAGTCTTGGAGAGTAAAAGGAGGCCTTGGTTTCGCAGCAATGCGTCGTCCGAGCATGTCCCAAACATGCTCAATTGGAATTAGGTCAGGAGAGCACGCTGGCCATTCCATACGGTGTATTGTTTCAGCTTCAAGCATGTTCTCCACAAGACGAGCTGTATGACCACAAGACAAATGTATTTGTTACCCAGTATATCTTAACTTTGTTCATAATCTAACAAAGAATCTATCCATAATTTTAAAGCTTCAGCTTTATAGTATAATAAAAGGCACTGAAGTAAACTACTACATTACAGCACTAATTTGAAAATCAAATGTTATAGCTTGTTTGTTATACCAGTAGAATTTCTATAGTGTTTTTAATTAACCCATATATTTGTTGTGATTAACTTATTGTCTAATTGATACCACCACTACACATACAGAATCTGAATTCTTTGCAGTCGAGTAATATTTAAACATTTCTTCAATTATTAATTTATCATGAAAACTTACAATAAAAATGCATGCAATATATTTTTCTAAAGGAAATGATAGATTATATTTTATTATTTTTATGGTAAGAGTTGTCAAATTTCCTGTTTTATAGTTTTTTAAAGCGTAATATTTTTAAACCAATAGCCCAGGTTGTACAACAAGTTTTTTTTTTTTTTATTTCGGCTGAGATTTTAAAACACAACAATCCACATCTGGACCCCGGATGTTTTACAAAAGCATCTAACGACCGCTTACCAGGATTGAGATTTGAACCCGCGTCATCTATCCTTGAAGTGAGTAGTCTATCAAACTATCGTTGTGTTATGAAGAAATGTTATTTTCACAAGCTTTCCACGCGTGTAACTATCAAAAGTAATCCAAAGTAACTTGTTCATCGTCCGTGCCAGTAAACAAGTTGCATTCCGAGTTGACATGGATGCTCACAGTAGCAGAACTGGTATTCTGAATGGAAGGGATTAACACTCAATGGTTTACTATCATCTTTCTTTGTATGCTTGTAAGAAAACTGAGCATGTGCATGCCTCGACTTACTTTCTGAACTTGGGTTTAAGTTTCAATGATAAAATATTCTGAGCTCTATCGCATGACTTAACACTAACAATTTAAACTTAAAAAAAAAAAAGAAAGTATAACCTTTTTTTTCTGCCTTTGCAGCATGTATCAGTACCTACACTCCCATAAGTTACTCTTCTTCCTTTTCAGTTCTCAAATTACCTTTTATCAAGTCATAATCTCTTTTCTTACCTTGCTTTCTATATTTCTTACCACCCTCGTCGAAGATCATATCCTTTTTCCCAACTCCGATCACAAAAGATCTCTCGTTTTCAACTCCGCACAGCTGAATGATGACTTTCATAAAGGAAATAAAGTTCTCATATTTTTGTTTTGATTTTAGTGACAAAAGATAAGTTACTAAAAAAACTCGTCTCCTTATTTCGTTTTTAGTTATTTTTTTATTTTAAGTAAGGTTGCAACTGTTAGATAATGTAATACGTTTCAGTTTAAGTTTTCTTTATTTTTTTCTTATAAAGAAAGAGCGAGATTCGAAACCGCAAGTCCGTTAAAGTTTTATGAACAAAAAAATAAGTCACTAAAACACTCATCTCCTTATTTTGTTTTTAGTTATTCTTTATTTTAAGTAAGGTCGTATCTGTTAGGTAAGGTAAGATGTTTCAGTTTAAGTTTTCTTTATATTTTCTTATAAAGAAAGAGCAAGAATCGAAACCGCAAGTCATGCTTTAATAACAATAAATAAATCACTGAAAAATTCGACGCTTTATTTTGTTCTTAGTTATTCCTTATTTTATGTAAGATTGTAACTGTTAAGTAACGTAAAACATTTTCGGTTTAAGTTTTCTTTATTCTTTCTCGTTTAGAAAGGGCCAGAATCGAAACCGCAAGTCATACTTAAAGCTTTAGGAACAAAAAATGTGCCCCTTAAAAACCCGTCTCTTTATTTTCAGTTTTTAGTTATTCCTCACTTGAAGTAAGATTGCAACTGTTAATTAAGGTATGGTGTTTCTGTTTAAGTTTTTTTATCTTTTTATACAGTAGGAACAAGTATAAAAACCGTCAGTAGCTTTAGGAACAAAA